>JAKUCG020000107.1:0-446773 GCA_022539655.2 Ceriodaphnia dubia | reverse complement strand
GTCCTTGCGTATCCCAGAGGCAAGACCAAACAACGATATTTATGGAAGACATAAAGCAGGCCAAGAGCTTCAAATTAGGACCGAGCACGACCTTTGGTAATCTCACGTTCAAGCTGATGCTCATTCGGAAGTTGATGGACAAGAAATTGTTGATGGACTATTCTCCATACTCTCATCGCCTTTTCTTTTCCTATTGACGAAATACCACCAAGATATTTATGGAACACATTAACAAGGCCAAGAGCTTCAAATTGGTACCAAGCATGGTCTTCTGTAATCTCGCGTTCAGGTTTTTACTCATTCGGAAGTTGATTGACAAGAAATCTGTGATGGAACATAACCCCAATCGTCCTTGCGTATCCCAGAGGCAAGACCAAACAACGATATTTATGGAAAACATAAAGCAGGCCAAGAGCTTCAAATTCGGACCAAGCACGACCTTTGGTAATCTCACGTTCAAGCTGATGCTCATTCGAAAGTTGATGGACAAGAAATTGTTGATGGACTATTCTCCATACTCTAATCGCCTTTTCTTTTCCTATTGGCTAAACATCACCAAGATATTTATGGAAAACATAAAGCAGGCCAAAAGCTTCAAATTCGGACCAAGCACGACCTTTTGTAATCTCACGTTCAAGCTGATGCTCATTCGGAAGTTGATGGACAAGAAATTGTTGATGGACTATTCTCCATACTCTCCTCGCCTTTTCTTTTCCTATTTGTCAAACATCACCAACATTTTTATGGAACACATTAACAAGGCCAAGAGCTTCAAATTGGGACCAAGCATGACATTTTGTAATCTCGCGTTCAGGTTTTTACTCATTCGGAAGTTGATTGACAAGAAATCTGTGATGGAACATAACCCCAATCGTCCTTGCGTATCCCAGAGGCAAGACCAAACAACGATATTTATGGAAAACATAAAGCAGGCCAAGAGTTTCAAATTCGGACCGAGCACGACCTTTGGTAATCTCACGTTCAAGCTGATGCTCATTCGGAAGTTGATGGACAAGAAATTGTTGATGGACTATTCTCCATACTCTCACCGCTTTTTCTTTTCCTATTGGCCAAACATCACCAACATTTTTATGGAACACATTAACAAGGCCAAGAGCTTCAAATTGGGACCAAGTATGACCTTCTGTAATCTCGCGTTCAGGTTTTTACTCATTCGGAAGTTGATTGACAAGAAATCTGTGATGGAACATAACTCCAATCGTCCTTGCGTATCCCAGAGGCAAGACCAAACAACGATATTTATGGAAAACATAAAGCAGGCCAAGAGCTTGAAATTCGGACCGAGCACGACCTTTTGTAATCTCACGTTCAAGCTGATGCTCATTCGGAAGTTGATGGACAAGAAATTGTTGATGGACTATTCTCCATACTCTCATCGCCTTTTCTTTTCCTATTGGTCAAACATCACCAAGATATTAATGGAACACATTAACAAGGCCAAGCGCTTCAAATTGGGACCAAGCATGACCCTCTGTAATCTCGCGTTTTGGTTTTTACTCATTCGGAAGTTGATTGACAAGAAATCTGTGATGGAACATAACCCCAATCGTCCTTGCGTATCTCAGAGGCAAGACCAAACAACGATATTTATGGAAGACATAAAGCAGGCCAAGAGCTTCAAATTAGGACCGAGCACGACCTTTGGTAATCTCACGTTCAAGCTGATGCTCATTCGGAAGTTGATGGACAAGAAATTGTTGATGGACTATTCTCCATACTCTCATCGCCTTTTCTTTTCCTATTGGTCAAACATCACCAAGATATTAATGGAACACATTAACAAGGCCAAGCGCTTCAAATTGGGACCAAGCATGACCCTCTGTAATCTCGCGTTTTGGTTTTTACTCATTCGGAAGTTGATTGACAAGAAATCTGTGATGGAACATAACCCCAATCGTCCTTGCGTATCCCAGAGGCAAGACCAAACAACGATATTTATGGAAAACATAAAGCAGGCCAAGAGTTTCAAATTCGGACCGAGCACGACCTTTGGTAATCTCACGTTCAAGCTGATGCTCATTCGGAAGTTGATGGACAAGAAATTGTTGATGGACTATTCTCCATACTCTCACCGCTTTTTCTTTTCCTATTGGCCAAACATCACCAACATTTTTATGGAACACATTAACAAGGCCAAGAGCTTCAAATTGGGACCAAGTATGACCTTCTGTAATCTCGCGTTCAGGTTTTTACTCATTCGGAAGTTGATTGACAAGAAATCTGTGATGGAACATAACTCCAATCGTCCTTGCGTATCCCAGAGGCAAGACCAAACAACGATATTTATGGAAAACATAAAGCAGGCCAAGAGCTTGAAATTCGGACCGAGCACGACCTTTTGTAATCTCACGTTCAAGCTGATGCTCATTCGGAAGTTGATGGACAAGAAATTGTTGATGGACTATTCTCCATACTCTCATCGCCTTTTCTTTTCCTATTGGTCAAACATCACCAAGATATTAATGGAACACATTAACAAGGCCAAGCGCTTCAAATTGGGACCAAGCATGACCCTCTGTAATCTCGCGTTTTGGTTTTTACTCATTCGGAAGTTGATTGACAAGAAATCTGTGATGGAACATAACCCCAATCGTCCTTGCGTATCTCAGAGGCAAGACCAAACAACGATATTTATGGAAGACATAAAGCAGGCCAAGAGCTTCAAATTAGGACCGAGCACGACCTTTGGTAATCTCACGTTCAAGCTGATGCTCATTCGGAAGTTGATGGACAAGAAATTGTTGATGGACTATTCTCCATACTCTCATCGCCTTTTCTTTTCCTATTGGTCAAACATCACCAAGATATTAATGGAACACATTAACAAGGCCAAGCGCTTCAAATTGGGACCAAGCATGACCCTCTGTAATCTCGCGTTTTGGTTTTTACTCATTCGGAAGTTGATTGACAAGAAATCTGTGATGGAACATAACCCCAATCGTCCTTGCGTATCCCAGAGGAAAGACCAAACAACGATATTTTTGGAAGACATAAAGCAGGTTAAGAGCTTAAAATTCGGACCAAGCACGACCTTTTTTAATCTCACGTTCAAGCTGATGCTCATTCGGAAGTTGATGGACAAGAAATTGTTGATGGAACCTTGTCCATACTCTCATCGCCTTTTCTTTTCCTATTGACCAAATATCACCAAGATATTTATGGAACACATAACCAAGGCCAAGAGCTTCAAATTGGGACCAAGTATGACCTTCTGTAATCTTGCGTTCAGGTTTTTACTCATTCGGAAGTTGATTGACAAGAAATCTGTGATGGAACATAACCCCAATCGTCCTTGCGTATCTCAGAGGCAAGACCAAACAACGATATTTATGGAAGACATAAAGCAGGCCAAGAGCTTCAAATTGGGACCAAGCATGACCTTTTGTAATCTCACGTTCAAGCTCATGCTCATTCGGAAGTTGATGGACAAGAAATTGTAGATGGACTATTCTCCATACTCTCACCGCTTTTTCTTTTCCTATTGGCCAAACATCACCAACATTTTTATGGAACACATTAACAAGGCCAAGAGCTTCAAATTGGGACCAAGCATGACCTTCTGTAATCTCGCGTTCAGGTTTTTACTCATTCGGAAGTTGATTGACAAGAAATCTGTGATGGAACAAAACACTAATCGTCCTTGCGTATCCCAGAGGCAAGACCAAACAACGATATTTATGGAAAACATAAAGCAGGCCAAGAGTTTCAAATTCGGACCGAGCACGACCTTTGGTAATCTCACGTTCAAGCTGATGCTCATTCGGAAGTTGATGGACAAGAAATTGTTGATGGCCTATTCTCCATACTCTCACCGCTTTTTCTTTTCCTATTGGCCAAACATCACCAAGATATTTATGGAAAACATAAAGCAGGCCAAGAGTTTCAAATTCGGACCAAGCACGACCTTTTGTAATCTCACGTTCAAGCTGATGCTCATTCGGAAGTTGATGGACAAGAAATTGTTGATGGACTATTCTCCATACTCTCCTCGCCTTTACTTTTCCTATTTGTCAAACATCACCAACATTTTTATGGAACACATTAACAAGGCCAAGAGCTTCAAATTGGGACCAAGCATGACATTTTGTAATCTCGCGTTCAGGTTTTTACTCATTCGGAAGTTGATTGACAAGAAATCTGTGATGGAACATAACCCCAATCGTCCTTGCGTATCCCAGAGGCAAGACCAAACAACGATATTTATGGAAAACATAAAGCAGGTTAAGAGCTTAAAATTCGGACCAAGCACGACCTTTTTTAATCTCACGTTCAAGCTGATGCTCATTCGGAAGTTGATGGACAAGAAATTGTTGATGGAACCTTGTCCATACTCTCATCGCCTTTTCTTTTCCTATTGACCAAATATCACCAAGATATTTATGGAACACATTAACAAGGCCAAGAGATTCAAATTGGGACCAAGCATGGTCTTCTGTAATCTAGCGTTCAGGTTTTTACTCATTCGGAAGTTGATTGACAAGAAATCTGTGATGGAACAAAACACCAATCGTCCTTGCATATCCCAGAGGCAAGACCAAACAACGATATTTATGGAAAACATAAAGCAGGCCAAGAGCTTGAAATTCGGACCGAGCACGACCTTTGGTAATCTCACGTTCAAGCTGATGCTCATTCGGAAGTTGATGGACAAGAAATTGTTGATGGACTATTCTCCATACTCTCCTCGCCTTTTCTTTTCCTATTTGTCAAACATCACCAACATTTTTATGGAACACATTAACAAGGCCAAGAGCTTTAAATTGGGACCAAGCATGACATTTTGTAATCTCGCGTTCAGGTTTTTACTCATTCGGAAGTTGATTGACAAGAAATCTGTGATGGAACATAACCCCAATCGTCCTTGCGTATCCCAGAGGCAAGACCAAACAACGATATTTATGGAAAACATAAAGCAGGCCAAGAGCTTCAAATTCGGACCGAGCACGACCTTTGGTAATCTCACGTTCAAGCTGATGCTCATTCGGAAGTTGATGGACAAGAAATTGTTGATGGACTATTCTCCATACTCTCACCGCTTTTTCTTTTCCTATTGGCAAAACATCACCAAGATATTTATGGAAAACATAAAGCAGGCCAAGAGCTTCAAATTCGGACCAAGCACGACCTTTTGTAATCTCACGTTCAAGCTGATGCTCATTCGGAAGTTGATGGACAAGAAATTGTTGATGGACTTTTCTCCATACTCTCACCGCTTTTTCTTTTCCTATTTGCCAAACATCACCAACATTTTTATGGAACACATTAACAAGGCCAAGCGCTTCAAATTGGGACCAAGCATGACCTTTTGTAATCTCGCGTTCAGGTTTTTACTCATTCGGAAGTTGATTGACAAGAAATCTGCGATGGAACATTACCCCAATCGTCCTTGCGTATCCCAGAGGCAAGACCAAACAACGATATTTATGGAAGACATAAAGCAGGCCAAGAGCTTTAAATTAGGACCAAGCATGACCTTTTGTAATCTCACGTTCAAGCTGATGCTCATTCGGAAGTTGATGGACAAGAAATTGTTGATGGACTATTCTCCATACTCTCACCGCTTTTTCTTTTCCTATTGGCCAAACATCACCAACATTTTTATGGAACACATTAACAAGGCCAAGCGCTTCAAATTGGGACCAAGCATGGTCTTCTGTAATCTCGCGTCAACATACTATACACATGGTCGACCAGTACCTGTCAGCCGAGCGTAACCGGATCGACGACCCGCAGGGTCTGGTCGACCGATCTTCATATGAATGACCAACGCATATGCCCCAAGAACACATAATGAAAGCTATTCAAGCCTTTTTATTTTGGCTTTTGTGTATTTAACATATATTATTTACTTTAATGAATAAAAATAGCATTCTCCTAAATTCTAGAATACTATTATAATTTCCCGACTATTAAAATGAAGCTTTTAGGTAGCCGTGAAATCTTCATATGTTTAATAATAGCCTTGTTAACATTAATCAAAATGCCATTGACTTGGGTTTTTGTTCATTCGTTCCAAAAATTTAACACCGTTCCCATAAAGCTGAGTTCTAAATCACTTCTCCATAATTCATGATACTTTTATTATCTTCATGTTGTAAGCTATTTTACTCACACTAACTTCTTACATCTTCTCAGCTTCCATTGTATAAATTATTTGTATAAATTATGAGCTGTCATGGAGAAATGTACCAACGATCCCAATCCGGAAGTTGATGGACAAGAAATTGTTGATGGACTATTCTCCATACTCTCACCGCTTTTTCTTTTCCTATTGGCCAAACATCACCAACATTTTTATGGAACACATTAACAAGGCCAAGAGCTTCAAATTGGGACCAAGCATGACCTTTTGTAATCTCGCGTTCAGGTTTTTACTCATTCGGAAGTTGATTGACAAGAAATCTGTGATGGAACATAACCCCAATCGTCCTTGTGTATCCAAGAGGCAAGACCAAACAACGATATTTATGGAAGACATAAAGGAGGCAAAGAGCTTCAAATTAGGACCAAGCATGACCTTTTGTAATCTCACGTTCAAGCTGATGCTCATTCGGAAGTTGATGGACAAGAAATTGTTGATGGACTATTCTCCATACTCTCACCGCTTTTTCTTTTCCTATTGGCCAAACATCACCAACATTTTTATGGAACACATTAACAAGGCCAAGAGCTTCAAATTGGGACCAAGCATGACCTTTTGTAATCTCGCGTTCAGGTTTTTACTCATTCGGAAATTGATTGACAAGAAATCTGTGGAGGAACATAACCCCAATCGTCCTTGCGTATCCCAGAGGCAAGACCAAACAACGATATTTATGGAAAACATTAAGCAGGTCAGGGGCTTCAAATTCGGATCAAGCACGACCTTTTGTAATCTCACGTTCAAGCTGATGCTCATTCGGAAGTTGATGGACAAGAAATTGTTGATGGACTATTCTCCATACTCTCACCGCTTTTTCTTTTCCTATTGGCCAAACATCACCAACATTTTTATGGAACACATTAACAAGGCCAAGCGCTTCAAATTGGGACCAAGCATGACCTTTTGTAATCTCGCGTTCAGGTTTTTACCCATTCGGAAGTTGATTGACAAGAAATCTGTGATGGAACTTAACCCCAATCGTCCTTGCGTATCCCAGAGGCAAGACCAAACAACGATATTTATGAAAACATAAAGCAGGCCAAGAGCTTCAAATTAGGATCGAGCACGACCTTTGGTAATCTCACGTTCAAGCTGATGCTCATTCGGAAGTTGATGGACAAGAAATTGTTGATGGACTATTCTCCATACTCTCACCGCTTTTTCTTTTCCTATTGGCCAAACATCACCAACATTTTTATGGAACACATTAACAAGGCCAAGAGCTTCAAATTGGGACCAAGCATGACCTTTTGTAATCTCGCGTTCAGGTTTTTAATCATTCGGAAGTTGATTGACAAGAAATCTGTGATGGAACATAACCCCAATCGTCCTTGCGTATCCCAGAGGCAAGACCAAACAACGATATTTATGGAAAACATTAAGCAGGCCAGGGGCTTCAAATTCGGACCAAGCACGACCTTTGGTAATCACACGTTCAAGCTGATGCTCATTCGGAAGTTGATGGACAAGAAATTGTTGATGGACTATTCTCCATACTCTCACCGCTTTTTCTTTTCCTATTGGCCAAACATCACCAAGATATTTTTGCAACACATTAACAAGGCCAAGAGCTTCAAATTGGTACCAAGCATGGTCTTCTGTAATCTCGCGTTCAGGTTTTTACTCATTCGGAAGTTGATTGACAAGAAATCTGTGATGGAACATAACCCCAATCGTCCTTGCGTATCCCAGAGGCAAGACCAAACAACGATATTTATGGAAAACATAAAGCAGGCCAAGAGCTTCAAATTCGGACCGAGCACGACCTTTGGTAATCTCACGTTCAAGCTGATGCTCATTCGGAAGTTGATGGACAAGAAATTGTTGATGGACTATTCTCCATACTCTCACCGCTTTTTCTTTTCCTATTGGCCAAACATCACCAACATTTTTATGGAACACATTAACAAGGCCAAGAGCTTCAAATTGGGACCAAGCATGACCTTTTGTAATCTCGCGTTCAGGTTTTTACTCATTCGGAAATTGATTGACAAGAAATCTGTGGAGGAACATAACCCCAATCGTCCTTGCGTATCCCAGAGGCAAGACCAAACAACGATATTTATGGAAAACATTAAGCAGGTCAGGGGCTTCAAATTCGGACCAAGCACGACCTTTTGTAATCTCACGTTCAAGCTGATGCTCATTCGGAAGTTGATGGACAAGAAATTGTTGATGGACTATTCTCCATACTCTCACCGCTTTTTCTTTTCCTATTGGCCAAACATCACCAACATTTTTATGGAACACATTAACAAGGCCAAGAGCTTCAAATTGGGACCAAGCATGACCTTTTGTAATCTCGCGTTCAGGTTTTTAATCATTCGGAAGTTGATTGACAAGAAATCTGTGATGGAACATAACCCCAATCGTCCTTGCGTATCCCAGAGGCAAGACCAAACAACGATATTTATGGAAAACATTAAGCAGGCCAGGGGCTTCAAATTCGGACCAAGCACGACCTTTGGTAATCTCACGTTCAAGCTGATGCTCATTCGGAAGTTGATGGACAAGAAATTGTTGATGGACTATTCTCCATACTCTCACCGCTTTTTCTTTTCCTATTGGCCAAACATCACCAAGATATTTTTGGAACACATTAACAAGGCCAAGAGCTTCAAATTGGTACCAAGCATGGTCTTCTGTAATCTCGCGTTCAGGTTTTTACTCATTCGGAAGTTGATTGACAAGAAATCTGTGATGGAACATAACCCCAATCGTCCTTGCGTATCCCAGAGGCAAGACCAAACAACGATATTTATGGAAAACATAAAGCAGGCCAAGAGCTTCAAATTCGGACCGAGCACGACCTTTGGTAATCTCACGTTCAAGCTGATGCTCATTCGGAAGTTGATGGACAAGAAATTGTTGATGGACTATTCTCCATACTCTCACCGCTTTTTCTTTTCCTATTGGCCAAACATCACCAACATTTTTATGGAACACATTAACAAGGCCAAGCGCTTCAAATTGGGACCAAGCATGACCTTCTGTAATCTCGCGTTCAGGTTTTTACTCATTCGGAAGTTGATTGACAAGAAATCTGTGATGGAACTTAACCCCAATCGTCCTTGCGTATCCCAGAGGCAAGACCAAACAACGATATTTATGGAAAACATAAAGCAGGCCAAGAGCTTCGAATTCGGACAAAGCACGACCTTTTTTAAACTCACGTTCAAGCTGATGCTCATTCGGAAGTTGATGGACAAGAAATTGTTGATGGACTATTCTCCATACTCTCACCGCTTTTTCTTTTCCTATTGGCCAAACATCACCAACATTTTTATGGAACACATTAGCAAGGCCAAGAGCTTCAAATTGGGACCAAGCATGACCTTTTGTAATCTCGCGTTCAGGTTTTTACTCATTCGGAAGTTGATTGACAAGAAATCTGTGATGGAACATAACCCCAATCGTCCTTGCGTATCCCAGAGGCAAGACCAAACAACGATATTTATGGAAAACATAAAGCAGGCCAAGAGCTTCAAATTCGGACCGAGCACGACCTTTGCTAATCTCACGTTCAAGCTGATGCTCATTCGGAAGTTGATGGACAAGAAATTGTTGATGGACTATTCTCCATACTCTCACCGCTTTTTCTTTTCCTATTGGCCAAACATCACCAACATTTTTATGGAACACATTAACAAGGCCAAGCGCTTCAAATTGGGACCAAGCATGACCTTTTGTAATCTCGCGTTCAGGTTTTTACCCATTCGGAAGTTGATTGACAAGAAATCTGTGATGGAACTTAACCCCAATCGTCCTTGCGTATCCAAGAGGCAAGACCAAACAACGATATTTATGGAAAACATAAAGCAGGCCAAGAGCTTCAAATTAGGATCGAGCACGACCTTTGGTAATCTCACGTTCAAGCTGATGCTCATTCGGAAGTTGATGGACAAGAAATTGTTGATGGACTATTCTCCATACTCTCACCGCTTTTTCTTTTCCTATTGGCCAAACATCACCAACATTTTTATGGAACACATTAACAAGGCCAAGCGCTTCAAATTGGGACCAAGCATGACCTTCTGTAATCTCGCGTTCAGGTTTTTACTCATTCGGAAGTTGATTGACAAGAAATCTGTGATGGAACTTAACCCCAATCGTCCTTGCGTATCCCAGAGGCAAGACCAAACAACGATATTTATGGAAAACATAAAGCAGGCCAAGAGCTTCGAATTCGGACAAAGCACGACCTTTTTTAAACTCACGTTCAAGCTGATGCTCATTCGGAAGTTGATGGACAAGAAATTGTTGATGGACTATTCTCCATACTCTCACCGCTTTTTCTTTTCCTATTGGCCAAACATCACCAACATTTTTATGGAACACATTAGCAAGGCCAAGAGCTTCAAATTGGGACCAAGCATGACCTTTTGTAATCTCGCGTTCAGGTTTTTACTCATTCGGAAGTTGATTGACAAGAAATCTGTGATGGAACATAACCCCAATCGTCCTTGCGTATCCCAGAAGCAAGACCAAACAACGATATTTATGGAAAACATAAAGCAGGCCAAGAGCTTCAAATTCGGACCGAGCACGACCTTTGGTAATCTCACGTTCAAGCTGATGCTCATTCGGAAGTTGATGGACAAGAAATTGTTGATGGACTATTCTCCATACTCTCACCGCTTTTTCTTTTCCTATTGGCCAAACATCACCAACATTTTTATGGAACACATTAACAAGGCCAAGCGCTTCAAATTGGGACCAAGCATGACCTTTTGTAATCTCGCGTTCAGGTTTTTACCCATTCGGAAGTTGATTGACAAGAAATCTGTGATGGAACTTAACCCCAATCGTCCTTGCGTATCCAAGAGGCAAGACCAAACAACGATATTTATGGAAAACATAAAGCAGGCCAAGAGCTTCAAATTAGGATCGAGCACGACCTTTGGTAATCTCACGTTCAAGCTGATGCTCATTCGGAAGTTGATGGACAAGAAATTGTTGATGGACTATTCTCCATACTCTCACCGCTTTTTCTTTTCCTATTGGCCAAACATCACCAAGATATTTTTGGAACACATTAACAAGGCCAAGAGCTTCAAATTGGGACCAAGTATGACCTTCTGTAATCTTGCGTTCAGGTTTTTACTCATTCGGAAGTTGATTGACAAGAAATCTGTGATGGAACATAACCCCAATCGTCCTTGCGTATCCCAGAGGCAAGACCAAACAACGATATTTATGGAAAACATAAAGCAGGCTAAGAGCTTCAAATTCGGACCGAGCACGACCTTTTTTAACTCACGTTCAAGCTGATGCTCATTCGGAAGTTGATGGACAAGAAATTGTTGATGGACTATTCTCCATACTCTCACCGCTTTTTCTTTTCCTATTGGCCAAACATCACCAACATTTTTATGGAACACATTAACAAGGCCAAGCGCTTCAAATTGGGACCAAGCATGACCTTCTGTAATCTCGCGTTCAGGTTTTTACTCATTCGGAAGTTGATTGACAAGAAATCTGTGATGGAACATAACCCCAATCGTCCTTGCGTATCCCAGAGGCAAGACCAAACAACGATATTTATGGAAAACATAAAGCAGGCCAAGAGCTTCAAATTAGGACCGAGCACGACCTTTGGTAATCTCACGTTCAAGCTGATGCTCATTCGGAAGTTGATGGACAAGAAATTGTTGATGGACTATTCTCCATACTCTCACCGCTTTTTCTTTTTCTATTGGCCAAACATCACCAATATATTTTTGGAACACATTAACAAGGCCAAGAGCTTCAAATTGGGACCAAGTATGACCTTCTGTAATCTTGCGTTCAGGTTTTTACTCATTCGGAAGTTGATTGACAAGAAATCTGTGATGGAACATAACCCCAATCGTCCTTGCGTATCCCAGAGGCAAGACCAAACAACGATATTTATGGAAGACATATAGCAGGCCAAGAGCTTCGAATTCGGAGCAAGCACGACCTTTTGTAATATCACGTTCAAGCTGATGCTCATTTGGAAGTTGATGGACAAGAAATTGTTGATGGACTATTCTCCATACTCTCACCGCTTTTTCTTTTCCTATTGGCCAAACATCACCAACATTTTTATGGAACACATTAACAAGGCCAAGCGCTTCAAATTGGGACCAAGCATGACCTTCTGTAATCTCGCGTTCAGGTTTTTACTCATTCGGAAGTTGATTGACAAGAAATCTGTGATGGAACATAACCCCAATCGTCCTTGCGTATCCCAGAGGCAAGACCAAACAACGATATTTATGGAAAACATAAAGCAGGCCAAGAGCTTCGAATTCGGACAAAGCACGACCTTTTTTAAACTCACGTTCAAGCTGATGCTCATTCGGAAGTTGATGGACAAGAAATTGTTGATGGACTATTCTCCATACTCTCACCGCTTTTTCTTTTCCTATTGGCCAAACATCACCAACATTTTTATGGAACACATTAGCAAGGCCAAGAGCTTCAAATTGGGACCAAGCATGACCTTTTGTAATCTCGCGTTCAGGTTTTTACTCATTCGGAAGTTGATTGACAAGAAATCTGTGATGGAACATAACCCCAATCGTCCTTGCGTATCCCAGAGGCAAGACCAAACAACGATATTTATGGAAAACATAAAGCAGGCCAAGAGCTTCAAATTCGGACCGAGCACGACCTTTGGTAATCTCACGTTCAAGCTGATGCTCATTCGGAAGTTGATGGACAAGAAATTGTTGATGGACTATTCTCCATACTCTCACCGCTTTTTCTTTTCCTATTGGCCAAACATCACCAACATTTTTATGGAACACATTAACAAGGCCAAGCGCTTCAAATTGGGACCAAGCATGACCTTTTGTAATCTCGCGTTCAGGTTTTTACCCATTCGGAAGTTGATTGACAAGAAATCTGTGATGGAACTTAACCCCAATCGTCCTTGCGTATCCAAGAGGCAAGACCAAACAACGATATTTATGGAAAACATAAAGCAGGCCAAGAGCTTCAAATTAGGATCGAGCACGACCTTTGGTAATCTCACGTTCAAGCTGATGCTCATTCGGAAGTTGATGGACAAGAAATTGTTGATGGACTATTCTCCATACTCTCACCGCTTTTTCTTTTCCTATTGGCCAAACATCACCAACATTTTTATGGAACACATTAACAAGGCCAAGCGCTTCAAATTGGGACCAAGCATGACCTTCTGTAATCTCGCGTTCAGGTTTTTACTCATTCGGAAGTTGATTGACAAGAAATCTGTGATGGAACTTAACCCCAATCGTCCTTGCGTATCCCAGAGGCAAGACCAAACAACGATATTTATGGAAAACATAAAGCAGGCCAAGAGCTTCGAATTCGGACAAAGCACGACCTTTTTTAAACTCACGTTCAAGCTGATGCTCATTCGGAAGTTGATGGACAAGAAATTGTTGATGGACTATTCTCCATACTCTCACCGCTTTTTCTTTTCCTATTGGCCAAACATCACCAACATTTTTATGGAACACATTAGCAAGGCCAAGAGCTTCAAATTGGGACCAAGCATGACCTTTTGTAATCTCGCGTTCAGGTTTTTACTCATTCGGAAGTTGATTGACAAGAAATCTGTGATGGAACATAACCCCAATCGTCCTTGCGTATCCAAGAGGCAAGACCAAACAACGATATTTATGGAAAACATAAAGCAGGCCAAGAGCTTCAAATTCGGACCGAGCACGACCTTTGGTAATCTCACGTTCAAGCTGATGCTCATTCGGAAGTTGATGGACAAGAAATTGTTGATGGACTATTCTCCATACTCTCACCGCTTTTTCTTTTCCTATTGGCCAAACATCACCAACATTTTTATGGAACACATTAACAAGGCCAAGCGCTTCAAATTGGGACCAAGCATGACCTTCTGTAATCTCGCGTTCAGGTTTTTACTCATTCGGAAGTTGATTGACAAGAAATCTGTGATGGAACTTAACCCCAATCGTCCTTGCGTATCCCAGAGGCAAGACCAAACAACGATATTTATGGAAAACATAAAGCAGGCCAAGAGCTTCGAATTCGGACAAAGCACGACCTTTTTTAAACTCACGTTCAAGCTGATGCTCATTCGGAAGTTGATGGACAAGAAATTGTTGATGGACTATTCTCCATACTCTCACCGCTTTTTCTTTTCCTATTGGCCAAACATCACCAACATTTTTATGGAACACATTAGCAAGGCCAAGAGCTTCAAATTGGGACCAAGCATGACCTTTTGTAATCTCGCGTTCAGGTTTTTACTCATTCGGAAGTTGATTGACAAGAAATCTGTGATGGAACATAACCCCAATCGTCCTTGCGTATCCCAGAGGCAAGACCAAACAACGATATTTATGGAAAACATAAAGCAGGCCAAGAGCTTCAAATTCGGACCGAGCACGACCTTTGGTAATCTCACGTTCAATTTGATGCTCATTCGGAAGTTGATGGACAAGAAATTGTTGATGGACTATTCTCCATACTCTCACCGCTTTTTCTTTTCCTATTGGCCAAACATCACCAACATTTTTATGGAACACATTAACAAGGCCAAGCGCTTCAAATTGGGACCAAGCATGACCTTTTGTAATCTCGCGTTCAGGTTTTTACCCATTCGGAAGTTGATTGACAAGAAATCTGTGATGGAACTTAACCCCAATCGTCCTTGCGTATCCAAGAGGCAAGACCAAACAACGATATTTATGGAAAACATAAAGCAGGCCAAGAGCTTCAAATTAGGATCGAGCACGACCTTTGGTAATCTCACGTTCAAGCTGATGCTCATTCGGAAGTTGATGGACAAGAAATTGTTGATGGACTATTCTCCATACTCTCACCGCTTTTTCTTTTCCTATTGGCCAAACATCACCAACATTTTTATGGAACACATTAACAAGGCCAAGCGCTTCAAATTGGGACCAAGCATGACCTTCTGTAATCTCGCGTTCAGGTTTTTACTCATTCGGAAGTTGATTGACAAGAAATCTGTGATGGAACTTAACCCCAATCGTCCTTGCGTATCCCAGAGGCAAGACCAAACAACGATATTTATGGAAAACATAAAGCAGGCCAAGAGCTTCGAATTCGGACAAAGCACGACCTTTTTTAAACTCACGTTCAAGCTGATGCTCATTCGGAAGTTGATGGACAAGAAATTGTTGATGGACTATTCTCCATACTCTCACCGCTTTTTCTTTTCCTATTGGCCAAACATCACCAACATTTTTATGGAACACATTAGCAAGGCCAAGAGCTTCAAATTGGGACCAAGCATGACCTTTTGTAATCTCGCGTTCAGGTTTTTACTCATTCGGAAGTTGATTGACAAGAAATCTGTGATGGAACATAACCCCAATCGTCCTTGCGTATCCAAGAGGCAAGACCAAACAACGATATTTATGGAAAACATAAAGCAGGCCAAGAGCTTCGAATTCGGACAAAGCACGACCTTTTTTAAACTCACGTTCAAGCTGATGCTCATTCGGAAGTTGATGGACAAGAAATTGTTGATGGACTATTCTCCATACTCTCACCGCTTTTTCTTTTCCTATTGGCCAAACATCACCAACATTTTTATGGAACACATTAACAAGGCCAAGCGCTTCAAATTGGGACCAAGCATGACCTTTTGTAATCTCGCGTTCAGGTTTTTACCCATTCGGAAGTTGATTGACAAGAAATCTGTGATGGAACTTAACCCCAATCGTCCTTGCGTATCCCAGAGGCAAGACCAAACAACGATATTTATGGAAAACATAAAGCAGGCCAAGAGCTTCAAATTAGGATCGAGCACGACCTTTGGTAATCTCACGTTCAAGCTGATGCTCATTCGGAAGTTGATGGACAAGAAATTGTTGATGGACTATTCTCCATACTCTCACCGCTTTTTCTTTTCCTATTGGCCAAACATCACCAAGATATTTTTGGAACACATTAACAAGGCCAAGAGCTTCAAATTGGTACCAAGCATGGTCTTCTGTAATCTCGCGTTCAGGTTTTTACTCATTCGGAAGTTGATTGACAAGAAATCTGTGATGGAACATAACCCCAATCGTCCTTGCGTATCCCAGAGGCAAGACCAAACAACGATATTTATGGAAAACATAAAGCAGGCCAAGAGCTTCAAATTCGGACCGAGCACGACCTTTGGTAATCTCACGTTCAAGCTGATGCTCATTCGGAAGTTGATGGACAAGAAATTGTTGATGGACTATTCTCCATACTCTCACCGCTTTTTCTTTTCCTATTGGCAAAACATCACCAAGATATTTATGGAAAACATAAAGCAGGCCAAGAGCTTCAAATTCGGACCGAGCACGACCTTTGGTAATCTCACGTTCAAGCTGATGCTCATTCGGAAGTTGATGGACAAGAAATTGTTGATGGACTATTCTCCATACTCTCACCGCTTTTTCTTTTCCTATTGGCCAAACATCACCAACATTTTTATGGAACACATTAACAAGGCCAAGCGCTTCAAATTGGGACCAAGCATGACCTTCTGTAATCTCGCGTTCAGGTTTTTACTCATTCGGAAGTTGATTGACAAGAAATCTGTGATGGAACATAACCCCAATCGTCCTTGCGTATCCCAGAGGCAAGACCAAACAACGATATTTATGGAAAACATAAAGCAGGCTAAGAGCTTCAAATTCGGACCGAGCACGACCTTTTTTTAACTCACGTTCAAGCTGATGCTCATTCGGAAGTTGATGGACAAGAAATTGTTGATGGACTATTCTCCATACTCTCACCGCTTTTTCTTTTCCTATTGGCCAAACATCACCAAGATATTTTTGGAACACATTAACAAGGCCAAGAGCTTCAAATTGGGACCAAGCATGAACTTTTGTAATCTCGCGTTCAGGTTTTTACTCATTCGGAAGTTGATTGACAAGAAATCTGTGATGGAACATAACCCCAATCGTCCTTGCGTATCCCAGAGGCAAGACCAAACAACGATATTTATGGAAAACATAAAGCAGGCCAAGAGCTTCAAATTAGGACCGAGCACGACCTTTGGTAATCTCACGTTCAAGCTGATGCTCATTCGGAAGTTGATGGACAAGAAATTGTTGATGGACTATTCTCCATACTCTCACCGCTTTTTCTTTTCCTATTGGCCAAACATCACCAACATTTTTATGGAACACATTAACAAGGCCAAGAGCTTCAAATTGGGACCAAGCATGAACTTTTGTAATCTCGCGTTCAGGTTTTTACTCATTCGGAAGTTGATTGACAAGAAATCTGCGATGGAACTTAACCCCAATCGTCCTTGCGTATCCAAGAGGCAAGACCAAACAACGATATTTATGGAAAACATAAAGCAGGCCAAGAGCTTCAAATTAGGACCGAGCACGACCTTTAGTAATCTCACGTTCAAGCTGATGCTCATTCGGAAGTTGATGGAAAAGAAATTGTTGATGGACTATTCTCCAAACTCTCACCGCTTTTTCTTTTCCTATTGGCCAAACATCACCAACATTTTTATGGAACACATTAACAAGGCCAAGAGCTTCAAATTGGGACCAAGCATGACCTTTTGTAATCTCGCGTTCATGTTTTTACTCATTCGGAAGTTGATTGACAAGAAATCTGCGATGGAACTTAACCCCAATCGTCCTTGCGTATCCAAGAGGCAAGACCAAACAACGATATTTATGGAAAACATTAAGCAGGCCAGGGGCTTCAAATTCGGGCCAAGCATGACCTTTTGTAATCTCACGTTCAAGCTGATGCTCATTCGGAAGTTGATGGACCACAAATTGTTGATGGACTATTCTCCATACTCTCACCGCTTTTTCTTTTCCTATTGGCCAAACATCACCAACATTTTTATGGAACACATTAACAAGGCCAAGAGCTTCAAATTGGGACCAAGCATGACCTTTTGTAATCTCGCGTTCAGGTTTTTAATCATTCGGAAGTTGATTGACAAGAAATCTGTGATGGAACATAACCCCAATCATCCTTGTGTATCCAAGAGGCAAGACCAAACAACGATATTTATGGAAAACATAAAGCAGGCCAAGAGCTTCAAATTAGGACCGAGCACGACCTTTAGTAATCTCACGTTCAGGTTTTTACTCATTCGGAAGTTGATTGACAAGAAATCTGTGATGGAACATAACCCCAATCGTCCTTGCGTATCCCAGAGGCAAGACCAAACAACGATATTTATGGAAAACATTAAGCAGGCCAGGGGCTTCAAATTTGGACCAAGCATGACCTTTTGTAATCTCACGTTCAAGCTGATGCTCATTCGGAAGTTGATGGACAAGAAATTGTTGATGGACTATTCTCCATACTCTCACCGCTTTTTCTTTTCCTATTGGCCAAACATCACCAACATTTTTATGGAACACATTAACAAGGCCAAGAGCTTCAAATTAGGACCAAGCATGACCTTTTGTAATCTCGCGTTAAGGTTTTTACTCATTCGGAAGTTGATTGACAAGAAATCTGTGATGGAACATAACCCCAATCGTCCTTGCGTATCCCAGAGGCAAGACCAAACAACGATATTTATGGAAAACATAAAGCAGGCCAAGATTTTCAAATTCGGACCAAGCACGACCTTTTGTAATCTCACGTTCAAGCTGATGCTCATTCGGAAGTTGATGGACAAGAAATTGTTGATGGACTATTCTCCATACTCTCACCGCTTTTTCTTTTCCTATTGGCCAAACATCACCAAGATATTTTTGGAACACATTAACAAGGCCAAGAGCTTCAAATTGGGACCAAGCATGACCTTTTGTAATCTTGCGTTCAGGTTTTTACTCATTCGGAAGTTGATTGACAAGAAATCTGCGATGGAACATAACCCCAATCGTCCTTGCGTATCCAAGAGGCAAGACCAAACAACGATATTTATGGAAGACATAAAGCAGGCCAAGAGCTTCAAATTAGGACCAAGCATGACCTTTTGTAATCTCAAGTTCAAGCTGATGCTCATTCGGAAGTTGATGGACAAGAAATTGTTGATGGACTATTCTCCATACTCTCACCGCTTTTTCTTTTCCAATTGGCCAAACATCACCAACATTTTTATGGAACACATTAACAAGGCCAAGAGCTTCAAATTGGGACCAAGCATGACCTTTTGTAATCTCGCGTTCAGGTTTTTACTCATTCGGAAGTTGATTGACAAGAAATCTGTGATGGAACATAACCCCAATCGTCCTTGCGTATCCCAGAGGCAAGACCAAACAACGATATTTATGGAAAACATTAAGCAGGCCAGGGGCTTCAAATTCGGACCAAGCACGACCTTTGGTAATCTCACGTTCAAGCTGATGCTCATTCGGAAGTTGATGGACAAGAAATTGTTGATGGACTATTCTCCATACTCTCACCGCTTTTTCTTTTCCTATTGGCCAAACATCACCAAGATATTTTTGGAACACATTAACAAGGCCAACAGCTTCAAATTGGGACCAAGTATGACATTCTGTAATCTTGCGTTCAGGTTTTTACTCATTCGGAAATTGATTGACAAGAAATCTGTGATGGAACATAACCCCAATCGTCCTTGCGTATCCCAGAGGCAAGACCAAACAACGATATTTATGGAAAACATTAAGCAGGCCAGGGGCTTCAAATTCGGACCAAGCACGACCTTTTGTAATCTCACGTTCAAGCTGATGCTCATTCGGAAGTTGATGGACAAGAAATTGTTGATGGACTATTCTCCATACTCTCACCGCTTTTTCTTTTCCTATTGGCCAAACATCACCAAGATATTTTTGGAACACATTAACAAGGCCAAGAGCTTCAAATTGGGACCAAGTATGACCTTCTGTAATCTTGCGTTCAGGTTTTTACTCATTCGGAAGTTGATTGACAAGAAATCTGCGATGGAACATAACCCCAATCGTCCTTGCGTATCCAAGAGGCAAGACCAAACAACGATATTTATGGAAGACATAAAGCAGGCCAAGAGCTTCAAATTAGGACCAAGCATGACCTTTTGTAATCTCACGTTCAAGCTGATGCTCATTCGGAAGTTGATGGACAAGAAATTGTTGATGGACTATTCTCCATACTCTCACCGCTTTTTCTTTTCCTATTGGCCAAACATCACCAACATTTTTATGGAACACATTAACAAGGCCAAGAGCTTCAAATTGGGACCAAGCATGACCTTTTGTAATCTCGCGTTCAGGTTTTTAATCATTCGGAAGTTGATTGACAAGAAATCTGTGATGGAACATAACCCCAATCGTCCTTGCGTATCCCAGAGGCAAGACCAAACAACGATATTTATGGAAAACATTAAGCAGGCCAGGGGCTTCAAATTCGGACCAAGCACGACCTTTTGTAATCTCACGTTCAAGCTGATGCTCATTCGGAAGTTGATGGACAAGAAATTGTTGATGGACTATTCTCCATACTCTCACCGCTTTTTCTTTTCCTATTGGCCAAACATCACCAAGATATTTTTGGAACACATTAACAAGGCCAAGAGCTTCAAATTGGGACCAAGTATGACCTTCTGTAATCTTGCGTTCAGGTTTTTACTCATTCGGAAGTTGATTGACGAGAAATCTGCGATGGAACATAACCCCAATCGTCCTTGCGTATCCAAGAGGCAAGACCAAACAACGATATTTATGGAAGACATAAAGCAGGCCAAGAGCTTCAAATTCGGACCGAGCACGACCTTTTTTTAACTCACGTTCAAGCTGATGCTCATTCGGAAGTTGATGGACAAGAAATTGTTGATGGACTATTCTCCATACTCTCACCGCTTTTTCTTTTCCTATTGGCCAAACATCACCAAGATATTTTTGGAACACATTAACAAGGCCAAGAGCTTCAAATTGGGACCAAGCATGACCTTTTGTAATCTCGCGTTCAGGTTTTTACTCATTCGGAAGTTGATTGACAAGAAATCTGTGATGGAACATAACCCCAATCGTCCTTGCGTATCCCAGAGGCAAGACCAAACAACGATATTTATGGAAAACATTAAGCAGGCCAGGGGCTTCAAATTCGGACCAAGCACGACCTTTGGTAATCTCACGTTCAAGCTGATGCTCATTCGGAAGTTGATGGACAAGAAATTGTTGATGGACTATTCTCCATACTCTCACCGCTTTTTCTTTTCCTATTGGCCAAACATCACCAACATCATTAGACACATGTGTCTACTTAAACAAAGAACCAAAAACGCGCGAGCCCCATTCACCGTACAGTATTTTTTAGAGAGTGGAACAGGTCTCGGAAGTTCATTTAAATCATATTTTTGCAAACCATATGAGTTCAAAACATATATCAACTTATACATTTTTACGAAACAGATAGCGCTTTTTCCAAATCCGTGAAATTTATTTTTCATATTTTTCCAAAAACAATTTCGATCAATCTCAAGACGATGGGCGCCGAATGAAGGGATACAAAAATCATGTTTCGAATTCAGCAACGCCTGTTGCGACTTGGGTTAAAATATGTTACTCCAGGGTTTACTGAGTCATTAGTTCATAAAGCGATAAATTCCTGTTAGTAACTTACATAGACACTTACATTCCCACACTACAGTTATATTTATTTGCTATACTTGTTAAGTTCGACTGTAAGAAAACGCGTTTAATTACACCCGGGTACGTTAGAAGGCCAGTCGCAAGCGTCAATTGCAGCGTTGTAAACAAGGTCTTCCGGGCAATCCTGGATATACAATAAGATCACTTTGTCAGCACATTGTAGTGGCCATGATCCATGATAAACTTAAACTAGGCCTACAGAAGATATCTGAACTGTCAGTACAAACGTAAGTAGAAGCGGTTATTGCTTCCCTAATACATGGGTGGCTTGTGGCGACGTCTGCTTTTATTTTGCCTGCTTCTTCTCCTTATATATAAAAGCCCTCATTCTCAAGCGGGTTGTAAGATGTACTGCTTCCCTATACATAGATAGGGAAGCAGACGAAATAAAAGTGGCGTTGTCATACGCTACGGTTGACGGATACGGACAGTGCAGAGTCTGCAGATATCTTCTGAAGTGTTTCTTATTTTCCCGGATAAGTATAAAACACAACATGAACATGTATTGTAGGTAAATTATTTAGAATAGCCTACTACGCCAGCCTTATTAAAGAACCTTAGAGAGTACTTACGAAAACGTAGCCGTATCCATTAGAACACATTATGAAATTCATGCATGTGGCTGGATTGGCATAATTGCCATTTGGCTTGTTTTTGCAGAATTCGTTTGGATTTACAGTGGTGGATGGTTCGGTGCTGGTTGTTGGTGGGTGATGAGGATGGTGACCGCCACATCCATGCTCTTCACTAGACGAATCCTCCCCCAATTCCTCTGAATTATCATGCAGGGCTATCTGCTATTTTATGGGTCAATTTAGGGTGAATATAAGAAAAATGTAGGCCACATATTATATTGAAGTTACAATTAATATTCATTCTTTTTCCTTCATCTAGGCTATTTGAAAAAAAATGTTGGCATACCTTGGCTGCATCAGTCACAAAGACTGAGAGGAAAATAACAAGACAAAAAAGAGAAAAAACGCGAAGTTGACTGGCCATGCTGATATTAATGTTTTATTGCTAGCTGTCGACTCGTGGGTTTGCAGTTGTTTACTGGTTAACTGATGATTTCCCGATGCATTTACCGCCTGATTTATAGGGACAATTATCTATCAAGTGGCATCCCATCAGGCATCATCTGGCTGATTAGTCTTGACGTATTGACACTCAGCAAATAATTGGTATTTTTACGTTACAATATGACTCTGCCAATACCAAACAATATGACTCAATAAACACCAAACAACGGCTGTATGTCAGGGAACATTTTAGGGACCAACGATATATTGGTATTCCAGTTGACACCTGATTGGCTGTTCAGTGTGGTTGACTCCCTCTGAAATTTCAGTACATGGGAATCTTAAAACTTTATGGCTTTTTATATTGTTTTGTTTTTGTTTTTCCCTCTAGATTATTATGTTTAAAAAAAGGAAGGGTAAGTAGGTTATTTTGCTTAGCCAGCATCAACGCTCAAACGCTTTTATTTGTTTGTTGTTTGTTTTGTTCCTCACCCGTAAGGTCACACTATGAGGAATTAAATGTAAAATTATGAACTTTTTATGTCGTAATAAATGTGTTAACTATGGCCTACGCTAGACATAATGTTGTATAAAATTGAAGAACAAATATTATATATATAAGGCTATTTAATACACGCACCCTAAGAAGGGATGTCCGTAAATACCAGACATTTGTCAAGGGCCCAGTGGCCAGACAGCAAGTGTCCGGTTTTGTTTTCGCAGTTTTCTTTTATATGCTAAGTTTAATTATATATGTTTCAGTTTCAAAACTTGGACATTTGGCAAATGCATAAAGTTCACCTTATCAACCATTGGAATATTGTAACATGTTTACGTAAATGGTAAAACCGGAAACGGGCGTTTTCATAAAGGACCCAGTTGCCAGACATGCCGTCAGGTATTTACGGACATCCCTTCTTAGGGTGCGTATGGCCTTACCTTATATGACAAAAAAATCAGACGACTTGTTTTTCTTCAGTCAAAATCGTCTTTTTGACCTTTCTTACTGTTTACTCATCATGTCACAGAGGTCCGGAATAATATGAAAATTGTCACGATAAGAATGCTATTACACTCTTACATTCTTCATTGACACGTCTTTTTGTTCATACGATTGAATCATTCCTGTATTTTGGGCCTGTATTGGCCCTTAAAAATATTTGACGAAGTAAAGGTTCTTTTCGGGCCTCGGGGCTTTTCTTTGGTATAAGCTAAACTTGCCAATGACGGTGGGCAATAGGCTATGTATGATAAGGGGAAATTATGTTATCTTTTCAAATCACGCATTGTTTTTCTGTGGATAAAACCAAGTATTTGGCTTCAAATGTTTAGTAAATACACATTCAGAAAAAATCAACATTTTATGGGAATTTTTAATTTAATTAAAATTTATACAACTTGCTTATCATATACCAATGTTACTTTCATTTATGAGATAACGGCCAATGCGGCATGCAAAATATCCAACAACTATAAGGCGATGATCCTGTGTTTGTCCAATTGAATGTAAAGTCCTTTTCTCTCAGCTTGAGAGAGAGAGGGTTTTTACATATAAAGAGGAGCAGACGAAAATCTCTTTGACATGAGAACTTTAAGGCCTTGTTTATATACCCTTAAGAAAATCGCGACTATATAGAAGATATCTGTATTACCAGTATCCTTCAAGCATAATGCACAACAACGCCACTTTTATTTCGTCTGCTTCCCTTTATGTCTTGGTAATTCTTATGTAAATTATCTCAAGAAGAACTTTGCTTTTTTTCTTTAATTCGTAATCTTGAAGTGAGAGTAATTAGATAGATTTTAACACGATCTCTCAAAGGGCTACAAACAATGAGAGAGAGTTAGTTTTCTATGGTCGCGCGGGGTTATAACTGTGCCTCTACCTAACTCACGATCTGCAAATGGTAGATCGTGGACTTGGAAAATTTTGGAAGCTCTTAATATGGAAGTTCACCTCTAAAGGCGAGACGAAAATCTCTTCCAAATGATGGAATTTATCAGACCGTCAAAATCTAAGAGTTACATGGTGGCAAAAAGTTGCCGACTTTAAGCCCTTGTTTATATAATGATAACAAAAATAGAAGATTAAAAAAAAACTCGCAGTATAAAACGAATCGGAGAAATTTTATATGCCTATATGTTATTTTGAACATTAATTTTGTATATCATCATTTGAAACTAATACAAAATTTATTTACTTTCATAGCTAAACGCTGTTAGTTCGTATAATAAGCCATGAAACCTACGAAGTCAACAAAACAAACAAACAACAAACAACAGTTAATTATAAACTTTGTAAATTTTTATGGTTCAACATCTTAACATGGTCTTTTTCATCAAAAGCGCATACACTCACAGTTATCAAATAATGCGCCTATTTTCTTAAGAATTTTTTGTTGGTACAAGTTCTTGCATCAGTCAAAGAAATAAGACTGAATAAAGCTACTGGAAACATTGCCCGTGTAGACTGGATGATGATTGTAAATTAGGTAACTTGTTTCCTCTTGTCGTGAACCAAACCGATGTTGGCTTTTTCGAGCTTCAGAATTCAAAATAAAATAATTATTGTACACACATATATACACACACATTTGTATTTATACATATTTATTTGCGTAACCTAGTGGCGTTTTTACCTTGATTTACGAAAAATTCGGCAAAATACAATCCTGCTCTCACAGCACTAGGCCAGTGTGGAACCGACGTAATATTGACACCCCATTCGTAGACGTTCTTCTCCGGATGGAATTGCAACCCCCAAATTGGATAGTTTATAGCTTCAATGGTTGCTATAAATTCTAGGCCCCTATCGTCAGTTGAAGTGGCCAATGTTTTGTAAAACTTGTCTAGATCTGAACGAGTAAGATTTTCCCTGGTCATGCACCAATGATGGAAATTCGATGTTGATTTTTCTAGACTTAGTGTTTTCTTTACACCGTCTGGAGCTGTCTGGTACAGTTTACTCGAAGATGCATCTAATTATATTGTACACTTAATTTTAAGAGTCTAAATTGAAACATGATTGGGTGTTTCACCTGACGAAAAATTCAAAGATAGGGCACGATTGTAAGAGTTGCAGGTGGTCAAGTAGTTCTTTTTTCCGGCTGACAAGTATAATAGAAGTTCGAACCCTAAGCAGGTTCCCCATACCGGAAAAAAATCTCCGTTGTTATTGGCTTCGATTGCCAAGTCATACAAGATGGAACCAGCTTTGCCATATCCAGACGTCACTAAATTTGCTCCCCCGCCGGGTATAAGTAATCTATTGCACAAGTTAAACAATTTACTTCCACTAACATTTGACAATTTAACTTTATGATATATTACCCATTAATTGAATTAAATATTGTTGTATAATAAGGTTCTTCTTGGCCAATTCTGCAAAAATGTCGAAAATGCCAGAAATTTGACTCCAGTTTGAAAAATAGAGCATTACCTTATAGGGACGACTCGAGCGCCCTGGCCTTCCAGCCATTTGACGTAGGATGCGGCGATGTAGCTAGCACTTCCAGGAGAGACGGACGCCAGATTCGGTGAAGGCTCTTGTGACAATATTCCTGTTCGCAGATAATCAATCACAGGCTAAATCTTAGTCTCAATTGTGAGCCAATTCGAAATGTGCTACCGATAATTGGGCGGTTGTTGAGGGTCCTTATGCTGCTTATACTATTGGGGTGGCGACGAATTGTTCGTATAGCGCCAATGCCTTGTTGAACTTGAATTCCGCTTAATCCAACAAATATTAACCAGCAACGAAGACTGAACATCTTGCCACTTTCAGTGAACAACACACACTGTCTGGCCAAACCAAAGAAATCGCAGTAATATAATTGTTTATAATGAAACTACTTTGGCTACTCATCTGGTTTGTGTTAACATTAGTTTGACAGTAAAATCCTAAACAGAAGCCTTGTTTGTGTGAAAACAGATGTTGGAAAGGCAATGTAGACGAAACAGATAATGAAAAATTTTACTCATATTATTAAACACATATGCAGAATGAGTTAAATAGAATAAAACTGAGTTTTACTCCTTTATTACTAATTAACTCGCAAATCGAAGTACGCCTTTATTGTAAGCAATAGTTAAAGAAGCTTCTCGATCTCTAAAAGTAAGTGTATAGCGAATGGCACTTGCGCGTTTTTTTTTTGGTTCTTTGTTTCATTATATATAGCCTATATTAGGTTATGTTGACGCGACATTGACACCAGAAGCCAGAAAAGACACAGGCACTGCGGGAAAAGTAAAGAGCCACCTTTTTAACATGGACCGGGGCTTGTGGCGAAAAAAATAAAGCCCTGATGGGCAGGTCTCGTTTCTCAGTTTTCTGAAAAAAAATTTAGCGATCAGTTTTAGACGTCGAGCTAAATTAACTGTGAAATAGGAAGGGGTGAATCAAACCCATGTAGGAATTTGGGACTCAAGGAACAATTATGCCATTTTTTCATAATAGGCTACTTTCCAACTGCGCGTACGTATGTATTTTGTTAAGTTTATTTGTAAATAGGCTTACATCTGTCGTGTCGTCGATGTAGCAATACACAACAATATATCCAGTTAATGTTGTAACGCACAGCTCTAGATTCTGTTGATCTCGGCATAATATGAGAAGCTGTGCGTCAGGTACTAAAAGCTAAGTGACTGGACTATAAGTGCAAGCACTTATCACACATGTTTAATTGAGAAATGAAGACGAACTTCTTGTGTCTGATACGGAATCACGTACAAATCGAGTATATATCCCCCGATTTGTGGCTGAGTAGACAGTTCAGTAAGAGCCGCTGTTCTGGTCGTTCAGTAATACACTTGTTACTAGATGTGCGTTCGTTATAAAAGTTACAATTTTCCAGACAAAAATTTGTCTTGGCTGCTGCTTAACAAATGTATAATAGTAAAGCACCTGCACTTAAATTCTAGCGTTGGTGTAGGCCTACTCAATGTGTGATGGTGTGCAATATAGAATTCCGCTTTCAGTTCTCTAAAAATTTTTTAAGGTTCAATTCTTTTGAAAAATTACTCTAAAATGTAGGGGGTATAGCTCAGTGGTAGAGCATTCGACTGCAGATCGAGAGGTCCCCGGTTCAAACCCGGGTGCCCCCTCTCGCTTTTTGCACAGCTTACATGCTCTAAAAGGGAAACATTTGAGCAAAATTTGCAATCAGTAACTGTTTTTAGTTCAATCCTGTCGAGGTGTTTATATTTGTCGCCGTTAGCTACAAACTTTTTTAACACTGATGCAAACACAGTCAACACAGGAATTTAAATTAACCATTTCAAAATCCGTTGTTTCAACTCTTCCAATAGGTTAGCCATTAGGCTATATAACTTCGAGATCGTCTTGGAAAATTGTAGCCTATAGCCTATATATGGTGCTATAAAAAAGGGAAAACTGTACATTAAAAAATGTAAGAAGCTTCATATCACTTATTGAAAGCTTCCTTTATTTTGAAAAAAATATATATATCATCAAGAATGAACTGAATTGCTGGTGCTATATTGAATTTAAAGTATTTTCTTTCTTATAAATCATTATACACAGTTGTCTGTTTTAGCTTCCATATACTACCAATAGCTATAACTTACCATCTACCTGAGAATTAGATTATTTTTCTATTTTGAGTTTTTAGAGTAGAACCTAGTCTACATATATTTTTAATTTTAAGAACCTTTATTGGCGTATCAGAACTTACTGCATTATATAATCTGGCTGTTAAACGTTAACATACAAAATTCAATCTTGGTATTCAAGTTCAGTAACAAACTTTAAATCGCTTCCGGCTAAGTTTTTCTCAATCCATTCATCCAGCCGAGTATTCAATTCTGGACTAAAATGGTTTTTCCAATCTCCAGTCTTACCTGTATTAAATTGTACATTAGACGGTTGTGTAGAAAAATTTTCTTTGTTCTAGTTAATAAACCTTTACGGATGAACTTTCCGTCCGGATTCATGATGCCAAATTTCTTTCCCGATTCATTGTTAACCGATTCATTCTTCTCGAAGTTATTGAACTTCAAATGTTCCGTCAGTTTGTTCAGTTCTTTCTCAGTTAGCGATTTGTTAAGGAACGTGGCAACTTTTGCTATTTCTCCGCGTAAGTCCTTTATAAAATGGAACCAATTATCGCCTTAAATTTAAATTCCATCAAAAGTATAGGCCTAAATGAAATCATACCCTTTTCATGTCTTCGTAGAACATAAAATGCATGTTGGGATGATGACGTTTGGACCAAGCGTCCAGAATGTGTGGAAAGAAGGGAGAGTACATAACTACATAGTAGGAAATGGGGATTGTTAGCTGCTAAATAAACGTCAAAGCTGCTTTCATTATATAGTGCAATGTACCTTCGTCATCCATAAAAAATTGCGCAAATTGTTCCATTTCTCCGGTGAATCCTTGTAACTTGATTAACTTGTGGTGGAAATAATAAGAGACGATGACATCCTTTGGATTACGAGCCACATATACCACCTAAACACTGATGTGTTAGAAAGCTTTCCTCGTCGCAAAACTGCACAATAATGACGTAACGAAAAATACCTTTGAAGTGTCCAGCAACTCGGGAGGAAGTAGGTAAAATGGCAAGTGAGGTCTTATGACTCTCGGTGACGGAAGTTGTTCCACCTTATCGACTGTAAGCAGCATTTTGCCCATAGGCCCCATATCCATGCTGCTCAGGTAAGGCATCCTTAATTTCAACAACATATGATGCAAGTTTTTAAAACATGTATTCGGGTCTAACCCTGTAATATGAAACCCACTCTAAGAATGGAGCACGAGCAGTAAGCGGTATTTTGGCTGCTGTTTCCATGTCGCAGTTATTTTTCAATAGCCACAGCATTTCAGAAGTCCAAGTTGTTCCTGTATAGTTGGAATTTAAGAAAAACATGTATTTTTTCTGCAGAGTTTTTTTTTAGATACTCGCTTACCGCATTTGGGAAAAGTTAACAGCCAGACATCGTCAGCCCTCGGCTTCATAAGAAAAATCTTTTCAGCATTTCTGCCGTATGATGGAGTCATGACGAATTCACCGGGTTCACTCTTCACAAGTCCTTCACTGTACCCGGTAAAGAGTTCCTTAAAGGATTCTGTTTGAGATTTGGGTATTTCTTTGAATTCAACGTTAAACTTCGACATGTTGACTTTTTTACTGTTGGCAGCAGACTAAGCATACTTGTCGAATTGGTCGTCGCTTTTTACTATGAAATAAAAAGCTTTCTTTTGCTAACTTTCTCTTTTCCATGTATGTGTGACACATAGCATAGCCTCGGGGACTATATACTGATAAAAGCTGTCTATAGTGGCGTTACGTTGCTAAAGAGAAAGTTCCCATCATCTAAAATACTCGAGGATGTATGAGATAAGATTTTGGCAAATAAATTCATGTCAAAGCTACCTACGATAAATCTAGCATCAAGCGCATTATAGCCTGTTTCATTTCCGCTGATAAATTTCCGAATATTTTAGGAACTATTTAATATGTTAATGATAAAAAGGGGTGTGTTTGCTATTAGCAGGACACAGCAGCGACAGCGGCTATACATTAAAGAGCCTAGATTACTGAAATTCTGGTAAAGCCATGCCTCGCCCGCACTGATATGATTTTATTCCTGCAAAGAATTGGGCCTCACAGAAAAATGGTTGGTGACACGAATAATTGAGTATATAGAAACAGAAAATCCATTCAGTGTATAGCTAAAATATAGGCTAATACTTGCCAATCTTAAATCGTAATTATGAAAACGGTTCGCAAGCCGTTTGAAAGCAAAATCAATATAAGTAAATGTCAGGGAACTGGGGCTTTACTTTGTTTGAATCTATGTTAGTGAAAAAAAATCGATTTCCAAATAAAAATTGTTATTAGCCTAGAGGCTCTTGGTGGGCTATAAAAACGGCTGTTTGGTTTAGAATACAGATTAAACAGTTCGTTATGAACCGATTAAAAGGCCTGTATAGGAAAAAGCAGAAAAGTTATCGGTTGCATCAAGTAGCGACGCGCCTTGCTCTAAGTATTTCCAAAGGTCGACAATTTTATTGAACAATGTTTCCGTTTAAACGATGATTATGGTTTCACGGTGACACCCAACTTTACCACTTCCTAAATGTCCCGGCTGAAAGTTGCATGTTGCAGCAATTTGAAATAACTGACTATAATAAACACATTTTAAGTTTTATTTGAAGTTTAAAGTCCTTTAAACAGTAGGATAGGCTAGATTTTATGGTTAAGTAACAATTTTCAGAGCTTAATCTTGGTGTTCGAGCTCTGTTAGAAATTTCAAATCTGTTCCTGCCAAATTTTTTGCGACCCATTCGTCGAGGCGGCTGTTCAGTTCTGGGCCAAAGTGATTTTTCCAATCACCCGTTTTGCCTTGTGTTTTTAGAAAATCTTTCATTCCTTTCCGTTAATTAAGCTACAATCTAACTGAAAGAGCAATACCTTTTCTTATGAATTTTCCTTCCTGATTCATCCAACCCATTTTCTTGCCAGATTCATTGTTGACTGAATCATTCTTTTCGAAATTATCAAATTTTAAGTGTTCCGTTATTTTGGCTAGTTGTTCATCAGAGGGTGATTTATTAAGAAATGCTGCCACTTTTACGATTTCTCCTCGCAAATCCTATCATTCCAAAGTTATAGCTAATTTTAGATAAAGTTGTATATAGGCCTATTGTTTTACCCGTTTCATATCTTCAAAGAACATGAAATGCATATTTGGGTGGTTGCGCTTTGACCATGCGTCGAGTAAATGAGGAAAATACGGCGAATATAAAACTATGTAGTGCATTTTCAATTGAAATTTAGTTATCTTGCAACAATAATATACTAATAACAATTCATAATTGTATCTATTATTTTTAATACTTTGGTCCTCCATAAAATCTTCCGCAAATTCCTCTATGTCTCCTTGAAAGTCGTGAAGTTTAAGTAGTTTGTGATGGTAGTAAAATGACACAATGACGTCTTTAGGGTTGCGAGCAACATAAACCACCTATATTGGTGGAGGAAGGTAATAGGACTATATGTTTAAATCAAATAATATAGTTACATCATGCCATCATGCTTAGTGGACTACAATAACCTTTGATGTTTCCAGCAAACTGGGATGAAGCAGGAAAAATGGCAAGTGAGTTTTGATAACTCGCGGAGATGGCATCTTTTCAATATTGTGCATCATTTGACTCCCTTGGGCCGATACCTCAGTTTCTGAACTTAAATAGGGTAACCTAAGGATTAAATATTAACATTGTGAGCCTTTTCATTACGTTACAACAGCTAGTACAATATGAAGCCCACTCAATAAATGGTGTGCGAAGAGTCAGTGGTGTTTGAGCAGCCTTTTCTGTGTCACAATCATTCATCAGCAACCACAACAACTCAGAAGTCCAAGTTGTACCTGTTAAATGGATTGAAAGTTTGCTAATATGAAATATATATAGACCTACTTGAAACACGATTTTTATTGTTGTAGGCATACCGCATTTTGGAAATGTTTGCAGCCATATGTCGTCCTTTCGCGGCTGTAGTCGGTGAATCTTTTCAGCATTAACTCCATACAAAGGAGTCATGACGAATTTTCCTGGTTCACTTCGTGCAAGTCCCGTTTTGTAACCAGGATATTTTTGAGAAAAGCGTTTCAGCCTTGTTTTAGGTATAATATTAAACTTAACCTTCAGCTGAGGCTGCATGAATCTCTTGTCGTTAAACTGTGACATCTTGGAAACTTCTGAAACTAAGAAAGATCAACCTATTCGATCTTGCTACAAAACCATATACTATACTGCAATACAGACTGTAGGCTATGGAATAAAAAGGACTGCAATGTTTACCCATCACTGAGATAAACCAAGTCTACAATATTCTAAAGGTCGTGTCGAATGGAATGATTAAGTGATTCCTTGTCCCTCACTTGAGATAAAATGTTTCATTTACAGATCTCCTTTGTAGCTAAAACTACGGCTTTTTGTTAGGAAAAAGCCTTTTCTTCAGAGTGTACCTTTAAAATATTTAGAGTAAAAAATGCAGCTAAAATGGTAAATCATACGATATCCTTTAATATTTAATTTCTGTGTTAAGTTTGATTGTATAATCAATTGCTATTCTGATTTAATTCTTGTTTATTTGTCTTGTCTGTTATTATTTTATTGTTTGCCCTATATATGTATAAAATATAGCGTAGCGCTTATTACAGCCTAAATGTTTCTTGTAGCCATAAGTCAGTCTTGACAATCAAGTTCAGTTACGAAGTTTAGGTCTGTACCGGCCAAATTTTTAACAATCCATTCGTCAATATGACTGTTCAGCTCTGAATTAAAATAGTTTTTCCAATCCCCGGTTTTACCTTTATAGTTTTAATTCTTTTAGATAGGCTACAGCTTTAAGATCAAACATACACAAATTTAATATTTACCTTTCCTAATAAACTTCCCTCCACTAGGATTCATCCAACCTTGTGTCTTGCCAGCTTCGTTATTGACGGACTCATTTTTTTCAAAGTTATCAAATTTTAGATGTTCCGTCATCTTGGTCAGCTGCTCGTCTGAGGGAGATTTATTGAGAAAATTGGCTACTTTTACAATCTCACCTCGCAAATCCTGGCCAAGATGGAAATTTTTTTATTGATAGTAGGCTTTGTCTCATATCGGCCGCTTTTGGTAATTTCATATTTTAGATGTTATTGAACTACCTTTTTCATATCCTCGAAAAACATGAAATGCATATTTGGGTGGTTTCTTTTCGACCAGGCGTCGAGTACGTGAGGGAAAAAAGGAGAATAAACAACTGAGAAACAAAATCAAATTTTGGAAATTAATAAATTATTTATGAATCAGATGAAAATATAACTTTATAATTAGGAGAGACCTATTACTTTCATTGTTCATGAAGTATTGAACGAAGTCTTCCAATTCTCCTTGGAAGTCATGCAATTTGAACAATTTGTGATGATGAAAAAAAGAGACCATAGTATCCTTGGGGTTACGAGCTACGTACACTACCTTATTAATATTATTTAAATTTAGTTATCTTATTCCTAATTTATTGTGTTTCTAAATGCTATAATATAATGTATAAGCCATCATCAGGGATGAGGAAATGATCAACATCAAATTTCAAGTCAAATTTACCTTAGATGTTTCTAGAAGCTTGGGATGCAGCAAATAAAACGGCAGGTGACTCTTTATGACCCTCGGGGAAGGCATGTTATCAACAGTTGGTAACAATTGACTCATTTTGGGGGACACTTCGGATTCAGCACTCAAATAAGGAGCACTAAAACATGCTAGTGTTATTAGCTGCTGCGTTTTAACGATGCTTACTTAATAGAGCACGAATCTTACTCTATGAAAGGCGCTCGAACATTCAAAGGTGTTTGTATAGCTTTTTCCAAATCACAGTCATTCATCAAAAGCCACAACAGTTCAGAAGTCCAAGTTGTACCTAAAAATTAATGAAAAGACTTTTATAGCAATATGTATAACGCTCTTTATTGACGATCCTACTCTTATATATCTGTAAAAAATGTAATCTACCGCACTTGGGAAAGGTTAGAAGCCATACATCTTCACTTCTAGGTTGCAGACGGTAAATTTTATCGGCATTATTTCCATACAGTGGAGTCATGATGAATCCACCTGGATCTCCTTGCACCAGTCCAGCTTTGTAACGACCATAGTGACGCGTGAAGCTTTTTGACAATGTTTTAGGAATAACATTAAACTTAACTTCTAACTGGGATTTTTCAAAAGTCTCATCGCCAAAGTGTGAAGACATATTGATGCCTGTTATGTCTCAAACCACGTCCAGTAGGCTACTGTGCCATTAGACTTGGGGGCTTTTAGATAAAGGGAATAATGATTAGATTAGGTGATAAAACCTTTTGATGGTTTATGGTTAATGCTGCTGATGTGTGACGTGTAGGATCACAGTGAAAACTAAAGAACCACTTATAGGTATGTTACTAAAGATAACAGGCCTGCAAGTTAGCAGCCTATTACGCTATTCTTAGGCTGCTTGGTACGGGAAAATTTCATGAGAATTTTGCGAGAATGTCGCCTCGTCGATGAGTTTCTTTTAAATTGGAACCGATATCTACAAGATTTTGAGAGTCTCATGAGAAATCGACGAGAAAATCCTATTAATAATCTCAAGGACATCTCAGGAGTCAGAACATTTTGGCTATGTAGGCTACTCCCTAATAAAAATCCACTATTTTGTGGATAATACTGACCAGAAACCCCGTTCAGAACAGGAAAGGAAAAATATTTCCACTTTACAAAAGGAAATAAAATCTTCAAATAAAATGGATTTATGTTTCCAAATCACTTCTTTTCTTTTCGTTTTGCTCACTTAAATCAAAAACCGATTATCTCTAATCCGCAACTATTTTTTTTTACTTCGGTTTATTACTATTTTCAATTATTAATACTTGATTGGTTGATAAATTCAAAGACATAAGCTTCAAACAAAAAAATTACCCCATATCCGGCACTTATTGATATAGGACCATAGTTAATTAATATGCATATTTGTAAAATATATGGAACACATCGGAGTTTCAAATTTTCTAAATCCATCAGAAGAGTAGGAGCATACACACCCTAAGAAGAGGTGTCTGCAAATGCACGACAGAAAATCTGGCAACTGGGGCCTTGACAATAATGTCCGTTTTGGTTTTTACCATTTTGTGTCCCAACTATTTTTTAAATATATGGAACACATTGTGCCCCCTTTCAAATTTTCTTACAATAAAAACATTAAAAATTGAATGAGGCATTTATTTGAAAATGACAAAACGGACACATCGATCAAATTCCGATTCAAACTAAGACATTAGGGGCGGACTTCAATTTATTTTACATTGAAAACGGGGTTCCTAAATAAAATAAAGAGCAATCTAATTAGTCTACAATTTGTCTAGTATAGTACTCCCCTCAAAGGCTTAAAGAAATGTAGATTTCAAATTATTTCCACTGCAAGACATTATTGTCAACATTGAAAACTATGTCAATTTTTTAAGGAGGCGGGTTTCCCGCGAGAATATCATGCGAATATTCCGTAAGGGAGACTTTAAATATTCATTTGAAACGTCGGTATGCTAAAGCCTATGTTGTGCTTCTCATGTGAATTAGCTAACATCATGTGAATTAGCTAACATTTAGGATACTGCGTATTCTATATGCATGGCTTATTGGATTTAAACTCACTGTTCTCTTAGGATGACTGAACTAAAACAAAAAAAACTGACAATAAGACAGATGAAGTTGCAGGACGATGCAATTATCAAGAATTCAGCATCTAAAAAGGTCACACAATGGAAGCAATTCCCATGAACCCAAGAAAGAATATGAGAAATGATACAGCGATGTGATGGAGGTAAAAAGAAAAATTTCAGATATGTTTAGCCTAGGCTATACTGCACGGCATTTATTGCTTGTATAAGTAAGAACAATCGTTCCTTATAAAAAGTCTACTTATTTCAGTGAACTTGTTAGCACAAAGTATACAATGACGATTTTTCTGGAATGTAATGAGACAGGCCGAGTACATATATTGTTGTTTTATTTTTTAACAAAGCAGAGAACCTGTGTAAAGAGAGTTTACAAGAAAAAATTCAAAATTTACGACAATTTTTCTGGAATGTAATGAATGTAGAACTTGCTAGCTACCTACTGAAAATTTACATATATTGTTGTTTTATTTTTTAACAAAGCAGAGAACCTGTGTAAAGAGAGTTTACAAGAAAAAATTCCACGGAAAATAATCCCAATATAGGCCTAACCAGTTTGTTTCCATGGTATTGGTAACAATATTTTGTGTTGTTTTACGAACTCATATATATTCTATTTATGTATATAACATATAGGCCCATTACGTTTCAAACGTCTAAATTACAAATTTACCACCATTTATCGACACGATATGCTATCTTTGAAAATAGTTAGATGGATCACATAAAATTGATTGATGATTATGATTTTGCATCAAAAGTTTGTGGAGTCACTCGCGCGCTTTTGGTCCTTTGTTTCACTAAACAGCCTGTCGACTTTTATTATACACGCTATCGACTCAAACAAAGGGCCAAAAGCGCGCGAGTTCCATTCGCCAGACAGTAGTTCTTAGAGAGAGCAACCGACATTCCATAAATTGTTGATAAAGTCAATAAATTCTTTAGTCGACCATGAGATTAATTTATGTCAGACGTTGGCATGCAAAGTGTGTAGGCTATACGTTACATCGCATCTTATTACCTTAGTCTATAAAAGCAAAGTTGATAGCAAGAATACGGACATTATTTCACTGTGGTCCACGCGATGGCCAATCCTTTTTCTCTCCCAACATTGATAATAGTTTTGGCTCAGCTTTTATGCGAATACACATCAGTAGTCACATCTACGAGAAATAATCCACTAATTGGACAACATTTACGTGTTATCTGGGTTAGTAGTTTATGTTTAACTTACCAGTAACTATTCTCAATTGTCCCTGCAGGCTAAAATGAAAAAAAAAACGACTATTTATTGGAGGGGGTAGGCGTGTTTCTTATCAAGTAGTACTGTAGGCCATTTCCAACAAAAATAAAGTCCCAATAGGCTGCAAAGTTAATGTCCTAGGTTATGAGTTACCATTTCTAAAAAATGTTTCAATTGTTTTCAGATACCTATCAAATATAAAAACGGCTTGCTGTTTCATGTATAAGTGTCAACATAAAACTGATAGGATACAAGGTACAATCTATAGTTAGAATCTGTTAATGTACACACAACGGTTCCCTCACTCCAATTTGTTTGAAGCAAAGAAATCATTTGAGCAAAACTAGATTCTTTTACTTAATAGTTAAAGCTAGCTTAAAATTAACCTATATATAGTGGATGAGGCCATACATACATTAATCAAATAAACATTCGTTAAATGTGTAAATTTATATGCAGCAATGTGACCTTCTGATGGCGGATGTGGTAGCTACGAATCGCCGCCTGGCTATGGTAGATTTTACGTTGCCTTGGATCAGTGATGTAGTTGCATTTCTTATTCCTGTTCCTGATTCTCAGTCAAATATTGACGCTGTAATCAAACCATTTCAATGGCCGGTAACAAGTATTTAATACTATATCGTAGTAAAACACACGACTACCAAAACATGAAATTCGCCAACTAATACAGTTTTTTATAAATATCGTATATTACAGGTCTGGCTTTCTATTGGAATTTCAACCATTTGCGTCATAATTGTTTTAAACCTACTACTGCAACACTATTTACAACTGAAATGCCCCAAAATATTCAATTTTGATTCTGAAACAAAACAATCTAAACCTATGCCGCCTGTACAAAAGAAATATAGGAGCCACATCAGATTGAAGACTTTTAGAAATCAATATCTCTACGTGTTTGGGAGCCTGTTATCACAAGGTCAATTAATTCAAGGCTTTTTATCTAATTTATTATAATATATAACCTATAACTGAAAAATGTAGCCTAATTACTGTGTGTCTCTTGAAAATAATATGAATTATAGGTGGCACTTGTCAAGAGGGGCGTCTTTCATTCCGTATTGTCGCCGGTGTTTGGGTCCTTGCAGCCTTTGTCTTTGTGCAAGCATACCAGTCGACTCTTTTCATTTACGTTATTGCTCCTATATCTTCGCCACTCATTGATTCCGTTTATGACCTTGCTGAAAGCAAAGACATTAACTTCATAGTAAGGAGAGGCGGTACATTTGAATATTTCTTCAAGGTAGGCTATACATACCGGCTTTTCATATAGAGCCATGTATATACATTTTTAATTTAAACAATGGTTCTGATGAACTCTTTCACAGAAAAAGTAAGAGAGTCATTGAATCCCACCATACATTAAGTTGAGTAATTGAACCCTGGACGATGTCCGTATTTGTCTTACATTTTTTCTATTGTAGACTATCCATCCTAAAGCTCTGAATAGTGTTGGCTAGTTATAACTAAACAATAACCAAACAATCGCTAGTTTTGGAGAAAGTTTAGCGAAGATAGCTAAACTAAACTAAACTGCTGCCAAAAAACTATAGCTTTTCTACATTTTTTTATGAGAAAATACGGGTCATATCATATGACCTGTACTTGAAAAAATCAGAAAAAATCAGACACTAACATGGAATTCCGAGTTTTATAGGAAATTCACTCGTGTTTCCATGGAGAAAGCCGTCATAGAAGACGGTCGAATAGGGTTGTTGCATGAATAAGGGATTAGGTTAAGATATATATAATAAAAGCTCTATAAAGCCACTGTAATTTGCAGAATATATGATGTACAGTGCGCGTGGTGTAATTTTTTAGAAAAACTGGTGCGGCGTTTTCACACACCACAGGAGCGCCACCAGTAGCCATTTTTGGGGGGCTTCACGGCGAGGGATGAATTTCTTTTCTTTTACTTTGTTTACAAAAAATAACAGATAACACTCAGTGGTCTAACGGTAGCCTTACAGAACAAAGCATACTACGCTCAAACCCCTGCTCATCTCAATTCAAAATGGTCACTGGTGGAGCCTCTGCGGTGTGTGGAAGCCGCACCAGTATTTTCCCCCGGCCATAGGCCTACCACGCGCCCTGAATATCATCGAAAGTCTAACAACTTACTTATTTGTGATAAAAATTGTTATAACCATTGTAAATAATGGGTTCCTCTTGACAGAGCTCGAATAAAACTGTGTATCAAAAAGTGCAAGCCAGGATCGACGCCTCCCCTCGATGTAATTTAACGTCAGATTGCATCAAAATGATTACACCGGAATCTAGAAGCGTCTACGCAGATGTAAAATTCGTTTTTTTTTTTCAATTAATTATTACTATATTGACACACTCAATTTTTGTATTCACCTTCTCCAACCTAGTACAATTATCGTGTATTAAAGCAAATCATGCATCATGCTAGACTCACAACAGACAGACAGCCTATAGTTTAAATAGGTTAGGCTACATACATTAAGGTTTTAAAAATTAGTCTAAGATGATTGACACCATAGTTTACTTAAAACATTTGAAACATACTTAATAAGCGACCGTATTAAGCTTTCTTATGACCAGAATGTGAACTAGGTCTAAACATTGTTTTTTTTTGGGTATGAAGCTTTATTCAAATTATTTTGCTACAAAAATTAAACAACTGTATATAGTCTAGCCTACAGTTGAATTACAGAATTTGTTGCGCTTTCTTTTTTATTCTTGTGCTTTATTTTCTCGCGTTCCGAAAAGAAAATATTGTAATTTGTATATAGCTTTAGGCTACACACTTAATTTTTATGGGTTAAGAACACCACTTCTTTGGGTCGAGTCCTGTCGCAACTTTTGTAAGGGTACCAAAAGAGTTTTTGTATAAAAACCAATAATAAACAACCTACCAACATCGTGATCAGATGGCAATTAAAAGATGTTGATAGCTTTTTATTTTTAGGGCAAATTTTATCTCAACACTTACGTCGAGGCGGATTTCAAAAGAACCGGGAAATGCAACCTTCAGGTTGCAAGAGAAGGCCTTCTAATCATGTCATTATCATATGCTCTACCGAAGCATAGCCCATACACAAATGCTATTAGTAAAGGGTAAGTAGGGCCTATGCATGATGACTTGACGACGAGGTATTAGGCCTATAATAAATAAGACACACCAATTAAGTCTGGTATTCTATGGATGATAGGCCATAGAACATGTCTTCATCATTTACTGATTAATTCATTCTAAATTTTATCTGTATGAAAAGGGTTTTGGAGATACAGGAACTAGGACTTCAACAATATTGGCGGGTGTTGAATTACCCCTACTTCCATCATTGTTCAAATAAAAATGGATATAAGGCACCAAAAACTCAGCCCGCCCTTTCATTAAAGAACTTGACTGGTGCCTTTGTCGTTCTTGTAGTTGGTCTCAGCTTATCTTTTTTTGTATTTCTGTATGAGAGAATGAATTATTTGTTCGTCACCATCAAAGCTAAACGGGATAGCGAAAATAGGGAAAGGTACAAAACACAGTTCTTATTGATAAATAGTCTTTCAGGCTACATATAAAATTTTAAATCATTTAAGGGAGGAAAAAACACACCGAGTCTCTCTGGAATCGGAATTCTCAGTCGAAGTCTTTTCGGACCGGAACTGAGACAAACATTTGATTTCATGTTTAACTATTATTTCTTAACATTTTATTGCTGTATGTTGCATTTATGTAAGTACCAGCTGACAGAATATTATTGTGTGGCCATCAGCTGACTACTAAGTAAATAAATAAATAAATATCAGGCCTATTAAGCTAAAATTCGCATAAATCCAGGTGCATCATGTGAACTTATATTCACGATTACTTCAATTTGAAATATTTAAACACATATGCTACATCTGAGAACCCATACACAGGAGCTACCACAACTGCATGTTTGTAGAGATTTCCTTTGAATAGCTACATTTTTATTTATTATTAGCTGAGCTACAGTCAGACAAGAAAAACAAGTTCGTGTAGGCACGCGAATTTGCAACTGATGTCGTGCGTCGTTCCAAAACAAATAGTTTATTAGGCCTACTTTATTGCATTGACTCAAGTTGATTAGATAAAACGAGTTTAAAGCAAGTTGCACTTTATTCCGTGTAGCCTACTGGGTTTATTAATTGTAAGAAACAGTCGCATTCTAATTGCAAGTCGTCGGCTATTTTTTTTAATTCATTTTAATCTTGGTGCGCAAGCTCTGTCACAAACTTCAAGTCTGATCCTGCTAAATTCTTTGCAATCCATTCATCTAATCGACTGTTTAATTCTGGACTGAAGTGATTCTTCCAGTCGCCCGTTTTTCCTTCAATTTTTTAAATATAATTTTAAATTCGATTTGATGAAAACAAACGATTGGATTTTTAAACTTGGACCAAATTCTCAGTTTTACCTTTTCTAATGAACTTTCCGTCAGGATTGAGCATACCCGTATTCCGGGCGGATTCATTGTTGACTGATTCGTTTTTTTCGAAATTGTCAAATTTCAAATGCTCCGTTATCTTTGTCAGTTGTTCTGCGGTAGGAGACTTATTGAGGAAAGTTGCAACTTTTTCTATCTCACCTCGTAAATCCTTGAAATTGGGAATAATTAGTTACATGCATTTTATTCCCTTATTGTACATATCTCTGTGTCCCTAAAAAAATACCTTCTTCATATCTTCGAAGAACATAAAATGCATGTTGGGATTTTTACGTTTCGACCATGCATCCAGCATGTGAGGGAAGAAAGGAGAATACATAACTTTAAAAAAATATGAATTATGTTTCTTAAAATAATTAACAACTACGAACATTGGAAGCACAATGGTTTTAATACCTTCGTCGTCCATAAAGTAATTGGCAAACTCTTCCAAACTTCCTTTATAATCATGCACTTTAATTAACTTGTGATGATAGTAAAATGAGACAATCACGTCCTTGGGGTTGCGAGCTACGTATACCACCTATGTAAATCAATGTTTATTATATTAGTTGAAATCAATTTTCATAATGTCAGACTCTAACAGTGCGTTTACAGATATTTACTTTTGAAGTGTCGAGCAACGTTGGGTGAAGCAAATAGAATGGTAAGTGACTCTTTATAACTCGTGGGGAAGGCATCTGTTCCACTTTTTTCATGAACTGACTCATTTGCGACGCTATCTTAGGGTCTGAACTTAAATAGGGAGCCCTGTTGCAAAGAATGTCTTGTTACATAATACACCTATTACAGTTAATTGTTAAGCATCAAAGCTATTATTTACTCAATGAATGGTGATCTCATCATAAGCGGTATTTGACGTGCTTTTTCCGTGTCACAGTCGTTCATCAGCAACCATAACAGCTCAGAAGTCCAAGTTGTACCTATAACAATGAATTTCAATTTCAATTTAATTTAAAAATCTGGAGTTTCATTGTGTAAAGCAGCAAGGCCTACCGCATTTGGGGAAAGTCAACAACCAGACGTCCTCTTTCTTTGGCTGAAGCCTGTAAAGTTTTTCAGCGTTATTTCCGTACGCCGGAGCCATCACAAAGTTCCCTGGCTCGCTTTTTACCAATCCAGCCTTGTATCCAGCAAATTGCTGGGAAAAATGTTTCAACCTTGTCTTAGGTATGGCATTGAACTTAACTTTTAGTTGTAGTTGCTTGAATTTCTCATCATCAAAACGCGACATCTTGATCCGTGTTGTGTTTCCGACAATCTAAGAGACTATGCTATATAGTATGCTTGTTTTTATATAGGTATATACCGTATAGATAAATGTGCAAGGATCGCCAACTCATCGTGATTGTCCCAAGGAACATTAAGTTGATACAGAAAGAAAAGATTAGATCGACAATCAGGCCGTCTCCATCAGTCGTCGATGCCAGTTGAGATAAATTCGACCCCCCCCCCACTTTTACCCATCAGATTAGAGTAGGAAAACCAATAATAGAAGCCGTATAAATGCCGCTGCAAATTTTATTTCTATCAATTAGCTGTCATCAAGAATGGTCAAAGAGGATGATTGAAAACGAGATCTTAACAATACATAATTTTGAGTCAAATGAGACCATAATAATAAAAAAAATATAGAAGATCGAAAATCATTTAGGCTATTAAATTATTGATTGACTGCTTCTAGTACGAAACGAAGTCCTTCGCTACCCCAACATAGCTGTGGTGTGAAACAGAGTTGCTTGACGATATCGATCCCTTGTACAACATCACCAAAGAATAGGGATGTTTGCGCACGACCGGACTTCGGTTGTTGATAGCCTATCGTGTCACGAAGGAGAAAGACAAATTGCCAACCAGTAACGCGGCTTCCTCTTTTAGAGCCTTGGATTCCTGTAATGCCAACTTGACAAGCCTTTTTTGAGTGTTGTTCAGAATCCAGCCAAATACAGTAATTTAGCATCTCAGGCACAACTGGCTGAAACATGGCGTTCTTTACTTTGATGTGAACCGACGAGGCATCATTCGCCGACTAAATAATTAATAAATTTTAACTTATAACGCAATTCTACAACTTATATTCGAATCATGCTGGAATTTAACTTACCTTTTCAACGCGCCGGCCAATTTTTCTAGGATTACCATAACAGAAATCTCCGAGTTCCTGCATGAATTTACCGCTACTAAAAGTCGGCGATGGTTTGATCTTGATCTGCCCCAGCATGCGGCCTCTTTTAGTTACCTTAACGACGAAAACGGATATACCTACGTTAAACCGCAACAGCGGTGCTTCGATCTCGTGCATGAGTTCGTCGCTCGGACTGGCAAATCTATCTTGAATGTCTTTTTCTACCAGCTCCGAAAGGCGTTGCATTAGCATTGTTTCTTCTGTAGTCAGAGTTCTGGCATGTTGAGTTGTTGAAGTTATGGTATTTAGGTACGATTCTCTCAGTTTATCAAGACAGTGTCCAATAGCTTCACCACAGATTTCAAGCTGCTGTTGGCTAATCAATTGCGAGCCAAGATAGACGACAGTTTTCCTCAGCAGCTCATACGCTCTGAAAATTAGTTAAATTTATATTTTGTCTCTGAAATTAACTGTGCGTTTTGACTGTTAAAATGTCTTATATACTTTTGGGCGACGTTTTCGTCGGCATATTGTACGACTTTCCAAAGGAATTCTAATCCAGGTCGAGGATCCGATTCGTTGACAGCAAATTCGCCTATGGAATACTCGACGGCATGGAAGAAACGATCGAAGCAAGACATCGCAGTTTGATTTATTTGTCTAGGGTCTAACTTAAGGAGGTGCTCATTGAAAATGCACCAGTTCCCTTCCGGAACCAAATCAACTTTAGAGAACCATTCCAAGCACAGTTCAGCGTCAGATGGATAAACAGCTCCATCAAGCAAACATATCCAGATACGCTTAGCTGTGGACGCGTCAACATACATTTGACCGTATTTCAAGAACACGTAGAGAAAGGTAAGGCGCTCTCGAACCTAAACAACATGTAAATACACATATAGTAGAATTATTAAAAAGGAGCTTTAAAACTGTATAAACCTGAATTTCGTGGTTTTCTTCCTGGTGTTTGGTTTGATTATCTAATCCATTATTCATTAGTGATCGAATAGCTTGCATGTAAGCCTCGAGTTCAACTACTACTAAGTCGAATAGCTGATATTCTTGATCTAGAAACGTGTAGATCTCTTTGTATTTCCACAAAACCAGCTGGGCGAACTCATTAGGAAGATAAAAATGGTCGTTGGAGGCGGCTGCCTTGACCGCAAATAGATAGGACAGTCGACGAATCAATTTAAGTGCAGCTACTGTCTTCTGTCGATTTTCTATGCTCTGGATGCAATTCAGGATCGAGTGACTTACAAGGTCTTTATTCCAACAGTCGCTCAAAATCTTCTTTTGGGCATCGATACAAGGGTCTTCGAATTCAGTTGGCGTGTCTAGACACCAGATGAAGCCTCCAATCAAGTCTAAGACCTAACCAGTCGCTTAATCAATTTGGTTTGAATCATACATATCTCATGATTTCGAAATCAAATACTTCAGCCTTAACGTGTTCTTGGCTTGTCTTCATTGCCAGGTTGCAAGCAAAATACAACAAGGTATAACGTTGTGCGTTATCAGCGGAGATCCAACGTGCCTGTGCAAGTTTAGGAGAAAAATTGGTTTGAAAGGAGATAATCAAACTAGGCTACTAACTCGACCTAAAAAATGAGTCATGATATGTACGAATTTGAGAGCAGGAAAGATACCTTAACATCACTGATAAGATAATCCACGTGTTCCGGTGACAATTCATCCACAAATGAAATTACTAGCTGATGAAATTTGCCAGTAACTACTGCGTTAGTCCATTGGTCCTGAATTCTCCAAGCGGGCTCCAATGACCTCGTTCCGTCACTGATGATTAGTCGAAATATTCTTCCCAACCGTTCAAAAAAGACTTTTTGCTCCGGTGAATAATTGTCTAGTAATTCTTTTATGAGCGAAGCCACCTCCAACCTATTTAAGCAAAATCATACGGTGTTAGGAAAATATAGCCTATATACTTTGCCGCGTTAAAATAAATGAAAGACGAATTTAAATGATTTTATTACCTCTCATCAAGACAATTCAGTTTTTGACATCGGAGCTTTTCATCTAGTTTGATAATATGCAAGACAGAATGGTGGGTGGGAAGTTTGTCGACCCCTTGCTCGCAACGGACAGTCTGACGACATTCGGGGCAATTTATCTCTCGCCCGTTGTTATAGATAGCCTATAAATGTTAAAAAAAATAATGGAATGAATGGTAAAGGCTTTTCAAATTAAGGTACAATACCCTCAAACACTGGATGCAAACGGTGTGTGAACATGGTAGCAACTTTGGTTTGACTACATCTTCGTCAAACTGAAGGTAGCAGACGTTACATGTGATAAAATGTTCGGTCGCGTTTTCATCCATAGCGCCCGCCATTAACACCCAACAATGTCGAAACGTACACTGACCGTTAGAAAAAAGGAGGACAGTGTAACAAGCTTTTAACATATATTAGATAAGATTGGGTTATCAGCAGAAAAGTCTCCTCAACGATTGTAAAAAAAGCTTCTGAAAACTGAAAGTGTCGATTACGATATTTGTTGTTGACCTTTCATTTATTAAGACTAGGCCTACTCTATAAAGCATGGATTGCTGTTGATATCTAAAATTTATGCTGTACGAGAGGAAATTCCTAATCCTATCAAACAATGCGTGCAGGGACTGCACATTAACGCGCGTTAACGTTGATGTGCCGACCCAATCGAATTCCGTAGTTAAAAATCAAATTAATTCATATCAGTTTTTGCAATGCCGCTAATTCCTTTGACCCTAGTCTATATTATGTATGGCGAGCGTTATTCAATACATTTACATTCCTTTTGATTTATCACAACATTTTTTGTTCGTATACCAGTCCTATTTTTGGCGAACTTCCATTATATGCATGCTGCAATGAAGATACCGGTGTTGGTCTCTAACCCACCAACTGAATAAACTAATGACCTAGATATCTGGCCCAATTAAAGATGTCCAGAAGACACTATATATTAACCTTTCCTTCCTGAAGGCAGACGGCGGTAGAGCCGCTACCAAGTTCTTTGACACGACAAGTCTCTGCTCTCTTATTAATCAATCAGTTAAACAGGTTGGGATGAACATGATATACAAGCTATCGCTGTCTTTTTAATTCAATAGAAACTGATAGTAGTTCTTGGCTTGTATATATTCCTCGATATATAAAAGTCACGCATATGCAGGGCTACACCTTTTCTTGAGTTTCGTTAAATTAATCAACCTGTAATTTGACCTTGGCAGTTTTAGAGTACGTGTATTTATTAGGCACTTTTTCTCGTTTTTCCGAGAAGTCATATACCGTTTTCTAGATTGCACAAAAGGAAATAAATAAGTTAAATAAAAAGCTATATATATTAGTTTAATAAATTATTCATACACTTTTTGCCATCAGCCAAAATATTCAGCAGTTTCATAACAAGTCATAGAATTCCTTTAGCGACAATGTTTTTCCCCGACCCATTAATACTATTCATTACTGTTAGATTCAAAATTTCTCAAGAAATAAAATTTTTTCAGATCTGTGTAACGTTATTTTTATCGTGCTCTTTTGAAATTGTTGTAGATGCTGCTTATGTCATCAGGGGTGGTCACGTACAGTGGAATGAAATGCTTGCGCATTTTCTTGACGGTTTTCAGTACCCATTGGAAAAATCTATAATTAGGTATTGTTTCTTCACCAAGGTCTTGGCGACTGTCATCGCCAGCACCGCCATTCCTCCCTTCTGTATAACTGGATTCCGCTATTTGACCGCCGACCTCATAGTGATGTGGGCTTAGGTAATCTATTCGTGTGTTGTCGGCGCCAACCGCCCCAAGGTAATAATAGGGACTCCATGGGTAATAATACCGATCGCTAGGTACGTAGCTGTTAAATGACCCCGAAAACACAAAGTTATGACGAGAACACCTTGTAAAAGATACAAATTATTAACTGTAGCCTCTACTTTGGAATAACTGGTTGTTCTGGTCCGTAAAGGAAAATGACGGCCGCATCTGTTGCCACTAATAGCCAAAAAACAATCAACCCCTGTACAAACAGGTCATTTAAAATTAGCCAAAAAGTGTGTAACTATTATACGGTAAGTTCTTACTTTGATCATTTTGTACGGATGAGATCAGGTGTATAAGTTGAATGCAGCCACTCGACCCCAATGTGCAAAGGTATCTGACCATCAACCGAGGGACCTTCTGAAGTCACAATGCCGGCAGAAGACGAGTTTGGCTTACCGCCCGTCAATCCTTCTTGCTCAAAAGAAGCAGCGCCATCTCAGCCAAACAGACACGTACACACACAAGTCCTTTTTTTATTTTTTATTCTGCTAAGAGATGAGTTGTATAGTCCGCAAGTCCGGTTTTCCTCAACGGGAGGCTGTTGGCCTTTTTTTCATTCTTCTTCTTTAATTTAGAGTTCATCTATTATTCATGATCATTTTTGCCGCCTGCAAGCAAACTCACTCGCGGTCGATTCGAATGCTCGATAAAGTTTAAATCTTCAGTCCAACATCGTTTCTTTGATGGCTAAAACTCCAACGCCCAGGTTATTAACAAAAATCTTATTCGGTTTTATTGGTTTGACAAGCTCAGCAGAATTTCCGTGTTCAACATATCCAAAGAAAACAAATTAGATGCTTATATTGGTTCAGGTAAATGGGAAGCCAAAGACTCGAAGCGGAATGGAAAATATTTAAAACGCGTAGTACGGGAAGGGATAGCCGTAGTTGAATCCGTAGTTATAGCCGTAAGTTGCGGGATAAGTAAGGCCGTTGTAGCCGTAAGGGAAGGTTCCGCGCCAGATGGGCAAGGTCGGGAAGACGGCGGGTGCGACTGGAGTTACATCAGCTGCTTTAGTCTCTGCCGCTACCGGAACGGCAACTGGGACAGGTGCGGCAACTTCAGGGACGGCCGGAACTTCGGGAGCGACGGGCAAATGGTCGCCAGTAGCGCGGTAGCCGTTTTCATCAGCCTTATAATTGATGGTGAAGGTCTTTCCCTCAGCATCAGTAAAGCTAAACTCAACAAATATATTATTGAAAGCATATTGCCCATTGAAATATATAACATGAATAAGACATTTTACCTGTAAGATCCTTGAACGGCGTTGCCAGCGTCTCCAGTCTGGCTATGTTTGTGATCCTCGGCATCGTAGTTCAAAATGTCTTCTGGTGCCGGAGCGGCCAAAGCCACAGCCAAAAAGCAAGCAATAAACACCTGGATGTCGGTTTTAAAAAAAAATGAGAAAGTAATGACCTAGTCTGAATTCAAATTTTTCTTCTCTGAACTTTATTTAGCTTACCGCCTTGATCATTTTTTTTTCTCGTTTTGTGAAACTGGAAGCACGTAGACTGGAGAAGACTGGAGTGACGTTTCGAAATCAGAGACCGCTCTTAAATAGTTCTCTACTATCCCGGAAGATTAGTCGGACAGGACCACACCCAACGGACTCCTCCCGATGCTTCAAGGACGCGATTCTTCTTTTTTCGTCTTCGAAAGAGAAGAGTTACATTCAAAGAAACGTTCTAGATGGACAGATATGGTAGATGGCAATCTGTTCGGGGACACACGCGCGCATGCATTCCCAACAGGAAACGGATAGCCAATAATGTGTGATAATAATATTCATTTGGCGAAGGTAGCAAGCAGTAATTGCCATACCATCTAGAACACAAATGGCCGGTAGGAAAACCTTGAATTCGACTCACCGCGACGCTACGTTCTAGATGCGCCGGCAAATCGGGCTGACGTATTTTGAAGCCAATAATTTCTGCACACGTCCTTGACGGTTGACTGTTTAACAAGGCAGTTTATTGATGCCATTATTTTAAAATAGTTATTGCTTCCTGACTTGCTTAATATTTATGAAGCTGGCTAGAATCATTGTAAATAAACAATTATTTTGCTTAAAAATAATACTCGAACAGAATAAATTAAAGCAGTGAATGTTTATAGAATATAGTTTATACAATTTGAATGTAAGGGTGTAGCGGTAACTCAGCAGGTGATCGCGGTAATAAATGCATGGAAATCCTAAAAAGGAATGTGGTTGGTCAAACAAAAAATCTGTTGGTTACTTGTCCTATAGAGTTTCCGTGCTGTGTAAAACCGCTATTTGATTTTTTTTTTCATTGGAAAGAAGTTCTTGCTTGTTGAGACTGGGTCCACTTTGTCATCAGCTAGACAGGTGTATAGTCATTCCCTTTTTGCTGGACGGTTAAAGGCATAGGCGCTATGTCGCCTTATTATTGACAAAGACTTGTCGGCAAAATAGCAAACGACCATGACTGACGCTTTTTAAATGTCTTTACGTCCTACCTATTCTGCGCATACACACCTCAGATGTTTGACTGTATGCACCGCACCGCAGTAAAGCTAATTTCTGTGTTTTATTTCAACGCGTACTGAGAAAAGTTAGGTTTCATTTAATAGTCACTTATTTCATTGAAATAGCCTAATACAGATAAGTTGTTGAAAAGTTATATAACTGCTCTATTCGGTCATATTTTAACCTATTTTTGAAAGATCTCTCGCTTCTTGAATTTTTATATAAAATCGCACTCTCATTTTTTCATTAAGTTTTGATAAAAGGCTCCGAGTTTTAGGTCTAAAAAAATGAGTCGCGTTTAGAAAAAAACGGCCGGGATAGGCTTTAGACATGGGGACCTTCCTTGGTCGAAAAAACGACCTTTTCGAAACGCGACTTAGTTTTTTAGCATTTATCACCCAAATTTAATGAAAATTTCCAGACTCAAAGAAGAAGTCTCACTTGATTTTATATAAAAATTTCAAGTTTGGGAAATTTTTCAAAAACAAGCTGTCGGCTGTTAAAGTTGACCGATTTGTGTACGTGGGGAAAAAAGGCCTCTAATAAATAAATTTCTTGCTTCTCTGTTTTATTGTTAGATAAAACAAAAAAACCCACTAAGTCACAAGACAAATTAAACGATCAGAAAAAAAATTTTAGCACATTTTTGAGCCCAGGGGGGCGGAAAAATAAACGTACAAAATAACACGGGGTGCAATATTGTTCGATTAGTGCCCAGGTAGGTTTCAAACATTGATTTCATTAAATTAACTAGCCTAATACAGATAAGTTGTTGAAAAGTTATATAACTGCTCTATTGGTGATATCCTATTACTACCTCTCTCGCTTCTTAATTGTCGCACTCTCATTTTTTGTGGACTCTTTAAACACTCTTTCGTAGCGAAATGGAAATTGCTTTGAAGCTCTTCGAAGTACCTTCGGTGTAGCCTATTTCGAAGCACTTTTCATTTCACTACGAAGAGGATTAAAGAATGTGAGTGCGCTGTCCTTATTGTGTCCATTCTCTGTAAGATCGTCACAAGGAAGATCCAAAAAGAAAGTACATCTGTACAAAATATTTCGATTAGCTAAGGAGTAAAACATTGAGCAGCTAGGCAGTTATTGAGCCTTAAGTCCTTTGGGTACTTTGGTGGCGTGAAAACGCTATCTGCAATATTACAGGAGCAGAGAGGGATCTGCGCTAGAATTAATTCGTGCGGAAACTACAGACATCTACGGAGTTATTCAGTAACTATCCATCGATTGGAAATTTCAACTGTCCATCACGCCACACTTTGGTTGATACCCACGACAGTTCGGTTCTGATGTGTGTTAAACAAGCCTTCTAGAAAACTGAGCCTATATAGCTCTGAAAACTGAGACTATAGTTCCGGGCGAAAGACAGAGGAGGTTTTACAGATATATAGACTCTGCGCACTTGTCGTGATCTGTGGACTACTCAACAGTCGACCGCTAACGCCAAACAGAGGAAACGGCTATTGACCTCTCACTATTGACTCTCTCAAAATTTTAGTAACCTTTTCTGCATCCTATGGGACCAAAATTCAAACAAGTCCCCCAAGTCATTTGCCGAAGAGAATAACAGATATAGAGAATAATAATAATAATCAAATAATGTATTGCATTTCATATAATAGCGCCTTACAATAAATTATGATCATTGCGCTACTAACTCCAAAAAAAATACTTAGGGCTTAATATGGTATAGCCTAATATTAAACATCTGTGTAGCCTACAAATTAATTTTGATATTCAAAATTCGTATTACTCGCACTGCAAGTTTCTCTTCTAAGAAGATTCACGCGTCTAGTTCGTTATTACGGCACAATACTATTTAATAAATGAGTTCCATATCGGAAACAAAAAGGCCCCCTTCAGTGTCGGCCCTTGTCAATCGACCCAGGTTTTTACCAATTTTCATTCTTATCAAATTGTTTTTTTGCGGGTTTTACCAAACTCCCACTTTTTCTAGACAGGAGTTTGGATATTGGATATGATGACTACGGTTTATTCACCAAGCCTTGCTAGATTTACCCCATGTATATTTCAATAATAAAAAACCATAATAATTATATATAATTATAAGCATAATTCGCAATGATTTAAATTCAAGAAGTTCTGCCCTTAAGCCTCGCTTACACTAGAGGTTTTTCTTAAGTTGTTATTACTTTAGTTCCTTAATATGTTAGGATGTTAAGTTAAACTTTTAATATTTCAACTTACACTCGCAGGGAATTTGCTACTTTATTAACTCAAAAGAAGGCGGAGATTAGATGTGTACAATAAAGAATTATTTACTTGAACATTATTTTACTTTTTTTGGGAACATACTATATTGAATATTAAATAGTATATTATATAATTATATATTAGTATTATATACTATATATATTGAAAAAGATACACAAGGCTGTGAAACACGTGATGGAAAGGGAGAAAGACAAATATGTGAAATGAAAACAAAAAGGAAGTGGCACCAAAACGAAATATTGGATGTATGAATTGAAATGTACACGCCCATGGAATATTTCTATTGGCTGAAGCTTAAAACGACGAAAATATTAACTGACTAATGTCTCAAAAATCAAAACCGTTTTGATTTTGACACGTTAAACTTTTAGCTAGTTAAGTCGTTAATAGTTGAAAAGTCTCTAGTGTAAGTTGCAATATTAACAACTTAAGAACTTTATTTTGTCATATTAAGGAACTAAGGAACTAAACGCTTAAGAAAAACCTCTAGTGTAAGCGAGGCTTTAATGGTATAAGAGAACGTCAAATGTTTGGCAAGTGAACTTTGCACTGAAAAGGTATAGGGGGGAACTCGTTTTTTGGGAAGGGCAAGTATAAACGATTTATTTGATCTTGGGCAATTACGTGCGATCGATAAGATTGTGGGTCCTTCTCATTTGATTTCATCACACAATATCTGTTTGTAACGTTTGACTGGAGGCGGAACAATTATTTTCCGGTGGATGGTACATAGCCTACGTCACACAAAAAATCGGTATAAAAGGAGGGATTTCGACCAGATCTACATGCAGGCTTCTCTTAAACAATTTTCAGTGCTATTTATGAGCTGTAGCATTCAACGGACCATGAAACAGTCAAACGTTTGGCAAAGGTCAATTCTGCTGACCAGTACACTATTCCTTCTATCGACTCTTTACAGTCAGGCCCTTAAAGCGTAAGACATTATTTTCAATCATTTTTCACATACGAGCTTAACATTTGGATTGAATTTGTTGAAATGCAGGCAATTTCAACAGCTTAAAGATGCTTCTGGTGCTGTTATAGAATCACAATGGCAAAAGCTTCTTCAGTATATTGGAGAAGACGACTACTACTTATACGTCTGGGGTAAGATCATTGAAACTCTTTATCTCTTTTATTCCTTATTTATGTTTTATTATTAATATTGATAATTTATTTGCTATGTGTATAATTCAAAATATTAGGTATTGTTTTATCCATTCAAATTCCGTTCTGGACTGTGGGTGGCCTGTTTATTATTATGGACTACTACAACTGGCCGAAAGGGGCACGCAAGTACAAAATTCAGCCGGGTACTAACGAGCCAGTTGATCTCAATAGACTTATACAAGTAATTCTTTATGCCTCCCATCTTATCACTTTCGAAAACGTTTTATTAAAATTTTTCTATTTTCAATTTTCTTTACAGACCGTGAAAGTGGTGCTATTCAACCAATGGCTCATCGGCACTCCTCTCTTCATCGTCAGTTACTACATCAAGAAAATGACCAACACCATTCCCAATGTCAACGAGCTACCCACCCTTCAGCGTATATTGATCGATTTGGCTGTGATGGTTGTGGTCGATGAAATCGGCCTTTATTACGTTCATAGATTGCAGCACCATCCAAAGTTGTACGCCGCAGTTCACAAGAAACATCACGAGTGGCCAGCTCCCATCGCCATTACATTCGTGTATAGTACTCCAGTTGAATATCTTATGAATGCTATTCCAGTAACTTTGGTACGTGACATCCTCCATTAAAATTACCTTTTATATAACTATTAACTGAACTTTTATTTTATATACATAATTTAGGGCCCATTGATCATGAATCCACACATAGTTACATTGTGGATGTGGTACACTTTGGTCCATCTGAGAGGTTTGAAGAACCATAGCGGTTATTCCTTCCCCATTTTTCCAGAGTCAGAGCAACACGATTATCACCATATGGCGAGCAATGCCTGTTTCGGCAAAACGCTTGCGCTAGACTGGCTCCATGGAACTGATAAGGGTTTTCGTGCTCATGTGGCTCGCAAGAAGGCCATGAAACAGCAAAACAGCATGGCTGAACTCGTAAACAAGAGCGAATAATAGCAAATAATTAAACCTTTCAAACATGTATTTTTTATATATTCCTCCACGATGTTTTTCTTTATTTAATTTCTGTATTATTTGTACATTTTATGAAATTGCATTGGTTGTTATTATACTGTTGATTGACTTGATTCTCAGCGTATAGCTGAATGTATCAAAATTTTCTGAACAATTTGAACGAAATACATTCTCTGTACTAAACTACGATGCTTCATTATTCCTTGTAATGCTTGTTTCGGTAAAAGTGAGCTAAATATAATTAATATCCATTCAAAACGCAATACTATGCAGAAAAGGCCGCGTGCTGTTACAAGTAGCCTACAACAGAACGGGTCCCTGAGTACGCCAACAAAATATAGGCCTATATTAGAATGCGTGTTCAGGAACAATTTAGGCTAGGCTACCCTGTGAACCGATAGAATGATAAAAGTTGTTCTCTTACATTTCTTGTTACATAAGGTTGTTTACTTAAAGGACCAACATCTTATAAAGTAGCCTAATCTAGTTGCTAAGATATTACAGAAGAATTTAAATCAATAAGATAGGTAGTCTACGGACACGTCATGTTTGGTCGTCGAGACGGACCAAGAAACTTCTCGAAACATTCACCTTGTAATATATACTCGTCGCCATTGCGGCTTGATTCAAAACCTTCAGTTTCAAAACGACATCGTATATATGTACGGTCGTATTGTGTTATACCGGCACATGTCCTCATTTCTTGTACAAACCGAAAAACATGTGATGCGGACGTCAATCCACATTTGTTTGTTGAATTAATATCAGATGATCAGTCAACACTTTTTCCTTAAAACAAACAATTACACACGATATCACTCATCAACCGGCAGTTGACTGTATCCATGCGGCAGTGGCTATATAATACCGATGATGGAAACAATAACGAAAACATTACACTGCTTCAAAATGTAAATCAAATAAGCTTATCTATCCCGCGTGGTGTGTTAGGGAGTCCTCTTTATTGACTATGTGATTCGCTATATAGACTTTGGAGCGAATGGTTTCACCTTTCTGACGTCAATAGTCTTATACAGACAACCTTTTTTTGAGTGAGGAAATGTAGTTCGAATTGTCGCAATCCCGACTCATAAACAATGATTACGCGGTATCTATCACGTTTGCCACGTCTTCATCAATATTTGTCATAGACCTACCCTCGGCTGACTAAAGTGGCACGCTAACAGTAAAATAGCAGTTGAATGACGTATTTAGTAAGTCACGAGATTGAGAGGGGTTTCGTAAGTGCAATAACATGACTATCTTCAAGTTCGAAATTATAGGTTACCTACGTTGCAAGAATAAAGAAAAATTAAGTTGCAGAGAAGACCTATCATCTCGTTGTTATATGTAGTTTAGTTGTGTCACGTTAACTAGGTCACAAAATTGTTGCACTCTCAACTTTTCTGTAACACATGGAAAGCAAAAGGACCAAAGTGACAGTTAATAACGCGATGCTGCAGACGGTTCTAATAAGATAAACGACCAGAACTTGCGACCAATATATACCTAGATGGCCCATATTGTTTTCATTATCGATATATCTAGAAATTGTCATTAGAAATGCTCGTTTGCTCTGATGCATATCAAATGAAAAAATTGACGCAGCATGGGGAGCAGAAATTTGATTTTCTGCAAAGCGTAGACTATGATAGCCTATCAATTTTTCATTGTTGTTATATATTATTTAAACATTTCATCTAGGCAGATGAATGCTAAATGAATATACTCATTTCCAATACAGAATGTAAACTCCAAAACACTTTGTAACCTGATAACAATACATGAATTTGTTGTGCAATCATGTCAAGGTCTTACATCCAGTCTCATATCGTCTCTTTTGCCAAGCCTTCCCTTTCCTATTCCGATACGCACCACTCCAGAGTGTAAAATAATAACCTTTGTCCATCCTTGGAACTAGCCCAACTGTTCAATGCAGACAACTTTAACAGACAAAACAGACAGTCGGTGATAGCATAATAATTTGTGAATCCCGGCCCCTTTTAATTTGCGATCCCCAAATTTTGTTAAGTTGCGCAGTTCCTACAAATTTACGTATGAATGCAATTTCTAAGGAAAGGGCGATCTTTTATATAGGTAAGGTACTAAATAACACCAACTTTGGTCGCTAAAACATTAAGGTAACCTAGTCGCATGATCAAACGAATAACCAAGGAGAATAACAGCCTTATAATCCTATTAAAAGATAGACAGTCGTCGTCGAAGAGGCTAATTTGACCTTGGGCGTTCTTGGCGTTGTAAACACCAGTTTTGACGCGCTGCTATAAAAGCAAACTTTTTTTTTAAACTTTCATGTAAACATGAAGACTTGATTCACACTGACGAGGTCGCAGTGCTGTACGCGCCGCGTCTCCACTCATCTGTGTTGTATTCCCGAATATGTAAAATACACTCCCATATATGTTGGAGGAAAACCAGACGCGGAGTGGGCTGGCAGCCAAAAGAGAAAGCTCATGAATGAGTCTAAGAGAACGTGTGATTGTTGCTATGGGACTCAGTCAGTGTTGAGGCTGCAGTGTGCTCAATTCTCTTCGGATTTCTCTCACACCATGTCGTCTGAAGATGAATCTACTCCTCCTCAACTGGATATAAAGTTTAGTGTAATTCCCGAAACACTCGAATGTTCTTTCAAGGAAGATTTCCCCGCTTACGATAAAGGATTAGTTCGTGGCGAGCCGGGTGGATTTGTTTTCCATCCGCATTATGCTCAAAATGCTGACAAAATTTATCGCATGAATGTGAGAAGTGATGATGTATGGATCCGTACCTTCCCTAGATCGGGTATAATTCAGCAAATTTTCTCTGGAACTTCATTTATATTTGATACATTTTTTATAACAACAGGAACGACTTGGACTTCAGAATTGACCTGGCTCATCATGAATGATTGCAATTTTGAAGAAGCCGCGCAAATTCCATTGCCTGTACGATCACCAAATATTGAGTAAGTTTTTTTTTACAAATGCAAGCGGACTATTTTGTTATAAATTATTATTTTTCTCAAGCACCAACTATGTCAATCAGTGGGATGCCTATGCCCCACCGGAAGTTCTAGATGCGCTAATAACAATCGAAAAGGTGGAAGCGATGCCGTCACCAAGAGTCATCAAAACTCACTTGCCCTTTCATTTGTTGCCTCCAAAAATGCTCGATACTGCCAAGGTAAGCTCGGGAGAATCAAATTGTCAATATGTAAAAGTACTGATGTTCGGTTAATCCTGATTGATAAGGTTATCTACGTAGCGCGCAATCCCAAAGACGCAATCGTTTCTTTCTTCTACTTCCACAAACTTGTCAAATTCATTTACTTTACCGGAGAAATGGAAAAATTCGCCGAGTACTTTATGGATAACAAATGTCAGTAGGCACGTTTTCTAAGAAAAGTTATGGTTTATCATTATTCTTTCCTAATGTAACCAGTGTCATGGACTCCGTACTTCTCCACTGTTCTTGACGCGTGGGCGAAACGCGAACATCCCAACCTTCTATATCTCTTCTATGAAGATATGAAAAAGGTCTTTTTAAGAAATAATGGTGCAATCAAGTTTTCTAAATCTGATCCCCATATTAATTGGCAGGATTTGCCAACCGAAATCAAGAAAATTGCCGCTTTCTTGGGAAAAACGTTAACTGAAGAACAAATAGGGAAGCTCGTCGACCACGTGCACATGGATAAATTTTCCAAGAACGAATCGGTCAATATGGACAGAGAGATTAAGGCCGGTCTTGCCAATGAGGGTTACACATTCGTTCGCAAAGGTAAGCTACGCTTTGAAATTTTCTACCGTATTTTTCCATTACTTGGCCACCTGAATCTACTTATTTCGAAAAATGTATTTTTATTTTATTTACAGGTGTGACTGGAGATTGGAAGAATCATTTCAGCGCGGAATTGAACCAGAAAATTGACGAATGGATTGAAAAGAATCTTGCCGGAACAGACTTGAAATTTGTTACTGAACTTGAAAATCAGTAAAGGGGATTATAAATCTGTAGGCTATACTGTTTGCCTTTTCTATTGTTACACACACTTAAGCCGCGGGTCTTACTGAAACGTCAACACTGAATCAAAGGGTTTAATCTGAATGTGAAAACACATGTTTTCACACTGTAGTATTTACATATATATATAGGATTTTGCGATGAAAGTGGCAGTTTATTATTTTGTAAAAAAAGATCAGGTGTCGGGTCTCAAATTTGTTAGGTTTAAGTGTCTTTTATATCTTTGCTATACAAATAAATTAGCATAATGATGAACTCGTATACAAAATTTGTCAACCTTGTTGATACATGGAAGGGTAAGTCATTCTGGAAACATCTCGAAGAAGGATTTTTGATTATTATTCCTTGACTAACATATCAATGGGAGATAATCTAGTGCGTGCGTCCGTAACTAAACAAGAAGTCGCAAGAAGTAAACAAAACATGTTGCAATGTTAGCTCAGTTGCTTTGAAGCTATGTTACATCATGAACGTGGCTTGAATAGCTGTTGTAGCCTATACTGTTGGGAAACTAAAGCTGTAGGCTATTAATGATAACTGCGTGAACTTACACATTTCGTATACACGCGGGATTTAATATTGCACAACGGATAAAAAACTGTCAGTTGATGAGATCATGAAAATCTGTTAGAATTTATGTTAAACATGAACAAAGAAAAAGCAGCAGATTGCCCTTTATTTTGCTTTATCACTTTTTATTTTGCTTATAGAAGAACTTATATATTTGTTCCATTTAACTATTATACAAAAGCCTCGTTCTCAAAACGAAAAATGTGATCCGATCGTCATCTCTATACTAAATGATTGGTTAGTTAAGTGGAAAATCCCAAGCTATCATGGTAAAGCCATATTTTTTGTCGTTTCATAACAGTCTGCAATGATTTTTGGTTTTCCCATTCAACGATTATATTTTCCTTAATGATCGCACTTTGCAGTGATGATGTCTCCATTTAAACTTTAATCTGCGGGAAATCCGCTCACTCGTTGAGCGCATGCACGACTTTATAACTATACGGCCATTAATGGACGAGATAGTGATAGATTGGGATTTTCTCCCCTTGTTTTTCTTTATCTACAGTTGTCGGAGAATACCTCGTGTAAACAGTTGGTATTGGAAACAATAAGGAAGTAGTAACAGTGTACCGTGTAGCCTACTGCTCGTTTCCATCCCCGAGATGATTTTCGTATGCTTTCAGCTTAAATCCTGTTCCATTTTGCTGGCATTATTTTTTGGAGAATTGACGTTGTTAACATTATTGTCACCTGTCGAGTGCCATCCAAGGCAGCCTTTTTATGGCGACGACAGTCCTAGTCGTCAACTTTGGGACCACGAACCGGTCAAATGGACCCAAGATCCAGAACACGATCCAGTGCCCATAAACGACGTTCTTCAGCTGCTGTTCGCGTCCAACTTTCCGACTGCTGTGGCCTCTAACATCAGTACACAATGTGTGGCAGACAGTCAGCGCTACATTTCTGCTTTGGCCAAACAAACCAAATGGGCTCTCATGAGTAGGTTCATAAATGATTAAGCATCTATTTTTTAAAATTCGTAAATACCTTTCATGTTTTAGTGTACGAATCAACTGGACAGTTCCCAGAGGGTTATATCGGAGGAGGTAATGTTCACGCTGTTGGGCTGTTCGACGAATGCCTTTCAGTTAATACGGCGTCAGAAGAACACCTAGAAAGCGATTCTTCATTTCAGGGACAATATTGCACGGTTTTCTTTCACGTCGAACCCATCTCCCCAAATGAGGTCTATTCGGAAGATGAGATTCATGAAGAAGAACGGGCGGAAAACTGGCTCTTTTTGTATCAACTCTACCAACGACTGTTTAACGAGTCGGTCCCATTGAAAGCCCCTAAGGTTAGAGAAACAGACGTCAACTCACGCTTTTTGCCGAGCGTCGGACTCTGTCTTCCTTCATCATGTAGTGCAGAAGATGTTCGTTCTGCTTGCGCCCAACAAGTTGGTAGCTCAACTATCAGGGCTAACTTATCCGTCGTGACCGTAACTGACGACAGATATTGCTACACCAAAGCCAAAGTAGATGCCCCACCTGATTTGAATGGAGCAGATATTACAGTCACGTATGTAGCCAATGGTTTCCTTTATTATAAACGCAAATCAAAACTAGTAATATAATTTATCTTCCCTTAGAGTGATACTCAGTCTGTTTAGTTTGCTAATTGTTGTGGCCACTAGTCACGAAGCGTGGAGGCTACATTATGTAGACAAGCCCATCAATCCAAAAACAGAAGGGCGCGCTATTCGCAGTCTTCACGCTTTTTCCGTTTTGACGAACGCTAGAACGATTTTAAACACAACGACAACTAATCCCGACAATTTATCATGCCTCAATGGCATTCGGGTCTTGACAACAACTTGGGTTATAATTGGCCATCTCTGGCGCTGGCATGTAACCCGTTCTAATCAAATATACAATCGAAACCAGCTCTACGAGGTAATTTATTGTGTAAAAAAAACAATTTTATCTCACTTTTACAGCATAAGTGTTTTGATAGGATTTATTTAACGATTGGACGATGCAGCCCATGAACTATTTACAGTTTTGTGTCGACACTTTTTTCTTGATGAGTGGCATGTTAGCAGCCGGTTCATTGCTCCGTGAATTAGACCGCAATAATGGGAGATTTAACATTTTATTTTATTATCTTCATCGATACATTAGGTATTAATTAAAGTGTTTTTTTTTATTTGCGACTACAACTATGTTATTATGTTTAAACAGATTGACGGCTGTTTACGCTGTTATTTTGGGTTTCATGGCAACTTTGTTATCGCATCTTGGATCAGGACCCGACTGGAGAAATGCAGAAACTTTAAGTGAAGCTTGTCGTTCTGATTGGTGGCAAAATTTGCTGTACATCAACAATTATTACATCGCCGACACAGATTCAGCAAACGTATATATATTAATTAAGCTAGTTATATTTTAAAATGAAAAGTGTTTATCATGACAATATTCTTTAAATTGTTGCCCATTATAGAATATGTGTATGGGAGAAACTTGGTATTTGGCAGCTGACATGCAGATGTTCTGGTTGAGTCCCCTTTTTATCTACCCTATTTGGAGATGGAAACGGATCGGACTCGTGTGGATCTTTTCTAGCGCAGGCATGCTCGTTGCTGCTGGTATTGTCGTTTACATCATCTGGGAGCTACCTCCTTCTTTCAATCTGCCCTTTGCCCCGTATACGTTCTATAGTTAAATTATTTAAACATTATTCATCAATTAACAATACTAAAATTACAGGGAGAGGAATGTCCTGTATGATACGAAATATTATTCTGAAACTTGGGTACATCTCCCTCCGTACTTGGTGGGCATTTTGCTTGGCTTGCTTCTTCACCGAACGAAGCGTTCAAATATCAAACTCAATAAAGTAAAAAAAAACTAGTAAAATGTTAAAGAGCACATTATTTAATGCAAATGCCTACAGTTACAAATAGTTTCAGGATGGATATTAGCTACTGGAATGGGCTTATTAGTCATGTATGGAATGGCCCCATACACCAATGATGTGTCCATTCCGGATGCGATCCGTGTCACTTACGGATCACTTCACCGAGTTGCTTGGGCAGTTACTGTTAGCTGGGTCATCTTTGCATGCACTCGTGGATATGGAGGTATTTTAAAAATATAGCTTTAGTAATGAGTTAACTTTAACAGTTAATCGCTCTGATGTATTACAGGTTACGTTGACAAATTCTTATCATGGAATGCGTTCACGGTACTAGGGCGTCTAACCTACGTCGTTTACTTAGTACACTATAACTTCCTTGCCGTCTATTACGCGCACGCTCGTAAACCATATTATTACACCGTTCTGGACCGAGTCGTCTTCTATTTAGGAGTTGTGTTTATTTCCTTTAGTCTCGCATTTCTCATTAGCATCACAGTTGAAATTCCTTTATTGAATCTGGAAAAGATCTACATCGTCAATCCATCACAGCAGAGTAAGATTTTTACTACTTTAAACACGGTTAATTTTAATTTTAGAAGTTTATTCATGCAGAGGGTACACCAAAAAAATCTGCTCCAACGGTAGATGACTCAAAGAAAACGTTCCGTAATGGCTCATCAAGAGTGCCTGACGTGGAACTCAATGGAATATCAATCCCCGGCGATAAATCCCCTTAATTTAAAAGTTGTTAATGCCTGTGATATTTTGTTTCTATATATTTACGTTGGAAATCGAGGTTATTACAACAAATATAAGAAATACGTCGTAGAGGTTTGGGAATTTCATAATATATTTATGTTTTACGCTTTTAACATTGAATTAACGTTTAAGTAAAATATGCGTATTGATAAAGAATAATCTCGAATAAGAGAATGTAGCCTACATGCTGGGGTTTGCTTTGATACCATCGTTGCGTGAAATCTGATGGTGAAAAATTGTTTGCCTTAATATGGTTGTTCGTCTTTGTTAGGTAGCCTACGAACGTTTTTTCCCCGAAATATCTAGTAATCGTCACGTCACAAATGGGTTAGCCTACCTGTCGGTCTTAAAAACCCATAAGGAACAGACCAAAAAAATCGGAGTATTTATTTTTTTTAGCCTTTATCCTTTGGACATAAAATATACTGTAAATTGGGCAAACAAAAAAGCCATACGGACTTTTGAAGATTGCGGTTTGTGACCAATACTTTTTTTTAACCTGGCGAATAAGGTGCTATATATTTATCAATTTTTACAAATAAAAAAACGATGAGAAAAAGAGGGACCCCACCAAACCCGTTATTTAGGACTGCTTCAAATTTATTATTATTTTTTTGTTTTTATGGAAAACTTTCCGCAATAACTGAACATTTTTTATTATTTCAACAAAAAGTTTTATCCCTGAGGGATTTTGTAATCAAAATCGACCGAAGGTTTAGGGGTCTTTAACGCGATAGGCTCCGCTCTCTCTAGGAGACGAGAACGTGATAAATTACCAAATATTCTATATTGAATTAAATTTTATTAAACCATGTAATGACAAAGCTACTAATTAACGTTAAGCAAATTTTGGCACAATAAAATGCCCATTTTGACATTTATGCTATTTCCATCTCAAAGAAGACGAAAAAAGCGCGGTCATCTTTGATTCCACTTTTATCTTTTTTTGTTTATTGTCAACATTGAAATCAGGGTGCGTTCGTAAAACAGTAAAAAATAATTAATTTCTAAAAATTGGGGGAATAAAGAAAAAACGATCCATTCTTTGATTACATGTAGCAATCATTTAGTTAAATTAAATGTACGTTGTTAATATGGGATTGATTAGATTTATTTCGAAAATTTCGACGCGTTAACATTTGAATGTTAATTGAATGCGCCGAATGGGGCGTTATATCTCTAATAGAGAGGTTAATTTAAATAAAAATATCAGATTTGGATTTATCCTTTTACTTAAAAAAACACAGAGACGATTGTCTATAAATGATTCGTAGGCCTACTCTATATCTTCTCCCAGCACCAGTCCTTTTCTTTCAAAATAGAACATCATCCGTTCGTAGATAAATGCTAGAAGAGAAATAATGGTGCCGAGCAATAGGACGATGAAAGCACCCGTCAAGTTTTTAAGGGACAGTGCTGGCTCCAATTGTCGCGCACCGTATCCTTTTTGACTGCTGCCCATACAATTTCTGGAACTAGAATGAAGCTTGAGGTCCCAATGATGTATCAATCCTATTTCTTGTAGTTCAAGAACCCTTTCCGTTCCACATACCAAAATGAAACAATGAATTCTTGTTATCTACTAAAGCATGTAAAGAATATGTGCAACGGCAAGTTATACATTGTGTGAATATCTAAATCTATAATACCCTCGGTTGATAGTGCTGGTGTAGGGACTGTTCTTCGGTAAAGCAAAAGTTAGTGATACGGTTAGAAAACCATCTCTAGCTACTTGAAGATTACATTTTCCAGTCCTTTTAAAGTCATCTGCAACATAATCTTTTAAATATTTTTTTGCCTAGAATCAAATATATTACGAGTTTTTAAAAAGAGTTTTTCCTATCATTTGAATTATGATCTTTGTTAAAGATACGTACTATATAAACCTAAGTATCTATTTCAAGTAATTGAATGGAAAAAAGAGTTGAAATAAACATGCAGTTACAAATACAGTTTTACATCTGCATAGACGTTCCTCAATCCCGGCGTAACCATACTGATGCAGTCTGATGAAAGGATACATCGAGGAGAGGCGTCAATTCTAGCTTGTATTTTTTTAAGCACTGTTTTATTTGAATTCTGTGAGAGAATAATTGTAATCTTACTTAATATAATCTGCTTGATCTAAGAATACGAATTTGTATATAGCCTACATTCGGAAAATTAAAATGTTATCCTAAGAAATAATATGTTGGCTGATTGTCTGTATTTACCTTGAAGAAACTTTCAAGCGTTCCACCTCTCTTAACTATGAAGTTTATGTCTGTGCTTTCAGCAAGATCGTTAACGGAATTGATGAGTGGCGAAGTGGTGGGAGCCATCACGTAGATAAAGAGAGTTGACTGATACGCTTGGACGAAGACAAAGGCCGCAAGAGCCCACGCCCCAGCCACAGTTCGAAATGATAATCGATTCACCATGCAAGGACCACCTTAATGTTTGTTATTTTACGTAGACCAAGTCACCAAGCTTAGCATCAAACTAACTAAATTAAATAATTTACCTTGAGACAACAAAGTGCCGAACACGTAAAGATATTGGTTTCCAGCAGCCATAGTATTGACACGACCTTTTCTCTTCTTTTGTTGTACGGAAGTCCGACTGAATTTCTTTGCTGACAGCAATAACACCAGTGGTGATTTTCCGTAATATGATTTATTCAAATATTGTTTAAATTGATTTAAAACGAAGATAACACAAATTATTGAAATTCCCATTGCGAGCCAAACCTGTAGACGAAAAGTTACGTGTATGAAAAAGCCTTTGTTACTTGCATACGAGCAATTTTATAGTTTTATCTAAAACACCTGCCACTGAAATGGTTTTATGACAGCGTTTATATTTGCTGCTTCGTTTGCAATAGGAATAAGAAAAGCAATCATGTCACTAGTCCATGGTAATGTCAAATCAGCCATACTCAAGCGACGGCTCGTAGGAAGTACTTCACTAACGAGAAAGTCGCATCGCTATTTTTAAGCAAAAAGAAGGTTAAATTAGGACTGCTTACAACTTATTGGAGAATAATGTTTATTAAAATCACTGATAGCCTACGCTTAAGTGTAAATTAATTATAAGTATGCTAGTTATGAATCAATCATGAAGTAGTTAAGTAATAAATTAATCAGAAATTAAGAAAAGTGTTCTGTTTTTACTCCGTCCAATAAATAGTTGACAAGTCCTTTACTGTTTATAGAGGACGGCTCAAATGAGTTTTCCGTTACTCTGACCATTTCGTGCCTAAAAATGGTAAAAAACCATAACTTTTGAATTAGATGTTTTCAAGAAGTCTTTATAGTCAAAACGATTATTTAAAAACTAAACATTTTTTTCATAATGTTTACGTGAAATTAAAACGGGATGACAAATACTCGAGGATTTCGCCACCTTTTGGAGTCCCAGACAGGCCAGCAGGATTGCCTTTCCACCGTGGCTGGAAGGACCAGAAATGGGAATTTTGAACAGTAGTTTAGATTAACGGTTGAACTTGCCAAATCATGGAAAAATTTTACCCAAATAACGCGAAGGTGTTTTCCGTACAATGGATTCCTCACAGATCCCGCTGGCAGGGAAAACCCATTCGAAAATTCGGACATAATAGTCCAAATTAAGAAGGACAAAGGGTTGGCCATTGCAAATCCTCTCTGAAAAGTAGTGTTCAGCCATCGACCCCAAGACATTCGTGTTCAGTTTTTGTTTTTGGGCCGTACATTTGTATAAAGGCAACTCAAATGCGAAAAATTGGCTGAACTATTATGTATAATTTCAAATTCCTACAGTGTAGTACTATTAAAAAGCATGTTTAATTCAAATTGATGGTTCAATCTGCAAAAAAATACTAAACAAAAATGTTTTAGGGTCGCTAGCGAAACAAAATGTTTACCTTTCCCCCTATTTTGTGAACATCACTTTTTGGAGAGATCTCGGTGACTAAATTCCTCTATTCAAAACAGTTATTCTTCTTTTAGTGAGAGAAGTCGAAGTGTCTATGGTGGAGGTACGGCGTACCGACATTATATATACCCTACATTAAACCGTGGCTGGTTTTAAAAAATAACCTTAACAACGCTTGGCAACGAAAAGCAACCCTAATCAAGAATGTCAGGGAGTACTTCTCAAATTAAGCTTGATTGACGCTAGCCTTGAAATCCGGAAAATTGCAGCCGTGGAGTTCTGTTCGTCATTGATTTCAACGGAAAACTAAATTAAAAGTTATTTTGCCCGCATATGACCCACAGTAATTTGCTGCTGATTTTAAAAAATCATTGACAAAATAACATGGCAACGAACAGCAGCCCACAGCCAACATTGCTAGGGAATTTCTAAAATTTAGCTTGATTGATGTTGATGGTCTTTCCTTTGGAGATCTGGTCCGTCATCGATTTCAATGAAAAATTTATTTAAAATTGCCTACCTTTATAAGAAATTAAGTCTTGACTGTAGTGTAGGGGAGACTGGGGTCAATTGTAACAAAAAACACGGTTCAATTTTTTTCGTCTGCTAGAAATAATTCTACAAAGTTTTAAAAAATGTGGTAAATAGCTTATTATCTTGACTGAATTTATCGAACATATAAGTTTAATAGTTATTTAGTAAGAAAATCTAGAATGATCAATTGATTGTCACGATTGAAGATGTATATACCGTTGACGACTCGCCCATTTATAAATCTGGATTATTTTTTGTTCTTTCTGTAAGTATGTCAACTTTTAACACTTAATCAGAAGAATATGATGTTTTGCATCATTTCAGGGTGGAAAAAATGATTTAGACTTGTTTTTTTCCTAAATAATTTGGACTGTTACAATCGTCCCACAATGAACATTTCCCCTTAAATTAATTTTTACTCTATTACAATTCTGATTTTTGCACACATCAATGATAAAAATGTTTAAAGGACATAATAAGGAAGCGTTTGGTGTAAAATACTTGGTTCATTTCGAACTTTATTATAGTAGAAAAAATGTAAGACTGATTTTACTTTAGGGTGTCGAATTTTTTTCTTATAACTTCAACAATTTTTATTCGATTTCTTTTAAAAAATTACCAAAATTTCTTCTTAATAGAATGGCTTTATGATAAATATTTCAGATTTTTAGAGCTTTTAAATGACTTTATGTTACATTTGTCTCGTGTTAATCTTATTCGGTCAATGATTCATAGAAGATGTATATAGTAGCCTATTTTGCGTGTGCAGTGAAACTAAATTTCTTTTACAAAGCACTATTTCTGGCTCAGTATTTGATAGAATAATGGGAACTCTATTATGTCTGATTTTTTTGTCGTTTTCTTTGGATACAATCTTCATTCGTATAATATTTTTGCTTACAAGTGATTATTTAAGAGGAATTTATGTTTGTTGTTGCCAAAATCGACTAGATTTCACAAATTGGAAAGAAAAAGACAACGTTGCAATGCCCAAGTAGCCCGACGTAATTGAAAAATGAAATGTTATTCTCTCTTGGTACTGCCTGGGGGTCCAGAGGCACTTATTGAACTCCAAATAACATGTTATACCTTTGCTAGGCCTACGTAATATTTTCTACACGTCTGGTTTTTACTGACCCCTATCCGATACTTAGGTACAATGTGTGGCACGCAATTTGCCGCCAAATGTTTAGGAATTGGAAAAGATTGAAAACCAAAAACTTGTATTTAGTTTGTTCTTTAAACAAACACAGAAAAGTGAAGGGCAATGGCCTACAGTTGCCAACTGTAAGGCACGACATCGGATGAGTACTGAAATAATAGGGGGATGATTACGGGGGTGTAAGAAAAGGGGGTAACATAAGAATGGGGAAGCCTCTTCTCCGTGGCCATCAAATCTTAATTGGAGTCGTCGGACACATACAAAGCGTTGCTCTCCGTTTTATGTCATGATTCATTGCGAAGCCGAAGACCGTTGAGCGCCCGACACACACGGCCGTGATTTCCGCGGAAAAAACGCTTTGAGTTGTGATATAAATGTTACTCTCTTCCTTAATAAGGAGTGAAACTTTGCGACACGGTACCAGAGTCATAGATATCTATGACTCTGACGGTACTAGAATTTTAATAAATTACCTTAAGTGGTCTGGCATTTCTCTTATCGCGAGAACAACGAACGGCAGCCAAACAAGGCAACACAGAGCACGTTATAATATATGGAAAATTTATACAGCAAACCAGAAATAATGTTTTGAAATTTAACATATATTTTGGAAACATAAAGTAAAAAAAGCATTTTATTTATAGTATGCCATTTAATACGCTATATTTTTTTCCCTTCTACCTTTGGTTAAAAGATCCAACTTGGTTTGAGCCAATATAAACTTTCGCCACATCAACTCACAAAGAAAAACTATAAAAGAAAGATTAATGCCGACTAAAAGTGCTATGAAGCCACCAGTTAAATTTTTTAGTGATAAAGCTGGAGATACTCCTTTTGAAGTTGCTTTGTGGCCAATTTTCATATTGGACAGGCAAAGGCTCGGCATGGGGCGATACCACAAGTCCCAATATTTAATTATACCATTTTCCTGCATCTCGAGTATCCTTCATTGTAAAATGGAAGAGTACCGGCGGTTAAAATTTACAAAAGCTAACTAAATGTTATAATAGACGAAAAAATAGTTTACCCCTGGCTTACGGTCTTTGTGTATGGGCTATTTTTTGGTAGGGCGAATGATGCAAACATAGTAATGAAGCTCTCTCGGGCCAATTGTAGGTTGCATTTACCGGTATGTTTAAAATTTTCACCGATTGCATCAATTTGGTATGTTCGTGCCTTATTCAAATAAATGAATATTATTTCAGATCACTTAATTTAATACCTTTTCAGTAAACAAGATTTGAATTTAAGAAAGAAATTGAATTGTACATCCAAAAATACGTTTTTGGATCCAGGAGTAATTAAATTGACACACTCCGATACGAGTGTGCATCTTGAATTTGGAAATTCGCTAATTCTCTTCTGAATTTTCTTATACAGTGTCTTATTTGAGCTCTTGTAAGAAACAGAATAAATTAAAAAATAAAAAACTACTTAAAAATGAAAGATGTATAATAATTTTGAAAATAAGATTACTCTATATCTTACTGAAAAAAGAGACTCGAATGAGGATCCATTTTTTATTAGAAAATTAATGTCCGTATTGTCCATTACGTCGTAAATGGAGTTGATCAGTGGTGAAGATGTGGGTGCCATCACGTATATAAAAAGTGTTGACTGGTACGCTTGTACCAAGATAAAGGCAGCAAGTAGCCACGCGCCAGCTAAAACACGAACTGGCAGTCTATTTAATTTACAATATCCACCTAGTAGTAAGTTTATATTAAAAGTGTGTGCATTTTTATTGAAGATGATTAAAAACTGTTCGACTTAAAAAAAATATTTTAAATTTGACAAACCTTGAGATAGCAAATTTCCAAAAACGTATAGGTAAACTTCGTTTCCATTGATTTTATTTAAACTTGCACCTTTTGACCACGTCCATACCTGGCATGTTTGATTTGATACCAATGACACCTTTTCTGATAATGAAGAAATTCTTTGTAAAAGGTTTAAAACAAAAATGACACAAATAGTTGAAATCGCCAGTAACAGCCATACCTAATCAAATTGAAGATAAATATTGATTATTTGTACTTTTAAATCTACATGGTTTAATATTGAAATTACTGGCCATTGAAAGGGTTTGATGACAGCGTTCATATTAGCAGCACCGTCAGGAACGGGAATGAGGAATGAAGCTACGTCACTGACCCAAGGCCAGGTTAAATCTAGGACTTCGTTTCGCTTACTAGTTATCAGTACGTCCGAAAGTAACAGGTCACAGCGCTGCATATATAGTAACGTTTTGTGATTATTTCAACGAATTAATATTAACATGGTAAGCAGCTAGTAAGCTGTTAATCTGAAATAAGGAAGAGGGGTCTTTAAATATTCTTTTAACCCAAATATAGTTTTTAAATGTAATTTAAATCTTCGTTAAATGTATTCGAGAAATATGAATGCCATCAATAAGTACGCAAATTGATTTGATAGAGAATACACCAAATGACTCAACTCCTTCCCATAGATAGGTAAAAAGCCCCCTTCCATTTACTGGTGGATCCAACCTGTTTTCCGTTACTCGTACCATCTCGTACCTGATAAGCCAATATAGACAACTGTTATAATATTGCTTTCTTGAATAATTATGACCTCACAATTTTAAGTTGCTTACGTGAAATTAAATCGACTAGACAAATATTCCAGAATTAGACCGCCCTTAAGGGGCCCCGAAAGTCCTTTTGGATTACCGTTCCAGCGAGGCTGAATTATCAACGTAGAAATAGTTAACAGTAGGTTAAAGTAGTTAAATATGTCAACATACCCAAATAACACGAAGATGCTGGCCATAAAGTGAATTCTTTTGTTTTCCCGTGGTAATTTCAAACAAAAGCATTATTAAAAGTACGAACGGCATATGCGTAGACATTTGTTTCAGCAGCATCGTCTTGTAAACGAAGAGAAAGCTCATAATCGGTGGTTTTTCTAGCAATGAAAGGTTACATAGTTGTTCGTAAGTATATTACTAATATGACAATTGCATGAATCCAATTCTTGGCCGTTGCATGACAACATCAACAAATACAAACTTGATTGACAACGTCAACTACCAACATTGTCAGCACTGACTATATTGATAGACAACTATTATGACACAACGATTTCATAATTCATGATAACATGATGAAATTGAATCAACTTGAAAAGGTACACCATTCGTTCACAAGGTGTACCTCATCTATATGCATGGCTATGAAAGTTATCCTGTTAAATAGCACGCAAATGCCTCTTGCATTCCTTCACCAGTTATACCTTTCTTGGTGCGACAGTGGTTACTTTAGGTCGCTTCTCCAGTTCAGTATACACATTTTTGAAAACTAGATTGCTGGCATCAGGGCCTAAAAATGCTGACATCACGTTGAAATTTTCAAACGCCTTCAGGTGGTTCTTTCGAAGAGCAATTGTTGATGGAACAATGAGAATCGCATATTTTACCGGTTCAAGCATTATGGCTGGTAACTGAAAGCATTTAGATTTGCCATTGCAAGTGACCTCAATTATCCTCTCGGTTGGAATGCAGAGAATTCAATGCTTTCTTTTGAAATTCACGAAAAATTGTATTACATGTAATCAAATGTGTTTTAATACACTCAAATTGAAAATCTACTTATTATCAATTAGTTAAAATGGTCCATAATTATTAACTGAACTAAGGGATTAAATTTGACTGCTGCCTATAGCAAGTTTTCTCTGTGCGCCATTCGCGCAACGTTTTCGCGTTGTATGCGGAATGGTGTCACGTGACTGATCCACTGGTCTCATGTAGCCTACCCTTATGGGTATTCAATGATTTCGAATCCGCACAAAAACGTTGCACGAATGTCGCACAGAGAAAACTTGCTTTTACTCATATGCTGGGACGTAATTCACATACATTTTGTATTGTTATTAATTCTTGTCCATGTGGTTTGTTAATCTGCAAGAATTTTGAGATCATTTTAAATGGTAGCATATTTCTCACTTCAAAGCTCATAGGCGTACTGGCCGACATGGATTTACAGATGTAACGCAAATAAGAAATCAAATCGTAGACTTTTCTCTACTTTTTCTCCCCCACACTACTAAAGGCTTCAAAGATATTAAAAAGGGGTTTATTTTTGTTAAAGTAATGACATTTAGACACATGGGATTGATTTAACTTAGAATTTTATTTAACTTATTGCATATATTATTAGAACTCAATTAAAGAGACATACCAAGAGCTCATCGGGCAGATTAGATACAAAAGTGACAAGAGTAGAGAGTTGGAAGAAAACCGGCCACGCAAGACCGAATATCACATAAAGAGACTAAACAGTATCTGTCAGGAGAAAAACAATGCCGCATCAAAATGAGTTTCAGCAACTCGTAATCTTCGGTTGCTCGATCCTTCCGCTGAATTTAATGTATCTTAATGTAATTAATTAATGTATCCATTAACTTTAAGTTTCTTGAAATGTTTAAGTATCCATATGTGTTAAGTACGATCGAATCATTAAGTCGTTCTGGCCATTTGAGTATCTACGTGTAAGTAGATTTTTTCTCCTGTGTATATAACTTAATCAGTGGTAGAGCGAACAAACAGAGCTATGTGTTTTCCACCTATCAAAACAGTTTGAGCAAACGAAAAACCCCATATCGTCAAAAATGTGTTTCATAAAAACAGAAACTAACTCAAACTGGTTTAAACTAACTCTTCCAATCTTACAAGGAGACTCATTTTTCTTTACTTTTGATCAACGCGATATAAATGGAATCACCTGGCTTTGTAGATCGCAATTGCTTCGACATGTCTTCCAAGGATCAGATCACGGACAAGCTACAACTTCCAGTCAAATTCAGTGTCATACCAGAAACCCTCCAAAGTCCTTTCAAAGACCTTTTTCCTGCTTATACTGGAGGCCTTGTTAGGGGAGAGCCGGGTAACTTTGTCTATCATCCTCTTTATGGCCAGAACGCCGGAAAATTTTATAATTTCCCAATCAGGGAAGATGATGTTTGGATTCGAACTTTCCCTAGATCGGGTATTTTATTATATTCTTTGTACTTCCATGCAAAATGTTAATGCTAATATTTAAAACAAGGAACTACCTGGACTTCTGAGTTGGCTTGGCTTATCATGAATGATTGCAACTTCGAAGAAGCTTCCAAAGTACCTTTGACTATTCGCTCACCAAATATCGAGTAATAAGTTTATATGGGCAAGTATGAATAATATTTGTAACGAATCATATCTACAGTACGTGCTATGCGACCAACTGGGAAGCAGCCGCTTCTGCTGAATTGCTTGAAGCTTTGCCAACGCTAGAAAAAATGTCCCACTTGCAATCACCTCGAGTCCTCAAAAGCCATTTACCTGCCTACTTGCTACCCCCAGCATTATTGGATACATGCAAGGTATAGGCTAGATTGTTGACGAAAGGACAGTGTTGACAACAAGGAGAGCTATAAATTGATTAAAATTACTTCAAGGTCATCTACGTCGCGAGAAATCCCAAAGACGCTATCGTTTCTTTTTATTATTTCCACCAAATGGTCAAATTTTTCCAGTTCACCGGAAGCTTGGAACAGTTTGCTGAATACTTTATCGAAGGCAAATGTATGCCCATTAAATTCTGTGTACTTGCTCCAAGACCAATTTATAATTTTATTAACGTAATACTTGGTAGTGGTATGGACGCCCTATTTTCCAACTGTTCTGGAGGCTTGGGCCCAGAAAAGTCATCCCAATATGCTCTTCCTATTTTACGAAGACATGAAAAAGGTACTTTAAAGATGCACAGTTGATGCGAAACAAAATGTAATAATAATTTTCTCTTCAAACTGCTTGCAGGATATCCGAAAGGAGATAGGAAAAATTGCCAAATTTTTGAACAAAACTCTAACTAATGAACAAGTGGAGAAATTAGTCGATCATGTTCGTGTGGATAAGTTTTCCAAGAATCAGTCAGTGAATATGACTATGGAAATCAAATCAGGTTTCACAAACGACGGGCATTCTTTCGTCCGTAAAGGTACTTTTAAAAAATTTATTGATGGCCAGCCTATTTCTCAATAGTAGAAATGTTGTTAACGAAATCACGTTTGACTGAATGATAGGCAAAACGGGTGACTGGAAAAACCATTTTAGCCCAGAACTTAATCAGAAAATAGACGAGTGGATAGAGAAAAACTTAGCTGGATCAGACTTGAAGTTTGTTACTGAGCTCGACCAACAAGATTAAAAACACCACACCACATCACGGTCCACAGCACAACAGATAAGAAGTCTAACAATACACATCACATTTCTCTGTTGTTCAGAAGAGGGGTATGGACGGCGTGTTTGCCTTAAATGCTTCTGTAAACTTTTCTTAGCAAACTGAAATGAGTAGCCTAATAAACCTTCGAATTGACAAGAAATCTTTTTCTCTACATTTTTATTAACCACAACATTGAATGACCATCATACAACCAGTTTTTATTAGACTTTGAGATTTGTGGTAAATTAATAATGGACTTTTATTGACCACATTTCCAAATTCGTGTTTTATTCGTGGCAAAAGTAAACGTTTAAATGAACCGCTTAGCACTACATCAAGTTAAAACAACTACGCAGCGTAAATTACCAATCAAAGTTCAATGAAAAGCCCTTTGCATTTAGGGCCGTTTCCTTGTGGAAAACAAATGACAGCGCCCCCAAAATTTCAGGTATACCGTGGGAACACCAAACATTGGGGGATTGAAAGATAGAAAACATGGCGGGATTAAAGACGAGCCCCAGTTAGAGATATGTTTAGCTACGTATAATAATTGGGGAAATGGGTTTGCTGGTCCAGTAAAATATAACACGTAATCCGTTGGCCGTACTGATTCACCAAGACACAAACAAACATACACTGGATTCGGCAGATAAAACCAGAACTAACTGACGACATGCAGCTTATCTACTTCACCAGCATCTTCACAACATATATTAAAGTCTAGCTCTATTTGCTAAGGAAACGTGTGTTATGCTTTTGCGACATTATTATGTAAATCAAAGATTAATGCAAACGTCACAAACCAACAATAAAATAAAAGCTTAGGAGAGAGGTGTACCCGTTGGCTCACTTATTTTTCTCTCCTTCACAAAATCTTTCCCGTTACTTAATTTTTTTTCTGACAAATTCTAAATAATAGAGAAAAAAATTAGCTAAATGCCAATTTAAGGGAAGTTACTTAAAATATGGCTACCTGCCCCCGGGCCTACAAACCCCCTTCTCCCCTACATTAACTTTTAATATTATAAGAGTGGTCTGAACGAATTTGTGACTCAGACTTATCCCTATTTTCCAAACATCATTCTATTTTAATTGAAATCACGTGAAGAAGAAACTGGGAGTGAAACATCTATGAGAGTTAAACAGTTTTCGAATACATGGTGCATTTTTTTAAATAATTCAAACCATAGAAGCAAGTTAGTAAAATTTAAGAACAAAATAATTATTTTGTTTATTATTAGTTAAACGTCTGTTCATCTTTGAGTCGTATAGCCTACAAGTTTTAAAAGGATTTTCCCTTTATCTGACTATTAGAAAAACCCAGCAGGCTAAGCTTGTAAAATTGGGGTTGTTGGTATTAACACAACTTTTAGGTTTTGTAATCAGTTTATTTGTATAATGCTTATCTAAAGAACGAGCTTGACTAGGTAGAAATAGGGCTTCACGACACACCTCAGTCTCGTTTTCTAAAGTCGATCTCTCTAAAGTCACCATGTCTCAGGATCAAAAACAAGAAAAACGCGAACTTCCAGTCAAGTTCAACGTTATACCAGAGACCCTGGAAAGTCCTTTCAAAGAACTTTTTCCTGCTTACACTGAAGGTCTTGTAAGAGGTGAGCCGGGTAACTTTGTCTATCATCCACTGTACGGTCAGAACGCCGACAAATTCTACAATTTTCCCATCAGAAAAGATGATATATGGATCCGTACATTCCCCAGATCAGGTACACAACAACTCACAAAACTGTTGATCTTCTCTTATAACTGCTTTCCTATCAACTAATATTTTTAAAATAAATATTACAGGAACTACATGGACTTCCGAACTGGCTTGGCTGATTATGAATGACTGTAACTTCGATATGGCCAATCAGGTCCCTTTGACTGTCCGATCACCCAATATTGAGTAACCAAACTGATTCCGATTTTAAAGTCTATATTTGCTCACGTATTTTGGTTTCTTAGCACATGCTATGCCACAAATTGGGAAGCCAAAGCCACTGCTGAACTCAAAGATGCTCTTCCCACTTTGGACAAAATGCAATTTTTAACTTCGCCGCGCGTAATGAAGAGCCATTTACCAACTTATCTTTTGCCGCCTGGTTTGATGGACACTTGCAAAGTATTTCAACATTTTTTCAGCTTGCTATTAAAGCTTTCAAATAAACAATTTCCTTTCAAATTTTTTTAGGTTATCTACGTCGCTCGTAACCCTAAAGACGCTATCGTCTCTTTCTACTACTTCCATCAACTTGTGAAGTTTTTCCAATTTACTGGTAACTTGGAGCAGTTTGCTGAATACTTCATGGATGGCAAACGTAAGTAAATATTCATTCAACTAGAATTCTTAGGGTGAAATAATAAATATGGTTCTAATATTTTTCAGTTGTTTGGACACCTTATTTCCCCACTGTTCTCGACGCATGGGCCAACAAAAATCATCCAAATATGCTTTTCCTCTTTTATGAAGACATGAAAAAAGTAAGCTTGCTTGACTGATATTAACTTAATAAAATTTGTAAATGTTATTGTATTTTCTACCAGGATATCAGGAAAGAAATCAGAAAAATTGCTGCCTTCTTGGGTAAGACGTTGACTGATGAAAATATAGAAAAATTGGTAGATCACGTACGCGTAGACAAGTTCTCCAAGAACGAATCAGTCAACATGGCTATGGAAATTAAGGCTGGTTTTGCCAATGAGGGACATTCTTTTATTCGAAAAGGTATGACTATTAAATAGGGTACCCTTTATTCTAAAAGACTCAATGGTTATTTACGATTGATACAACAGGCCAAACTGGTGACTGGAAAAACCATTTCAGCCCTGAACTGAATCAGAAAATTGATGCTTGGATCGAAAAGAATTTGGCTGGAACCGATTTGAAATTCGTCACCGAACTCGATCAACAAGATTAACGATCACCAATCAATGTTTTAGAAATGCCTGATAGGTATACATTTCAAAATGTTGTTCATGTTCCAGGACTCAATCAATAAAACTACAACTGTTACCATAGACTGTCAATATAAATTTTTTTGAATATGAGACTGATACGAGATTTAGGAAAATCAACCGACTTTGAAATGTTGTGAATATAGCCTATATTTTAAATTTTTATAGGTTTTATGCAGTTCAATGTACAAGGGAAATAAGTAGAATCAGTTATCAAGTATAAGGATTGTAGGGGAGAATTTACCAATAACTTGAGACGAAATTGCAACATATAGTATGCATTAAATCGAAACGGTTATTTTGGTAGTAGTTGACGAATACCTTACAAGCAGGCCAACAAACACAATTCGAAAAATACCGCACTTCTTCCGCTTAAACAAATCACATTTTCGAAGTTCCCACTCTTATCTAACGATCGCGAGACAGTTGTCTTCCACCACGTTTTTTGAGATAAATTACTTTTGTTTGCTCAGTGATAGGAAACACTTTGGGTTTTTACGCTGCGTTTTTCAAATAAAGAATATTTACTTGTATATTAGGTCTGAGCCACAATTCTCAACAAACTCTATTAAATTAAGTTGCTCTTAAAGTTAAGGCAGCCTATAAAGCGAATTAGCCTACAGTTACAAAGTTGTTTTTTAAAGTGTAGATGTCATATTATTACCTATTTAAATAATGAACACCCTAAGAAGGGATGTCCGTAAATACCCGACGGCATGTCTGGCAACTGGGCCCTTGATGTAAACGCTCGTTTCTGTTTTTTTTACATTTACGTAAACATTTCACAATGTTTTTAAATTTTCCAAAATGAACTTTGTGCATCGTACACATGTTCAAATCTTGAATCTAAAATATTCGGAATGTAACTTAGTATGATGTAGCAAATTGCCAAAACAAATCCCTTCTTAGGGTGAATGAAATCGTGGAAGTCTTATTTGGTTAATCTTCAACTTGTTGTACAAACCTGGTGCGACCCCAAAACGAGAAATTGTGTAGGCTATAAGACAATAACGGATTATTATTTAAATTGTTTCACTGGAATATGGCTTAACTCACTTGCATATACCTCCCCTGAGTTTTAAAGTGATGTATAAAATAAGGCAAAAAGAGACGCATTTAGAAGAAGACCATCAATTATTTGAGCTAGTACTAGGACAGGCAAAGACGGAAATAGCGACACTTCGTCTATTAATTCTTGTGTAAACTTGTATTCGAAAACGTTGCATCGAAAACGTGGAAATATATGGCGTAAACTTAACAAGAATTTAACACAGATAAAAATTGATGATTATAGTAGACATGTTGTTAGAGTGCTGACTGGAGTCCGCCAGCAGCAACAATATTAGATCCAGTAATATATGAGGAGTCGTCTGAGGCCAAAAACGCAGCTAATCCCGCAATTTCTTCTGGTTTTCCACTCCTATTTGCAAGAACATCGAAAATTGATAAGCAATGATGTTCGAGTTGCTAAATTAATAGACTGTTCATAAATTTTATTTTACGTACCTTTGCAATGAACAGTTATCTCTCAAGAGTTTTGGTACTCTCTTGTCAGAGGTAATCTATTTAAGAATAAATATAATTTCATGTTGAATGTACGTATTGCATTAGAAAATATAGCCTAGTTTCTACAATGATTTCTTATAAACTTAATAGGCCGGCCTAGAGCTTTCATACCACTTCACCAAATTTAGTATCAATTAAGCCTGGACAAATGCTATTGACACGGATCCCTCTGGGCCCCATTTCTAATGCCAATACTTTGGTCAGCCCAAGCAAAGATGTTTTGCTCACTGCATACGCTCCCATAAACTCAGTCTAAAGGGAATTAAATACCAATTAAATAGGGCCTTATTGCAAATATGAGAGAAATGAAAGAAAGGTTACCGCGCAGTTTGGAATGTAAGCGCCGATAGACGAAACGAAAATGATGGATCCCTTGCCCCTTTTCTCGATGTGCGGAATTGATTCCTTGGCCAAAAAGAAAGAAGATTTGACGTTGACATCGAAAATCTTATCCCAAACTTCTTCGGTGCACTGCAAATTATTCGTAGAAAAAAAAACTTTAGAGCTGACTAAAACCGAAACAGTCGAGAGAACCTTGTGAAGTGTGGATTTACTTTCATAATGCGGCCGGAATCGGGATTGACGGCAGCGTTGGAAATGAGAATATCGAATCCTCCGAAGTCTTTCACGGTATGGTCAATCAATCTTTGCCGATCTTCTTTGACGCCAGCGTGGCAAACCATACCGGAAACTGAGAGGCCTTCGCTTTTCAGCTTGTCAACAGCTTGATTGACATTTTCCTGATTGCGACTGCTAATTACCACGTGGGCCCCATCCACAGCCAATCGTTGTGCCATACTGAATCCAATACTTTTCAAGGTATATAATGGGGAGCTACACGATATGTTTCATATTTTTAGCAACATAATAATAGGCCTACCCATCGGTTGATGCGGTGACGACAGCCACTCGGCCAACAAGAGACCTTCTCTTATGAGCTTCTTGAACGGCCGTGGTGAGTTTCCTGGTGGCGCCTTGATTGGCGCTCAAGGAAGAAAAAAGGACATGGCGGGAAATGAAAACTGAGTTTTGGAACATTTTAATAATAATAATTGAGCAACTAAGGATGAACCACCAGGGAAATGACTCAGCCAAAAGACTTGACCTATATTTGTAACACGATTGGTTTGTTGTTCGTCTCACCTTCTGCTTATATACTGAAATGTGGGGCGGCCTAAGGGACAGGGCCTGTAGATAAAATTCTGTGCAGTATCAGGAAAACAAATAGGCTATAGGCTACATCAGCACAAAAAGAGGGCATTTTGAAGTCGTAAAAAAGGCTATTTACGAATGGTGAAATGTGAAATCAAAACCGGATGATGTGCTGACCATGAAATCAAACCAAAATTGTACAATTACTTCACATACAGGAAGATAAATATAAAAATATGGATATGAACTCGAGGCACAAAGACAGCGTGCTTGTATAGCTGGCGTTATAATGGATGTTTACGGACATAATTATGTGATGATTAGGCAGATTATATTATATTTAGCCTACAGTTAATTGATGGAAAGTTGAGATGTTAAATACAAAGAGTGTAGAAAATAATGATATTACACTGATTCATTTCCCTCTTCTGTTTGATAGGCGCACAGCGGAGACTCTTTCCTGTGAATCTTTGCTATAGGAAGCCATTAAAGATGAAGTGGCAGGAAGTGACCTATATTAGTACCTGAACAGTGGCCGCATGTACCAAACGGGAGGACAGCACTGATGAAGTTAATTGTTGGATGAAATATGAATATAATATTCCGGTCCAAGATTAATAACGTGTGTGGTACACAATTTTCTGGAACCTGAAAGCTAGACTACAGATTTGCATATACGGGAAAATCGTGACATTAAATACATTTGAATGGGAAATAGCTAATACAAAACTTAAGTTCTAAAATCAAAGGAACGGTTTGACCCAATTTTGTCAATCTTTTATGATAACCTAAGGCCTGTTTAATTTGCAAAGTTTTTTCCTTCTCTAAATACATAAATACAAACATTTAATTCCTCTAAATAAGTTAAAGTTTGTTATTACTTAGCCTATTATAGCCTTTGTTTCTGATTTATATAAAATTTTTACAAATGTAGTTTAATAACTTTATTTTAAGATCTTGTGTATGAAACAGTTAACATTCAAATGAATACCAAATAAATGAAATAAAGATGAATTCAGCAGAATAAAAGGCGATTAGAGTGTGGATTGCAGTCCACCAGCAGCGACAATGTTTTCGCCAGTAATGTAGGAAGCGTCATCTGAGGCCAAAAAAGAAGCCAAACCAGCCATTTCCTCGGGTCTTCCGTTTCTAAACACAGTGTGAATAACAGTCTTACATATATTATCAAAATAAACGTTAAGCTGTTTTTGTCTTGAAATACCTCCGCAGTGCGCAGTTTTCTTGCATAATTTTTGGTACTCTACTATCCTTGAAAATCTGTTACGGAAATATTCCGATGAAATAATTATATCGATTTCAAGGACAAGCATAAACTTACAACTTCTCCAAATCGGGTTTCAATTAGGCCTGGGCAAATGCAATTGACGCGGATCCCTCTGGGGCCTAGTTCCAAAGCCATTACTTTGGTCAGTCCGAGTAAAGATGTTTTGCTCACTGCATACGCTCCCATAAACTCAATCTAAACGAATCAAACGTTTAAAATGGTTAATACGGTTAGCAATAAAAGGAAAGTTACCGCGCAGTTTGGAATGTAGCCGCCGATAGAGGAAACGAAAATGATGGATCCTTTGCCTCTTTTTTCGATGTGCGGAACTGCTTCTTTGGCCAAAAAGAAGGAAGATTTGACGTTGACGTCAAAAATTTTATCCCAAACTTCCTCAGTGGCCTGCAAAATTTGAGAAATATTTGAAAATCAAATATGGAAAACTTAGAACTGACAAGAAGTTGAATTTACTTTCATGATGCGCCCAGAGTCAGGATTGACTGCGGCATTGGAAACGAGGATGTCAAACCCACCAAAGTCTTTTACGGTTTTCTCAATCAATCTTTGACGGTCTTCTTTAACTCCAGCGTGACAGACCATACCGGAAACGGAAAGCCCTTGGCTTTTTAGTTTATCAAGAGCTGCGTCGACATTTTCTTGATTGCGGCTGCTAATTACAACGTGAGCCCCGTCGACAGCCAAGCGTTGGGCCATGCTAAATCCAATTCTATGCAGAAAGTAAACATCATTTAAAAATAAAAATACAAGTTTCAAATCCAAGTCTAATATAATGAATGTACCCGTCGGTGGATGCGGTAACGACAGCCACGCGGCCAGCAAGAGATCTCCTTTTTTGAGCTTCTTGTGCAGCCGTACTAAGTTTCCTGGCATCCTGACCAAGGTTCATAGAAGTCAAAAGGACACGGCGGGAAAAGAGAGCGGTAGTTTGCAGCATCTTAGCGATGTTAAGAAGAGCACGTACACTAATCAGAAAATGTTATTGAATTTGGCCAAAGACCCAATTGTGATCTGACGGCAGATGAATGGTCCTGGTCCATTTCATCTTTTGCTTTATACACAAGTGTGGGACGCTTTAGACTATGCCAATAGATAAATGCTATAGTCTTCAGTATCAGCAAATAAGCACTACGTCAAAAGTGGGAATTTTCGAGTCATACAAACAATGAAACAAGATAGCGCTGCTGTTATCGAATGAGAAAACATTCAATTTACCTCAGGGACACCTCATGCAAGAATAAAGCCGCTAAATTTGAAAAAAAACCTAGTTATATTGCTATAGTAATATTTCGTTTGCTCTTATTATTTATTGGCATATGCTTGTTTAACATGAACAAAATAAAATGGGAAGTTGTTCTTAATTACTCTTTGAGTCTTCATTCTTTAGACCAAAATTTGAGCAAATACCACTCTCTTTCTTCATCATATCAAAATCCTTATTTCATATTAATAAGCAATTTTATTTTAATATGCCTACATTTTTTAGATGCGAGTATATTATATTAACACTTATTTCAACGTCAAGAACTTCAGAACTGAAAACAGTAGATTGCACATAAAAACGAGAGTTAAAGTATCCGAATAAGGTGCATATTCAACATCGTCTCACTTAATATTCACCAATGTTTGGTAGATAGGGTTTGGGTTTTCCCACTGCCTGTTCACGTTCCATCTTCGTGACCGTGAAACCCTACGACTCAGACGGATTGCCTCAACCAAAAAGGTGACTGGGAGAAACCAGTTTATATGTATCAGTTGACCACAAAAACAGTTACGGACTATGTTTCGGTACAAAGTCCAAGAACATTGTGTCGAATAATATTCCCTTGGCTGGTACCTAAATTGTGATAAAAAAGTCTACGTCATTATTGTATCAACAAGGGATTATATTTATTAAATAACATCAAGTGTATATGCGAGTTCGTCTGACCTCAATTTATTTTTGAATATGATCATGGCATAGCAAATTGCAAATAAATGAAGACTATATATTTTCTCCATAAGATTAAAAACTTAAACTTAATTTCAAATTGGATTTAATGAATGCACAGCGAGTGTTTAGTTTTTTATCTAGCGGGAAAACCAAAAGGAAGGTAAGTACGTATTGCCCCCCGACCCGCCTACAAATTTCTAGTCAAAATGGAGGGAATAACCAGTCTGTGTTTTTAAACTTGGCGATAACAGTGTTTGGCTGTTGGTCACAAGTGACATGGATGTACCTACTGAAAAATACTCTGTCAACTCGTTGACACAGTCGACGAGCAGACAAATAAACGGACCGAAACTACCCAATTTACCAATTGTTTTCCTAATAGGCGTCGGGAAAAATCCAAACTTGGATTGTCTTACACCAATGTAATGTTTCATCCAAGACCAAAAGAAAACTTGATTAAGCACCCTAAGAAGGGATGTCCGTAAATACCCGACGGCATGTCTGGCAACTGGGCCCTTGATGTAAACGCCCGTTTCTAAACATTTGACAATGTTTTTAAATTTTTCAAAATGAACTTTGATCGACAATGTTCAAATCTTGAAACTAATATTAACTGATAATGTAGCAAATTGCCTAAACAAAACCGTTTGGAACAAATTGACAATAGCAGCCTATCCATTTTGAGAAAAACTGAAAAATGTTATCCTGCAAATAGAATGAATGAGCTAAAAATAGACTAAATGAAGTGGTACTGATAACGACTACACGTGCCGTGCCTCATACTGCATTCATCCCTACTGGTGCTTATATTCAGGTCTAAATGAGAGTTGACCCCATTCTGAGTACCAGTGAGAATATAAGATGAGAGTAGACTTACGTATTTCGACCCAGCTCACCTCAAGAGAAATATCCGCAAATACCAGACACACTCTAATAGAATAAGGATGTCCGTAAATACCAGACATTTTACAAGAGCCCAGTGGCCAGACAGCAACACCCCTTCTTAGCAGAAAGTCTCGTAACTGGGGGCCTTGAGAACAATGTCCGTTTCTGTGTTTGCCCATGTTGTGTCCTAAGTTCGATAAAATGAACATTGTGCCTCCTTCTATTGGCCACATTATTTCTTGGGGTGACCTAAGTACCATGCAGAGTTATGACATACAAATCACATCATGAAGTACAACAATAATTTCGGCGGAAACCAAATGTTTGAAATAAAATACGCAACGCTGAGGATATTAGACGTAAAAACCATTTTTAGGTAGAAGCGAGATTTGTCTTGGAAGTGGGACTGTAGCCTATGCTATCAGCGTATGTTATGCAGTAACACTGGCTATTATCTGTCAAAAGCTATATTGCGCCGACCTTGGCGTCGTTGAGAAACAAGTGCCAGTTGGGAACAACGCTGATGAAAATGATCCTTTGCTTTGCTGCCTCCAAAACTGCGTTGTCATCGGTTAGCGCAATCCAATCGTGGCAAGTATTTTGATCACCTAAATCTGAACCGTAAAACAGGGTAGCTATCGACATCTTTACTAAACAAAAGAATAATCAATTAATTTTCATTTTGATGACGACGCAGTTTCATTTCAACGCATATAGCCTACGTAGACCTAGCTGATAAAGTTCTTGAAGTAATTTATCAAAAGATGAAAACCGGGCGATTTTAGAAGAACTCTTAGGTGTCCTTACCCCGTTTTTGTCCAACTTTAGCCTATGCCGTTTACGGAATGCTTGTCTTTTTGGTTTTAAGTAGTGTAAACCTTGAAGTAAACCAATTACTAGGCTACGATCAATCGCTAACACATCAGTCTACAGGGAGAAAACAAGAACATTATTCTAGTTGATATCAGTAGCCTTGATTTATCTTTATCTTTAGAGAGGGGCTAATACTGCAGACAAAACTTGTATTACTAATTGTCTAGATGGAGCGATGGACTCAGATGACTCAACTTTGAATTCACGCCAAATAAATCATCATCAAAACTCTGCCTGACAACAGACTTTGAACTTTACAAGGACTTTGTCTGAATTAAACTTACATTACCAGCATTTCCTTGTCTCTGCTGTCTTTCAAGGAGAGGTATATATCCGTAAGTACCAAACATAATGTCCCCGGCAACTATGGTCGATATCAGGTTCTCGTTTTGCCATTTTCTAATGAATGCTTATAATTAAATTGCCACCCATTAAGCCGTAATAAAAAAATATTTACTACGAATAGGCTACTTATCCACAATGCAGGGGAAAGGGCTACTAAAGTAGACCCGTATAAGTATGTAGTCCCTTTTTTATTAACAACCTAAAACGTTTCTTATTTTTAGAGCTGATATGTGTTTCTCATGTAGATCTGTTTAATTCACGCATTTTCGGAAATTTGGAAAAAAAGTTCTAGCTGAAACAGTTAAACAGTTAAATCTTCTTTGTAGCCTATCTTTATTTTGTTTGACAAACTTGTTTTACGCTTTCAACTTGTTTAATTATCAATTTGTTAACATTTTTGAAAATGTGTAGGCTACCTATACGTTTAATTGAAAATTGTCTCCTCTTCCATTTGGCATGGGTAATTGGGCTCTAGTAGTTAATAAATTTTTTATCATAATAAAGATTTTAAAGAACACGCCCTTTGCTAGGGTACGTCGGCCTAGCAATGTGGGGCAGTTAATAGCACAATAGAAACGATTCCATGTAGGCTACACTTTACAATGTTGATATTCTAACCAAAATCTGTCCATTCGATTGAGATTTCAAAGTAAGAAAGAGCCGCGTATCTACAGCAATTGGCATTAATTTATAAATTTCAAAAGTTTTTTCTTTTTTTCCATTATTGTGTTCAATAGTTAACCGCTACTGTCATTCTGCAACTTTATGGATGTGTAATAAAGCTTATACACATTAAAATTATTGACAGGCTAGCTCGTTATTAGCCTATCTACCAATGAGCGCGTAGCCTACGTTAAATGGGACCTAGACCGAAATCAACATCAGTTCCAAAGATCTCAAGTCTGGACCAACACGTTTTCCTATACATAGTCTAATATAGCCTAATACAGATTTGTTTATCTTTACACGCTATTATCGATTTCCTGGAACTCTTGATTTTAGCGTAAACCATTCAATACACTATCATTTTTGAACTCTTCGAAGAGGATTTAAAAAATTTGAGTGTAGCCTACCTAATAGGCTAAACCAATTGATTGATTTATTACTATATAGGATTAATAATATTGAAACAGGCTTACATAATTTTGATTCAAATAGTGTAATACTCCCACAAGGCCACAACATTAATAAAAAGAAATTAATTGATTTTTTCAACATCGATTGCAGTAATTTAGTTTCATGAAAATAGGATTATAGATATGAAAGATTAGTTACTGGTTTCAGCTAGTGATGGGAATAAACCGCTTGTACTTTTTCTTACTATAAAATGAGCGATGAAAACAGAAAACAGGAACTGATGTAAACAAATTATCAAACGATACAGTGTGACACAACCTGTATGCGATTGGCAAACCCTAAAATGTAGCTGTTGCACTATGTAGCAGACGACCGCGATAACAAAGCCAGTTCATTAATATACAATCTAACCTTCTGGGTGTCTAGCCAGAGGCAGAACACCTTTGTGCTCCAACATGACTGACTGGCAAACATTGAAAAAATGTAAGAGGATAATAAATAATTATTTCGTAGTCTATTTATTGAACCTCATTATAATTGTTATAGATTTATTTCAATTTCAGTCGAGTTTCCGACCCGTTATGCCGTGGCCACTGTGGCTTTTATTAACTTCATCTACGTCTACATGCTTCGTTTAAATGTCAACATTGTTATCGTTACCATGGTAAACTACACGGCCATACCACATACAGACATCACAACGGCAGAAGAATGTGGTGTATCGGAAAACGACACCATAACTCAAATCCTACAAGTATAAATAGTCCCTACACGTTAGATTTTAACTGGACTACCATTAATTATATGTTTGTAACTAGGAAGAAGAAGGCGAATTTCTTTGGGATGAGCGCCTCCAGTCGCTGGCATCTGGATCCTTTTTCTGGGGTTATATTATTACTCAGCTGACGGGAGGGAGACTCGCCGAGAAAATCGGTACAAAATATTTGTTTGCGTCGCTTCAAATTATGGTGGGGATCGTTACGGTGTGTCTACCAGCGATGGCGACGGCTGGAATCGAATTCTTCATCATGGGAAGAGTCATGTTAGGTTTGGCACAGGTAATGCTTAATTTAAAAAAATAATAATGATGAAAGTATATTTGAAATATTTAGAATTGATGTAAATAATTTAAATATAGGGAGCACTAGTCCCATCAGTGCAGCCTTTGGTGGCCAGATGGGCTCCAGAACCAGAACGAAATAGTTTCTCGACTTTTGTCTTTTCCGGATGTCAGATGGGAACAATTCTTGGAACAATATTCAGTGGGATGATGGCTGTTGATCTGGGATGGAGAGCTGTCTTTTACATTGAAGGATCGCTCTCATTGATCGTTGTTAGTGCTTGGCTCTTCTTTATTTACGACTCGCCAAAGCTCCATCCAAGAATATCCAAACAGGAACAGGAATACATTGAAACATTAACGGTTTCTTCGACGGAGAGTAGGGTAAGATAATAATCCTTAGCAACTGACATTCATGCAGTTGCAATTCGGTCGACTATAATTCTAAGTTTTATAAATGAAATGCAGAGATTGCGCGTGCCGTGGAAGTCTATATTGAAATCACCCCCTTGTTGGGCTCTTTTATCTGCAACATTAGGATACAATTGGGCATTCTACATGCTACTGACAGAGCTACCGATCTACATGAGAAACATTATGCATTTCAACATGAAAAGCGTAACTCTGCGTCAGCAACCAGAAACAGTGGAAAGTCGATTTTATAAATCTTGTATCATTGACATTTCTTAGAATGCAACGCTGTCCGCTCTGCCATGGCTTCTCATGTGGATATTCAGCTTGGTCGTCGCTAAAATTTCAGATTTCGTTGTGAAAAGACACTGGTTGTCAGTCAACGTAACTCGTAAAACATTCAACACGGTTGGTAAGGGAAATCATTTCGTCATTTCGATCTGATGAAACATCGGAACCACGAAACCAAAAAGCTAGTGTTTTAGCATGTGCAACCATCTAGCGACAAAAACAGGGACTTTGTTTGTCAAACACTTTTCTTTGCGCAGCATTTTGCGGGCCGGCTCTATGTTTGACGATCGTTTCTTTCATCGGATGTGATCGTTATTGGACGCTGGTGATGCTGACTTTGGCTATTGGGCTATTAGGCGCATCTTACAGTGGCATTTTGATCAATCACCTGGATCTAGCGCCCAATTTTGCCGGTACTTTATACGGCCTTGTAGCTGGTGTGGCATGCATTAGCAGTTGGTTATAGCGCCCTTAGTCGTCGCCACATTAACCGAAGCTGAGGTATAATACATTATTCAAATTTCATCCACTTTAAAATCATCCCATTTTTTACAATTCATCAACATCACAGCAAACACTTGCGCGCTGGCGAATCGCTTTTCTACTTTGCGCTGCCATCTTAACAGCCAACGCAATTATTTTTATCCTGTTTGGCTCAACTGAACGACAAGAGTGGGACAAAGCGGCGGATTCAACATCTCGTAAAGCCGAAACCGCAATTAGCAAACAACGCCTGATAAAATCTGTTTCTTCCTCATAAAAACCAATTGTTATTTTCGTGCTTGTATATATATTGAGAAACAATATAAACATTCTCGTTTGTAATTTTTGTACGGAATGTCTTGTAAAAAAAAGTCCAACCTTTGAACCGACCGAACGTTGAGCTTGCTACTGGATATCCGATTCCATCAGCAGCCGGAAAATGATACACCCTCTCAACACTTGGCCCAGATAACAGCGTAGGGAGTAGTTTCTCTTCGTCGTTGGCCAGAGTGTAGTGACTTTAAAAAAATGGGCGCGTGGAAAAGGTTTAAAGGAATTTCAATCGGTGATTTCCCTACTCGTTATGCTGTGGCCACTGTTGCTTTCCTCAATTTCCTCTACGTGTACATGCTGCGACTTAATGTCAACATTGTCATCGTGGCAATGGTCAACTATACAGCTATTCCGCACACCAACATAACGACGGCTGAGGAATGTGGGCTACCAGAAGAGGTGGAAGAAACTTCAACCCAAGTAAACGTCATAATTTAGATTTTAAAAATGGCTCAAATCCTAGTATTCTGATTTTCTCTAGAAAGACGGAGAATTTGTGTGGGATGAAAAAATCCAGTCAGTCGTTGCTGTTTCTTTCTTCTGGGGTTACATCGTCACTCAGTTGTTTGGCGGAAGATTGGCAGAGCGGATAGGGACAAAATTCATGTTTGCAACCGCACAGATTACCTCCGGCATCGTCACGCTCTGTCTCCCGATTCTGGCTCGAGCTGGAACTGAGTACTTCATTTTTGGCCGAATCCTTTTAGGTGTAGCCCAGGTTGCCATATAAATTAATTGAACTTGCCTCAATCAGAATTGACTCTAAAACTTCTTTTGAATTCTTAGGGCGTTATTTTCCCGTCCATCCAACCTCTAGTAGCCAAATGGGCGCCAATTGGAGAACGGAGCAGTATTTCAACCTTCATATTTTCGGGTGCTCAGATGGGGACAGTTCTTGGTATCCCCATTAGTGGCTTGATAGCTGATTCATTGGGCTGGGAAGCTGTCTTTTACATCCAAGGGAGCATGGCTGTATTTGTAGTGGGATCTTGGTGGTATGTAGTTTACGATTCACCAACACAACACCCCAGAATCTCAGCAAAAGAGAAAGAATACATCCTAACTTCAACTGCAACGCCAGCTAGCAAGGTATGAATTTTATAAAAATCATATTCGTGAGAATTATTAATTACATATCTAGCTACTATTATTTGTCAGACGTTGGCAGTGCCATGGAGGTCCATTGCCACTTCAATACCTTGCTGGGCACTACTGGTGACTACATTGGGCAACAATTGGTCATTTTACATGTTGATCACTCAACTTCCCATCTATATGAAAACGATCCTCCACTTTGACATGAAAAGCGTGAGTTTTTTAAATAAGCTAACATTATATGAAACTATTAGGCTACATTTTCAGTTTTCTTATTGTAGAATGCGTTGCTATCTGCTCTGCCTTATTTGGTCATGTGGATATTTAGTCTGTTCGTAGCTCAAATTGCCGATTTAACTGCAAGGAGAAATTGGGCTTCGACCAACGTCATTCGAAAGACGGCCAATACAATCGGTAAGAAAACATTTGAATTTCCCTCGTAATTTGCCAAAATTTGGTAACTAAATCATCCTTCTCTTCAAACTGATTTAAAAAGACAATTTCTTATTTATTTTTTGAAAACAATAGCTAAAATCGGACCAGCTGTTTGTCTGGTGATGGTCTCATTTGCGGGGTGTGACCGTTTATTCACCTTTGTATTGTTAGTACTGGCAGTGGGTCTGCAAGGCGCCGTATTCAGGTTTGGTTTATATCTTATTTGGCTCATCTTTTGTATAGATACACGGACTAAAGAATCGTTTCATTTTCTCATCAAGTGGTTTCTTAATCAACCAACTGGATCTGGCGCCTAACTTTTCAGGAACTATTTATGGACTGATTAGTGGTATTGCTTCGGTTAACAGTTGGATTGCTCCTCTAGTTGTCGCCGCGTTAACGGAAGCACAGGTAGGCTACTATCTTCTATACACTTATTGTGGCTTCTGGGGGATGAACTGTTTTCTTATTTCACCGGTTACAGCAAACTCTGGCTCAATGGCGGATCGCTTTCCTCCTGTGCTCTTTCATATTGGCTATTGATGCCGTTTTTTTTCTATTATTTGGATCTACTGAACGCCAATCATGGGACAAAGAAGAAGACGTACAAGATGACTCGCCAGACGAGCCCAAAAACACCCTGTAATTTACAATGCATATTATCATTTTCCTTTCTGAGAATGATCTCCAGGTAAGTCTTATTAATTTGACAATTCCAATGTTAAAAGAGAGGAAACCATTTCAAATCGTCGAAATAATATTGCGATTATGTTTCTTCTAGGAAACAATGATGTTTCCAGACCGGACAAATATTTCCAACTGTTTACCTATCATTACATATAGAAATGTTTTTGATATATGGCTAAAGAAGAAAAATTATATAAGGTGATCATTAGAAAATACAATTGGCATTTGTCTATTTTTCATTTATTATTCGTCTCCAAGCAGGAGCAGGGCGTCGATGAAAGTCGGTAGGCTAAATTTTAGATTTCCTCAAAAAGAACAAGAGAAGAACTTGATCGTCATGACAACACCCTTACAAAGGTGTATATACTCTATATAGCCTTTAATCAAATCAAGAACGAAGGTATAGGATAATATTTGTTTTTGCCACCCCCAAGGACGCGATTTAAGCTTAAGCTGGCGACCAATAGACTAGCAAATAGCAACGAGAATGAGACTATTAATTATACTCGAGTCGAGTTCTTGTTAACCCATCATTTTCTCCTCGTTTTTTTCCTTGAAATCGTTTTTTTCCTCGTTTTTTTTTGTATCTCGACTTCCCCATTCAAGAAAAATGAAATACAAATTCTAGCTTCTCTACTTAAGCCAGGGGGAAATGTAGCACAAGCGACCAAAGCATGAGAAAAGGGGAAGGGGTTTTACCGCTGCTGTGTACAGTGTACTGTTAGTGGACTTTTTGTCATGAGATCATTATACAGATGTAATGTAATGCCTTTTAGCTAGAAATCTTTTGTAAATGTTCCTAGTCAGTTCCTATAACCAGTGTATTTAAATCAATAACATAAATGTGCATAAGCAACGGGCAGAAATGTGAAGAAAAAACAACAAGACTTTCAGCAAGTTTTGAAAAAATGTGCTGTTACATTGATATAATGCTGTTGACTCAACCTCAGAGGGCAGCAGGGGGGGGGGGGGTAGTTCTAATTTCCTGTCCCGTATTCACTGCTGCATGTGGATTCTATTTTTATGCTAGCACAGATGAAAGATCTTCTTCCATTAACCAGCCACTAAAGCCGGTATAATGATATTTATCATCGTAGAAAAGGGCATTCTCGGCATCGTAAGACACAAAGATCTTATCACCAGCAACCAAATTCAATGTGGATTGAATAATGTAGGTACAATGGCGATTATCAGCATCATCGCAGAATGATCGGGCCATCTCGTTATCCATTGTGTTCTTGAGTAAAATTGCCCAGAATCGACCATTTGAAGTGCTCGTCCTGGACTTGCCGGAAAGAACAAAACGATATTTTCCCGGGCGTGGGGCTGTGAAAATACCAGTTGCGAAATTCATGGCTCCGCCAACATTAAGCGTTGGGACTTCCCAGACAATAGTTGTTTTGATTGCTCCACCCACGGCGTTTTTCTGAGCGTAAAAGTTGATGGGCGTTGTTCTGACATCGTAGACTCCAATTGGGGTCTGGAAACCTAATTTAAGAGTTTGATTGGAAGAATTTAAAAGTTTCGCCGAAATAATTTTTCAACTCACACGAACTCACAAGATAAATTTTTGCGTGCGAGACTAAAGGGTGAAACTATATAATTTAAATTTTAAAATATATAATGATGTACCTGTGCTGTTAACTGACTTGGTAAAGTCGCAGAAAACGGATTTCAGAACGCCGTCGCCCTTAACTGTGTAGAATCCACTAAGGAAGTACCCAATGAGTTTCAAATCATCGCAAGATGCAGGCATTCGGTTTATGGTGCAGCATTGTCTGTCATTTTGAGTGGTAACTTCGGTATTAATTGATTTGCTAGTCCGCTCCTTTTTTAGGGCAAAGAGCTCTGCCTCCAGTTGTTCCACTCTACCAACTTTAGCCTCAAGTCCACTAACTTTGGCAACCAAACCTTCCTAAATTTAATCATTCAATAATAAATGAAAAGCTTAATACTTAATTAATAAAGGCTGGTGCTGGCCGGGTAGCAGAAATGCGTAAAGTGACAGAAGTTTATCTTACATAGCTTTGAAGCATTCGTTGTATTTGGTTTTCGTTTCCCATAGTAAGGCCATATGTCGAGCATGCCGACCAAGTCATAATCAGCATGCAGGCATGCAACATTGCGGAGAAGCGAGCCATGATGTTTGTTGAGAAGCGAGTCTCGATATGTCCTATTTTTTAATTTAAAAAGGCTGCCAATTTATAGGAAGATGAAAATGCACACGTAGCAGCAGAAGGCTACTTATAAAAACCTAAACATATGCAACTGAACAAAGGAGATTTTTTTTCCTTTTTGCCCAGACATAGATAATGCTTCATTTTAATGGCGAGTTTTCTAAGATTACTGATTACAAGCATTTTTTGGATTCAGAACCGCTGGACAGTTGCCTTCATTGTCATTTGTCACGCAAACATTCCTTAAATAAAAGAATACTTCGTTGGCAAATTTTCCTTCAACGGATACTTCATTATTTTAGAGTTTATTTGTTATTACACTTGTATATATTATTTGTCTGAATGTATATACTAATAACGCCGCAGCTGTCTCCTTTAGATTTTAGACTGCCCATTTAGCAAAAATATAGGCTACTTTCTACTTAATCAAACTTCACTCTCTGACTTACAATCCCTCCTTCTTTTCTACCTAAAATCCTTAAACCTCAACCTATTACAAGTAATTCAGACCTTTTGGAACCAACAACTCAATCATAAGACTGCAAGACTAATTATATATGTAGATTGGTGGTCGAGGAACAAACCAAACCAAAACAAACCTCGAAACAAACAAAAGAAACCGAAAGAAACTAATATTCCCGTCTTCTTTAAAAAAATTCAAATTTGATTTTAAAATACTTAAAAAGAAGTAAAACAAAACAGAAAAAGTGATCCGAGTAGACGGAGTAGTACAGCACCTGAAAATGGTCAGCTGCTCTTGTTTTTACAAAACAAAACTAGGCTACTGGTTTCTCTGTCCAGCACCTCATGAGTCATATCCACTATTACTCAAGGTAGGCTAACAACTATGCGCAGTTGTTCTAGTCTGTTGGCCATGCAGGAGCATGTTTACCTGGAATTTAGGAGACTGATACCCAGAGTGAACAAGGAAATTCAATGAGGATAATTGATGTAATCTCTCCCTGCTGACTACGTGCACGACAGGAGTAAACCGACAAACAGAATATATCCCAGTCTTTTGGATCTAACTTCGATATATGCAAGTGTCGCCTAAGCGGAATTCAGACAATGCTGACAGTGACATGTTACTTCAGGAAATTTTCCGTAGCCTACCTTTCGTGACAACTAAATAGTTTGAAGTCACGGAATATTGAAAGACTGGTCCACAAATGTGCACAGCAGCTGCGAGAGAAATTTGTTAGAATAAAAAAATTTTATTTTTTGTTTACAGGGACATTACAAACACTGCTGGTGCTATTCTAGTATTCAGGAGACATTTGCCATTCCTTTAACTAAATAGAGACGATTTTTTCATTTGAAAAACCAAATGAGACGAGAGCGTTTAGCTAATGGTATATACTGTACACCTATACGGGACACTAATTGAATTTGGTAACCTAAGCTATAGTTTAACTGTAAAATATTCTTAGCTTTGTATGAAGAGTGACAAGTTTAGTATTGGCTATTGATGCCGTTTTCTTCCTACTATTTGGATCTACTGAACGCCAATCATGGGACAAAGAAGGCGTACAAGATGACTCGCCAGACGAGCCCAAAAACACCCTGTAATTTACAATGCATATTATCATTTTCCTTTCTGAGAATGATCTCCAGGTAAGTCTTATTTATCCCTGAGGCAAAAGGCTTTAGCCTTTGCCGAGGGTCTCAATAAAAGTTCCCGAGAAAAAAAACTCTCCCCAGCAGTCTTTATGGAAGAGGCGGAGCTAAAGTACTCCACGTGACCCAAATCCCCCGATTTCATTGGCTCTCAGTCCGATATATCCATCGATAGTGTGATCGGGTGTACTAAACGGCATGTTTCGATGTCTGAAGCCTTTCTGCGTGTGTATTCTGTATCCCCAAGCCGCCGTCTGAAAATAGCGAAATTGTAGGGCATAGGTATACCACTGTGTCGTCGACTACGTCAAATCCGTGTTTTGAGTGTAGTGTAGCAGGCAGACGACTTTTATGAGAGAACTTTGACAATGTTTGGGTTAACGTTTGTAAACAATTAACGAAGAGAATTGTCTTCAGTTATTGAGCCCTTTTATATAGCGTAGTATTATAGAAAACTGTTTCCTGTAGCTGACCTTTGATTAAAATTTCTTATCGTGTAGTGTAACACAAACTCAAGAAGAGTTAAAAAGAATATCGCTCAAAGCCTTATTAACTTGTTCAAATAAGAAAATACAAACCTGGTAACTCTAAGTCCAAGTGTGTTTTTAAGTATCAGTATTGCAAGCGATTACAAGTTTATGGGTACACTCTACCTTTGGTTTGTTACATTTGAGCATATCGCTTAGCCCCATTACTGTGGTGAGATAGTCTAGCCATACCTACGACAAACTTCCACAATGTTTTGCCCTTACTTATATCTTACAGTCTTACTTATACTTACAGATTTTGGATTGGTACGCTCATCAAATTTAGTTTGGTTATGTGGAGACTCTAACGTTAAAAATTAATTAATTTAAATTAAATTATTTATGCTTTCTACACTCATTATAGCTCACTATAATAAAAGAACATAACCATACTTAATTTTGATGAGCCTACCAATCCAAACTCAAGACTGTAAGATATAAGTAAGGGCAAAAACATTGTGGAAGTTTGTCGTTGCCTTATGTAGTCATAAACTGTATAGAAGAATAGAATGTTGCACTCGTTGTGATGCATCAAAGGGGGATTGCTATATAAGTCATCACCCAACTCCTTGAATGCTTGTCTTTACAAAAGCCCTTTTAATTTGTGCATTACATGGGGCTGAGGTTAAACGGATTAATGATGAAGATTAAATAAATCCGAATAAATCATTATTGACAAGATGTAGGATGTAATTTGCATGACACACCGAGCGCCACACCAACCCTTACCCCGACATAAAACCTGAGATACACTGCGCAAATCTTTGTTACTATGCGAGTGGCGTATGGTGCTTCAGGTAGTTTGGCGTGCAGTTGCAATGCGCAAACAATGCGTTGCGCGTCAGGCACAAAACATACAAGTACGAATTCAAACTGGAGGTAATGTGCCGGGAATAAAGAGTCTTAAATCGGGGAATGGTTTAATTTACTTTGCAGATTTTTAAATTCGGGGGTCTCAGGACCATTCAATTTGTTTTGCCGAAGGCCCCCGCAAGCGAAGTGAAGCCCTAGTTTGACAATTCCAATGTTAAAAGAGAGGAAACCATTTCAAATCGTCGAAATAATATTGCGATTATGTTTCTTCTAGGAAACAATGATGTTTCCAGACCGGACAAATATTTCCAACTGTTTACCTATCATTACATATAGAAATGTTTTTGATATATGGCTAAAGAAGAAATGTATATAAGGTGATCATTAGAAAATACAATTAGCATTTGTCTATTTTTCATTTATTATTCGTCTCCAAGCAGGAGCAGGGCGTCGATGAAAGTCAGTAGGCTAAATTTTAGATTTCCTCAAAAAGAACAAGAGAAGAACTTGATCGTCATGACAACACCCTTACAAAGGTGTATATACTCTATATAGCCTTCAATCAAATCAAGAACGAAGGTATAGGATAATATTTGTTTTTGCCACCCCCAAGGACGCGATTTAAGCTTAAGCTGGCGACCAATAGACTAGCAAATAGCAACGAGAATGAGACTATTAATTATACTCGAGTCGAGTTCTTGTTAACCCATCATTTTCTCCTCGTTTTTTTCCTTGAAATCGTTTTTTTCCTCGTTTTTTTTTGTATCTCGACTTCCCCATTCAAGAAAAATGAAATACAAATTCTAGCTTCTCTACTTAAGCCAGGGGGAAATGTAGCACAAGCGACCAAAGCATGAGAAAAGGGGAAGGGGTTTTACCGCTGCTGTGTACAGTGTACTGTTAGTGGACTTTTTGTCATGAGATCATTATACAGATGTAATGTAATGCCTTTTAGCTAGAAATCTTTTGTAAATGTTCCTAGTCAGTTCCTATAACCAGTGTATTTAAATCAATAACATAAATGTGCATAAGCAACGGGCAGAAATGTGAAGAAAAAACAACAAGACTTTCAGCAAGTTTTGAAAAAATGTGCTGTTACATTGATATAATGCTGTTGACTCAACCTCAGAGGGCAGCAGGGGGGGGGGGGTAGTTCTAATTTCCTGTCCCGTATTCACTGCTGCATGTGGATTCTATTTTTATGCTAGCACAGATGAAAGATCTTCTTCCATTAACCAGCCACTAAAGCCGGTATAATGATATTTATCATCGTAGAAAAGGGCATTCTCGGCATCGTAAGACACAAAGATCTTATCACCAGCAACCAAATTCAATGTGGATTGAATAATGTAGGTACAATGGCGATTATCAGCATCATCGCAGAATGATCGGGCCATCTCGTTATCCATTGTGTTCTTGAGTAAAATTGCCCAGAATCGACCATTTGAAGTGCTCGTCCTGGACTTGCCGGAAAGAACAAAACGATATTTTCCCGGGCGTGGGGCTGTGAAAATACCAGTTGCGAAATTCATGGCTCCGCCAACATTAAGCGTTGGGACTTCCCAGACAATAGTTGTTTTGATTGCTCCACCCACGGCGTTTTTCTGAGCGTAAAAGTTGATGGGCGTTGTTCTGACATCGTAGACTCCAATTGGGGTCTGGAAACCTAATTTAAGAGTTTGATTGGAAGAATTTAAAAGTTTCGCCGAAATAATTTTTCAACTCACACGAACTCACAAGATAAATTTTTGCGTGCGAGACTAAAGGGTGAAACTATATAATTTAAATTTTAAAATATATAATGATGTACCTGTGCTGTTAACTGACTTGGTAAAGTCGCAGAAAACGGATTTCAGAACGCCGTCGCCCTTAACTGTGTAGAATCCACTAAGGAAGTACCCAATGAGTTTCAAATCATCGCAAGATGCAGGCATTCGGTTTATGGTGCAGCATTGTCTGTCATTTTGAGTGGTAACTTCGGTATTAATTGATTTGCTAGTCCGCTCCTTTTTTAGGGCAAAGAGCTCTGCCTCCAGTTGTTCCACTCTACCAACTTTAGCCTCAAGTCCACTAACTTTGGCAACCAAACCTTCCTAAATTTAATCATTCAATAATAAATGAAAAGCTTAATACTTAATTAATAAAGGCTGGTGCTGGCCGGGTAGCAGAAATGCGTAAAGTGACAGAAGTTTATCTTACATAGCTTTGAAGCATTCGTTGTATTTGGTTTTCGTTTCCCATAGTAAGGCCATATGTCGAGCATGCCGACCAAGTCATAATCAGCATGCAGGCATGCAACATTGCGGAGAAGCGAGCCATGATGTTTGTTGAGAAGCGAGTCTCGATATGTCCTATTTTTTAATTTAAAAAGGCTGCCAATTTATAGGAAGATGAAAATGCACACGTAGCAGCAGAAGGCTACTTATAAAAACCTAAACATATGCAACTGAACAAAGGAGATTTTTTTTCCTTTTTGCCCAGACATAGATAATGCTTCATTTTAATGGCGAGTTTTCTAAGATTACTGATTACAAGCATTTTTTGGATTCAGAACCGCTGGACAGTTGCCTTCATTGTCATTTGTCACGCAAACATTCCTTAAATAAAAGAATACTTCGTTGGCAAATTTTCCTTCAACGGATACTTCATTATTTTAGAGTTTATTTGTTATTACACTTGTATATATTATTTGTCTGAATGTATATACTAATAACGCCGCAGCTGTCTCCTTTAGATTTTAGACTGCCCATTTAGCAAAAATATAGGCTACTTTCTACTTAATCAAACTTCACTCTCTGACTTACAATCCCTCCTTCTTTTCTACCTAAAATCCTTAAACCTCAACCTATTACAAGTAATTCAGACCTTTTGGAACCAACAACTCAATCATAAGACTGCAAGACTAATTATATATGTAGATTGGTGGTCGAGGAACAAACCAAACCAAAACAAACCTCGAAACAAACAAAAGAAACCGAAAGAAACTAATATTCCCGTCTTCTTTAAAAAAATTCAAATTTGATTTTAAAATACTTAAAAAGAAGTAAAACAAAACAGAAAAAGTGATCCGAGTAGACGGAGTAGTACAGCACCTGAAAATGGTCAGCTGCTCTTGTTTTTACGAAACAAAACTAGGCTACTGGTTTCTCTGTCCAGCACCTCATGAGTCATATCCACTATTACTCAAGGTAGGCTAACAACTATGCGCAGTTGTTCTAGTCTGTTGGCCATGCAGGAGCATGTTTACCTGGAATTTAGGAGACTGATACCCAGAGTGAACAAGGAAATTCAATGAGGATAATTGATGTAATCTCTCCCTGCTGACTACGTGCACGACAGGAGTAAACCGACAAACAGAATATATCCCAGTCTTTTGGATCTAACTTCGATATATGCAAGTGTCGCCTAAGCGGAATTCAGACAATGCTGACAGTGACATGTTACTTCAGGAAATTTTCCGTAGCCTACCTTTCGTGACAACTAAATAGTTTGAAGTCACGGAATATTGAAAGACTGGTCCACAAATGTGCACAGCAGCTGCGAGAGAAATTTGTTAGAATAAAAAATTTTTATTTTTTGTTTACAGGGACATTACAAACACTGCTGGTGCTATTCTAGTATTCAGGAGACATTTGCCATTCCTTTAACTAAATAGAGACGATTTTAATGGTATATACTGTACACCTATACGGGACACTAATTGAATTTGGTAACCTAAGCTAAAGTTTAACTGTAAAATATTCTTAGCTTTGTATGAAGAGTGACAAGTTTAGTATTGGCTATTGATGCCGTTTTTGGATCTACTGAACGCCAATCATGGGACAAAGAAGGCGTACAAGATGACTCGCCAGACGAGCCCAAAAACACCCTGTAATTTACAATGCATATTATCATTTTCCTTTCTGAGAATGATCTCCAGGTAAGTCTTATTTATTTGACAATTCCAATGTTAAAAGAGAGGAAACCATTTCAAATCGTCGAAATAATATTACGATTATGTTTCTTCTAGGAAACAATGATGTTTCCAAACCGGACAAATATTTCCAACTGTTTACCTATCATTACATATAGAAATGTTTTTGATATATGGCTAGAGAAGAAATGTATATAAGGTGATCATTAGAAAATACAATTGGCATTTGTCTATTTTTCATTTATTATTCGTCTCCAAGCAGGAGCAGGGCGTCGATGAAAGTCGGTAGGCTAAATTTAAGATTTCCTCAAAAAGAACAAGAGAAGAACTTGATCGTCATGACAACACCCCTACAAAGGTGTATATACTCTATATAGCCTTTAATCAAATCAAGAACGAAGGTATAGGATAATATTTGTTTTTGCCACCCCCAAGGACGCGATTTAAGCTTAAGCTGGCGACCAATAGACTAGCAAATAGCAACGAGAATGAGACTATTAATTATACTCGAGTCGAGTTCTTGTTAACCCATCATTTTCTCCTCGTTTTTTTCCTTGAAAATAATTGGACCCGATGTCGTCTGTGTATTTAAAAATAAGCAGACTATTGCTAAAACAATAATAATAAAAAAATAACGAAATTTTATCGTTTTAGAAACGGAAGAATAAAAGAAATTACGAGAAAATTCGCCATCGAGCACGCACAGTAAACAATTTAAAATCGTTAACGATAGTGACGAGACCGTTTAGGGAAATCATCGTGATTCCAGCATGAATGTGTACCCATTCCTCTGATGCTTTGTCGTCCAGCTTAACATGTCGATAATATCAATACCCTGTGTAACGTGACCGATGAAATGAACGGGCTCAACCGATTTTCTATGGACTTCGTTCTTTCTGTCTTGGAAGTGTTGCAGCGGAAAGACAAAACTCCAGCCGCCCACTTGACCCTTCTCGTCTACCCACAGCGATATTCCGACTTCCGAATAGTGCCGGGCACGTGGAAGACTCTTCAATTCGTCGTACTGGAACTCGGCAAAATCTTGGAAAACTGGAACGAGAAGGAAAACACCAGCAATAGCCTAAAATAAAAGACAAAAATAGTAAAACCAGGTTGGACTAAATTTCCTGAAATACCGCCAACCTTTCCAATCATGTCGCTGAATTGTTGCGGAGACTGGAAGCACATTTTGCCAAGCTGTTGGATGAACGGCGAATCGCAGCTTGGCGACAGTTTAATATTGAGCTTTCCTTTCATAGTACCGAAACGGCGAACAGTTATGATAAGGATCGATTTGTTCAAATCGAATTTCTCAACCGTTGGGTTGGAAATGACGGTCGGATTTTTGCCGGGGCTCTCCTCTTCTTGCAGAGCGGTGTTCACTTTGGTGAGGGATTTAGCGGGCCTCAATTGTTCGTCAGGCTCGTCAAATAAGAGCAAATGCTGCTTGTTGATGCCCCTTTTCTGAATGGAAAAGACGATGTGGGAAAGGAGCAGAAAATCCCGTTTTGTGGGAGTCAAACTAGTATCGCCAGGCCAGTAAGTGTTAAATCCGCTCTCCAACAACTCCCAAGTAGGAATCGGCTTGTTTTTGTCATCGGTGACTCGAACTGATATTCTGCTCTTCTTCTGATTTTTCAATTCTTTCGCCATATCAGTAGCCAGGCATAGTTTTCTCTCGCACGACTGGACCGATTTAGACATCTTCTCTTTAAGTGTGTCGAGGCTGTCTTCTGGTTTTGCGTCGTCTACCAGGGAAATTAATTCCATTAGAAAAGGATCCTCTTGACCTTCAGCCTGATTCTTCGAATGGGGTCTCAGACGAGGGTTGCTGCCTTCCAATTTGGAGACCATTTCCACGAGACGCAAATTGTTAATCTCTTCTTGTTTTTTTACCTCATTCAAGGCCATGGTCAGAGACAGGGAGACCTGGGTTAGGTGGGCCTGGATTTCTTTCCTCTTTTCTATGGCCAAGGCCAACTTTGTCTGCCCCTCATCCCTCATTTTCTTGATATTTTCTCGCAGCTTCAAAAGTGATTCGAAATTCTTGATTGTGTTGGTCGTCACATCAATGGTCGAGTGAAGAGAACAGTCACTTTTAGCCATTGCACCACAGGTAAGGCACCATTGTGAAGCTGGTTTCCTGTTGCAGCGATATTTTGAATGATTGAAAGATGTGAACTAACAGTGAAATTTGTAACAGACCTGGCAACATCCTGTTTGTTTGTTGCAGTGTCCACACTTTTTTCAGATATTTTGAGCAGGTGCAGAGCGTAAGGGTTGTTGGGCAGACTTGTGACATCTTCCTGATGAGTAAAGGACTTGCGACAGAGTGGGCAAGTGATAACAAAGTCCTTATGAATTTCCTAATCCAAGAAAAGTACAAGGTCATATGTGTGTTAACAAATAGTAAGATTTTTGGCTAATGACTTTACCTTTAGACACTTGAGACAGAGAGTGTGAGAACATGGCAAAAACTTGGGTTTCCTGACTTCGGCATCGTATTCACAAAGACAAATACTGCAGGTAACAAAACTCTCGGTTTCTTCTGACGTACAGGCAGCTGCCATTTCTCACTGATGAGACATCGACGACGTTGGCCCTACATCAGTTAAATCGCCAGGTCGCCAGATTGGAGTTTGTTGACAAATTAAAGCTCAGCACCTCAGCATGATAACAACACGATAAAATGCGGAAAGGCGGAAATTGGAAGTGTCATCTTAAACTTATTGGCATCCAGTTTATCATTCCACACAATAGCCAGCTGCATATAACCATTAGTTATTTCAGTAACGTTCATCTTCATCATCAGGTTCCGTTTCATCTCATAATAACGCAATAACTTGATTAGTTTCTTCGATTTTTTTTGCATCATCATTTTATCATCAGCGCCATTCTTGCACAATTCTCAGTCTGCGTCAGATGTTTTTTCACGGTGTTGACGCCAGTACAGTGCCCCGTCACCTCATCGGTAAATGTCTCGGTAACTGCGGACGTCACATTTGAAACATGACTATCAGCTGTCAGTATGTGCATCCCATGGGTTCTTACAAAGCGCTGATAGCACGTAAAAATAGGCTAATCTTCATACCCACGCGCGTCGTACGTAAACGCGCTTCACCCTTATTGTGTTCAGCTGTAATTTATAGGCTACACATCTTCTAGCTCGTTGAAGACAAGTGTATGTTAGCTCATTTAATTGCCTGACGTAATTCCGGATCCAGGCGTTCCGGACTCAAACTAATGAAAGATATATATGTAAAACCCCTTCAAGCTAAGAAAGGCCATGAAAAAATGTACCGTAGTTTGGTAGTACCTTGTGCAGGAGAGGACTTTGGGGCAGAAATGACTACACCAACATGAGTTGCAAGAGCCACTATTAACGTCGGTTTAATAGTGGCTCGCAGCAAAGTTTAAGAGCAATTCGAATGCGCTGACCTGTAACGACTGATGATTGAACTCATGCATGAGAATCAGAAACAAATCAAACGTACGAGTAATAAGGCCCAACTAAGCCGTAAATTACGAAAATGAGACCTTCTAATGATCTCATACTTGATCCACGAATTCTCAGAATATTTGTCGGTTCCTGGATAGCCTACTTATAATATTTCGTTACGCGTACGCGCGTATGACTATTTTATGGTTGCTTGTTTCATAGTCGAGATCATTTCATTTCTTTATCTGGTGCCTACACCAGAAAGCAGGAAACTTGCAACATGCTTTTAGGGAAACATGGGCAAAACACTGATTTTAATGTTTTATTATGACTTTAAAAAAAGGAGTGTTGTAGCGTGCTTTTAGGTTTTCCTAATATTCCTGCGCTCACAGTATATGAGCTTGGACGGCATCATTAGTTCACTTATTCCGTCTTTCCTATTTCCTCTCTCTTACCTCTCTTATTATATTACGGTAATAAATTTTAACATCTTGTTATCGGGACCTTATCTACTGTCATTGATTTATCATGCAAAACAGAGGAGGAGTTGATACCGAGCAAGTGCCATATAGGCTAATATACAGGATAATCGTACAGAAAAATTCCTTATATAGCTGTTTGTCTTCGTAGCCTACATATCATTTTCAGTTTTGCTTAAGAGCAGTGCTTTGTCCATTTTCTTTTATTATAAAGTAGGCCCTTGCTTTTGCCTTTGTCGCAGTATCTTCATTTGAGTTGTCTACATTGAAATTCCAAACACTTATATTTAAAATGAAGAGGCACATTTTTGTATTTGGGAACGTCTATATTGGGCTTCTGGCTTTGTGCTTGCAGGTAAGATGTTGATTATGGACATAATTTTCTGTAATCATTAAGTATAAAAGATCTAGAATAACTATATCAGTAATTTACTTGTTTTAATCTAGATATCAGCTTTGGCAGTTTCTGAGGCCTTGTACCCACCGGACTTGGTGTGTACAGGCATCTGGGGTGGAATTTTTCTCATCATGTTGGCAGGGATGCTTAAAATGAAAGCGTACGTTTTCTATTATTCCAATTGTCAGAAATCTATATACAGTTTTTAAAGTGTTACTTTAGTTTCATCAGAGATTCTAAGACTTTAATATGATGTTTAACGAAAAATATAGCCTTATTAGGCTATATTATACACTAATAGCTGACCCTTTCTATAGTGTAGCCTATATAAACGGGTCCAGAAAATATCAAAGTAGCCTACTGGTTCAATTTCCTAGTTAGCCAGCAGAAATATTATAAGACGTTAATACTAATAGAAGATAATATCTGAGTTCGGTAGGCTACACGCAAGAACCATAAGTAGAAGCGGTTGCTCCCTTACACGGTAGCCTCGTGACAATGTCTTTATTTTCTTTTGTCTGCTTCCCTAGTCATGTAGGGGAGGGTGGGGTTAGGTGGGACAGTTTTAGTTTTTTCCTCATAACTTGCTTATTTCTCAACAAGGTCACAAAATTTTCGGGAATTGTGTTCTTCTTGGTTGCCGCCCTTTTCATTAATTTTCATAATCCCTATTTAACTGTTTTAAATGGGTGAGTCGTCAGTCGAAAACCCTTATGGGGTATCCTACGTTACTTCCGACCCCCACCCCTCATACAATCGTCCCAACATATGGGTAAAATTGCAACAGAAAGTATGATTATTCTAGATTTTGTTATAATTAATTGTGTAACTATTTTGTTGAATAAATTCAGAAAAGTAAGCCAAGATAATAAGCTACTCATAACACTATAATTTTGTTGATTTGTATCATTATATTGCTAGCAGACGAAAAAAATTTGAAGTAAGTTTTTTGTTACAACTGACCCCAGTTTCCTCTAGCCTATACACATTTTTGGAGGTCTTTTGAGGACCTTTCTTAGCAAAATAATATAAAGAGTTCTTTGAAGCTCGTCGGAGTACCTTCGTAGTATATTTCAAATCAGTCTTCATCAGTTCACTAAGTTTATATGCATTTTTCATTCGTGTATTATTTCTTAGGCTGAATACCAGAAATGCGATTCTGGCTTTGTCAGTATACGCCGCATTAATTGGCATTACATTGATTGGGATTCATTCTTGGAGCATAAACAAATACCAGCCCTTAATCGCCGATTGCAAATCTAATAATTTTTATAACATCGGACTATGTAAGTGCACGTGTTTTATTTCAAAAAGCTTAGGTGATGAACTGATGACAATAATAAAATTTGGAAAATTCTTCTTTTCCGCTTTCGTGAACGGTTTCAGGTGGTCGAGTTGCAATAGATTCGTTACTGATCATCTCTGGTATTATGGCCTTCCTTCTTAACACGCTCATGGCTGCAACGGCTTCTGCTCTTGCTTCCCAATGAAGTTCGCTATCAAGTATCAAATTGTTGTTATGTAACTGCCTCTTTTACTAGGCTACTTCTACTAGCCATTTTTTAAATGTTACAGTACCCACCTAAAATGTTTGAACACCCCCCTTATTTTGCCGTTTTTAACACAGGCTCTTATGACGGCGTTTTTTCGCTCTAAGGCAGCGAAATCTTAAGCTAGGTCAATAAAATTAGGGGTATTTCTTCCTTAGACCAATCCACATATCACTGATTTTTTTCATAATTTTCCGTCAACGGATTCTATAAGAAAAGGGCTAGTGCACAATTGTTTGAACACCCGAGAGGAGCTTATGGCAGAAATCGTTACATTTCTTGTCATAGCTCCTAAACAAGTAACGATAGAAGGTTCATCTTTTCACGTAAATTAAAGTCAACTAAGTTCTACACGAAAAAGTGAAAGCGCGTGAAGCGCGTGTTCAAACATTTTAGGTGGGTACTGTATATTAACAGAAAAACATAATATGACAAAATATACAGTTTTGAAATATAATACATAGGCTGATATCTAGATCGTCATTGTGTCATTACAATTAGAACTGACTCTGAAACACATGTCACATGTCGACTCTCAGTCGACATTTTTTTTTCAGAGGATGTGTTTATTTTCCCATTTAACCATCATAGAAGTTGGCTATTTAAAATGTTAGAAGTGGTGTAGGTTACCTATCAGCTGTCGTGCGTGCGTCCCATGGGTTTCTTACAAAGCGCTGATAGCACGAAAAAATAGGCTAATCTCTCTGAAAAAAACATGTCTACTGAGAGTCAACATGTGTAGCCTATAGCCACCCCGTCCTAGACATCATATAGATACATTATGTATAGGACGGGGTGGCTTAAAACACATGTCGACTCTCAGTAGACATGTTTTTTCAGAGCTTCTAACCGACGCACGTCGTCGTTTTCTGGATAGAGTGTATTCCTATCGCCATACAATTGTCCGGTAAAAAAGCGCGGGAGAGCTCAGGGCTATACACCAGCATTTTTTAGAGAGTGCCCGCCGTTTGAATCTCCCTAGATTACATCCGATTTTATTACGCGCAATTTCTAAACAAAATCAAGTTTTTCGCAATTATCTTATCCCAATAATTTTTTACGATGCTTCCTATCATCCTATGTAGCCAGAAAACTCTAGATCCCCATTGTAAATAATGCTTGCTAGCTTTTGTTCTAATATAAGCAGAAAACTATTGGCTAATAATGGCGAATAAGAAAACTTTTAGTTTTACCATCGCTTCCGATTCGTCATATTTTCTAGTATCCATGTTACACATAGCCTACTTATATAGGAAATGTTTAATGTAATACGGCTTAATTTGTGGCACGCTGATTAAGCTTATCATAGGGCCTATTCAGTTAGGCCTTTGTTGTGATCAGTCTCTGACGGCACATTATTGGTCAAAAGGGTTGATGCTGTATCAATATGTATCATGCACCAGTTTCATCGACTATAGCCTAATTAACCAGCAGTTTCATCATTCAAACAAAGATAAAGTCTAATAAATTTATGTTGAAATAAAACAGTTTTTACGATTCGTCTCTGCTGCTGTTCGAGTTGTGGAGATGCATTCGTTTTGGGCAGAATGAGTACCGACAGAAAAGCAATCAGGAAGGCGACCGAGAGTTTCTGACAAACGAAAGCCAAAATGGTTACCATATAACAAATAAATTTTAATAATCCAATAGTGTAGCCTATTACCTTGTTCATTTTTTGGATATTGTGGCCTGGCACAAAAAATATAGCCAAAAATGCGCTATATATGGAGTCGATGAGATGTCCAAGAATGTTTTCTTCTCAAGAAACTCCACTTTTATTTATATACATCAGTAGTTCGACCTGCCAAATAAAGGGCGTTCTTCTTTGCTGACCTGACCAGAGACGTACCAATCCCAGTTGATAATTTATGTTTGTAGTTGCATCAAAGCGAAGTGTTTTGGTCTAAGTAGAATTGCTCAACGCACATCCCAGTTTTTGTCGTCTTGCAAAAGTCGTGTTTCGTTACATGTATTGGGGCGATGGCAGCATTGGAGAGGAATTCGTCTCGACACTATATATCCTCGAGTTACAATCCTTATTTTCAAAAGGCTATTGTATACGCGATCGTGTGGAATAGCACTGAAAATGAAAGAACTAAATTGTTGCAATTGTTGATTTTGGGACATTTCTAACATCAGCCCGCGAGTCAAAAAGTAGCCTACGGGTTGATGATGCGATACGACTATTAGCCTACAATTTATATTTTAAAAATGCTTGAAATCGGTGATTCATGAATTACAGCCTATTGACACAGTTGTTTCTAGGGGTCAATAATAGTAATAATAATCGCGTCGTTGACCTGGCAGTAAGTGGAGCAGGTGGCAATCTAAGTTTTTCAGGATATAAAACTGCTTTACATTAAAAATCATTGACGTAACACCTTAAGGACTTGTGCACGAAACACAAAAAAATCTCATGAAGTCTTTTAGGAAAACCGAAGCCCAGTCCCCAGCCCTCCCCAGTCTTAACGACTGATAAGGTTTACATTTATGTAAAGTTTTTAAGACGTATATATGTAGGCTAATAATCTACTTGTTTATTAGTCTACCATTAATTTCTTCTAGTTCGTTTTTTTTCAAAAGCGTGTACAGAAAACAATTGGTAAATGATCGGCAATCATTTGGAACGTTTCGTCAAGTCGTCATCGAAGAAACGTAGGCTATATTAGGTTCTCTTCATAATGCTCTATAAAGTCGCCTATCTGTGTCGAAAATCAAAATGCGTTTTTTGCCCACAACTATATAGTTACCCACGATAAAAATGTAACGGAAGAGCTAGCTGACATTACTGAATGTTATAAAGTGAGGTGGAATTTAGCGGTCGCACTTTGGTGGGATTTTTATTTACGACCACTTACTCCATAAACCGGACACTACTTAATCCAGGCCGGGAAATTCTGAAATTTTCAACGTAAAGCTTTAATTCAAGCATTATGCTGTATGTTAAATATTTCAGATTTTTAGAGCTATTTCAAATGACAAAAACCAGTAAGCAATTCAGTCAAGCTATTCTTCATATACAATTACACCGTCAATATTTTATGACTCCATACACTATTATTAATACCCCCAAAACTTGTATTTATTAGTATTTCATAATAGTCTACCATGTAGTTATTGCTTAAACAAATCGATGCATAATGTACAAATTATTTGACGTCGAGCAATTTTGTTCCCGTATGATGTTCTTATAAATTTCTTCAAAGAATTGCAATGCCGACGTCCAGTCCCAAGCAGATGTTAAGTAGGAAGCTGCTAAATGATCGCTTAGGAATGTAGCCGCAAGTGTAGCCTGACGAGGAAGGAATGATTGACGCCCATGCACCTCCCGAACCGGGTGCTGACTTCAAGCGACAAGTGCCGCCATTGAGGTTGGCGATGTAGGTAAAATGGGTGCATTTTCTGTCCTTTGCACACCGGCTGGCGCATTTCGAACGCATTGAGGATGCAGGTCAAAGTGTTAAGGTCGTGATCGCAGAAATCGCAATTGGTACTAAATTTAATAGAAGGATAACTAGGACTCGTATGAACTGTTGGAGGGTAAGTGCATGATGTGTGTGGTGGGGGAGTAGGGTTAGTTGGGTGAGCTATCCCTTACGAAAATCATACAATATGATCTCACATGAGATGTGAGTTCTCAGTTCCAATGTCGCATATCGCATTTGATTCTCATATGATTCTCATATGCGAAATGAGACATTGGAACTGATAAGTCATATCTCATATGAGCTCACATCATATGTTTTTTGTAATATTCAAAATATACAGTTGTATATAAAAGTACACCATGAAAGCTGGACGTACATCAGTCTTTGTCATCGCGCGTCGTTTGAATAACCTACTCCTGATTGCTCAGCAATTGTTTACGTGGCAATAACATTGTTTTATCCCATTTCTTACCAAACGTCGAATATCCATTTTAAGACACATGCAAAATGAGACAAATCCTTGCAATTGCCAACATTCTTCTTGGTCTCCTCGCCTTCAGCCTACAGGTAGGGTAGTAAAGGGTTTAACAATTAATTTTGTGAATCAATTGAAACTCGCGTATGTATTTTGATATTGTAATTAATTACCCGATTATATGCAATCCTGCTCTTTTAACCGTCATTTTACAACTTTATATATAGGTGTCTGCGTTGGCAATTTATGCATTAGACCCTGATCTGCCCTTGACAGGTATATGGGGAGGAATCTTTCTGGTTGTGTTTGCTGTGCTCTTGTACTTGCGAAAGTAAGCAAATCTTCAGAAATCGCAGTCAGACGCATAAACGTAGCCTAAAAGTCTTTATTGAAAACATCTGGTTCAATTACTAAAGGTTGAAATCAAGAAATGTCGTTATAGCTATGGCTGTATTTTCCGTCCTAATTGGTGCTACTTTGATTGGACTCTACTCATGGAGCATCAGTGAATACCAGGAACTTATCGCTTACTGTAACCGATTTCCCCCCATTCTAAAGATTTGTACGTATTTAGCTCTTTTTAGCCTATCTTCTTGACACGTAACCATTTTTAAAACTATACTTATATGTTTAGCCGTTCTTTTATATAAAGAACTATGCTTTGTTATTGACTCACCCATTCATTAGTGAATCATCTCAATTTATTGTACTTATTTTCAGGTGACAGGGCCGCCATTGATTCTTTGATGATCATTGACGGCATTCTAACTATATTCGTCAATGGATTTGTAGCAGCCGAGGCCTCTTCTTTCGCTTCAGACTAACGCACCTTTTGATTCGTTCATAGGATTATCTATAGAGCTCTAAATTTTGAATCAGCTTAAATAATTGAAAGTCAGTTTATGTTTGAAATGAGAAATAAAAATAAATCGTGAATAACACAACATACAACAACAACCTATATATCCTAGGCTATACACACACATTTCGATTTCGATGTTTTAATCAAAAGCGGGCGCTACCCAGGTGTAATATTGCAGAAATTGTGCTGGAAGCATATGTACAAATTTACATGTTTGGTCAGTTACACTGGTGGTGAGAAAGCAAGACATTGGGACTGGGCCTATCGGCAGGGCAAGATCAAGAGTGACGTACGGCTCGCAAACGCTCATTCTTCCCGCGCGTCCTCCCAGCATGGTTAGACGACCTTCAAGGCCGCTTCTTGGAGGTGGCCGCCGGTATGGCCAAGAGCAGAATGCAGCGCCGGTCGTCGTTTATACATCCTTCGCCCTCCGATCTGGGCATCAACTGACAATTGGAGAGAAGAATTGAGGGAAGTTAATTAAGAGGGCGGAGGTAAGATAAAACTGGAGTAAAAGAAAACAGATAAGCCGAAGCAGGAGAGAAATAAACGAGAGATCAATATAGATTTGGTGACTCTATTAGACTGTTACCGATAAAGAATGTTCGATGAATTTTTTGATACAAAAACGACTTTATTCCAACTACAGAAGACCTGATCGATCCTATGAGCGATACAATAAGGTACGGCGAGAGAAAAGGGCACTTAAATGCAAAAAACAAAAAATTTAGAGCACTCAAGAAATTGTGGCTGCACGGTATGAGATACGTTTTGCAACTAGCCTCCTTCCTCCGTCGCCCTCTTGCGGTCGTTTTTTGGCTGCTATCAGCCCGTAGGCCTTGTCTGCAACATCGCCGGCCCTGTTTTCCGGATGGAAAACATTAGTTCTCTGCTCAGCGTCCTCCAATAGGCAAAGTTTTGCGACCGGCCTCTGGTATTCCGAATTCTGCGTCCGTACCAAGGCGGAACGTACAACTCCATCCGGTAGCCGGAAGCCGGTCCGGGGAAAGTTTCGATGATTCTTCCAACTGGCCAGCTGCCGACTGGGTTACTCTGATCGATTACAACTACGATGTCCCCGACTGCTAAATTTCGTCGATTTGTCAGCCACTTCCGTCTCTCGATCAAACGTGGAAGATATTCCCGCATCCAGCGTCTCCAGAAGTGATAGGCAATAGCGTGGGCCACACGCCAGCGTCGCCTCGCGTTAAGATCGCCGTCTTCGATGATGTCAAATGGGGTGTACGATAGCGGCCGGCCCAGTAAGAGATGGTTTGGCGTCAATGGTTCCGGGTCCGCCGCGTCGACACTGACGTGTGTTAGTGGTCGGCCGTTAAGCAATCCTTCGACGAGGACGAGCGCGGTGTGGAGCGTCTCGTCGGTCAGCGTTCTGCCCTGCAAAACATGTTTAAGTGCTGACTTAGCCGACCGAATAAGGCTCTCCCAGGCTCCACCAAAGTGCGGTGCTGCAGGCGGGTTGAAGTGCCAATCGATTTCTTCTGTGGCCAATTGATCTATCAACTCAGATTGGTTCCACCGACGTATCCTCTCTGCAATCTCCTTTTCGGCCGCGGTGAAGTTCGTTCCGTTGTCACTGTAGCAGTGAACCGGCTTTCCTCGACGCGCGACAAAGCGTTTGAAGCACTGAAGAAATGAATCCATGTCCATTGAATGGACCACTTCGAGATGAACTGCACGTGTGGTCATGCAGGTAAAAATGATGCCGTACCGTTTTAGAGATCTGCGTAGCATCGACACATGGAAAGGGCCGAACATGTCCACTCCTGTGTGAAGAAACGGTGGACTAAAGGACTTTAACCGACACGCAGGCAGTGCGGCCATGAATGGAAGAGATGGCTTGGCGTTCCGTCGCCGGCAGATCAAACAGCTCCGGATTACTCGTTTGATAGTCGCTCTTCCACGTAGAATCCAGTAGGTTGACTGCATTTCACACAAAATCCTTTCAGTAGACGCGTGAGCTAGAGTGTTGTGTGCATCTCGTATCAATAATTCGGTCACTCGACTCTCCAATGGCAAGATGAGTGGATGTTTTACACCGTACGATGCACTGGCGTTGTCGATTCGACCACCCACTCGCAGCAGTCCGTGACGATCGATGAATGGCGAGAGTTTAAGAAGTTTGGAGTCGGTTGGAAGTCGCTGCTTGGTTTCCATCTCGCGAATATCAGCTTCGAAGCAATCGGTCTGAGCTTTGCGAATCAAAAGGCGGCGTGCGGACACGATTTCTGCTGCGGTAAGAGGCGAAAAGCGGCGAGCGTCTGCTTTAACTTTCAGATTTTGGCAGAACCGGACGACATATGCTGCTATTCTGGTGATTTTTTTTATGGACGACTTTCTTTCCAACAGCAATTCGAACGGATCTGGCTCGCTGACAGTTTGCGCGCCTACAAAAAGGATTTTAAACGTCTGGAAAGATGGGCCACGTCCGCTCCGGTTGCTTCAAGAACTCGGGTGATTGAAACCAGCGATGGTCCGGGCTTAGCACACTGGCATCGATTCCTCTGCAGCAGTCGTCGGCAGGATTGTCCTTGCTACGGACGTAACGCCAACATTTTGCCTCTGATGTTTCCAAAATTTCTCCAGTTCGGTTTGCGACGTAGGTGTGGTATCGGCAGGTGCGTGAATATAGCCAGCGAAGTAACGTAGTCGAGTCTGTCCAAAAAATCGTTTTGTCGACGGGAGTCTTGAGTTCCCTTCTTACAACGTTGACCAGTCGAGACGCTAAAAGAGCGCCGTTTAGCTCGAGCCTGGGAATTGTTTGAGCTTTCTTCGGGGCGATTCTTGTTTTTGAGATGACAAAGGTCGTTTGGATCTGCTCGCAAAATTCCATCCTTAAATAGACGACTGCTCCGAATCCGGCTTCCGATGCGTCGGAAAATGTGTGGATTTGTAGCGAATTTGGTTTTGCTGTCGATGATTTGTAGCAGCGTGGAATGCTGATATGCCGTAGGGTGTCCAGCGAACCGCTCCAGTCCGCCCATCGTTTTAGAAGCGCTGGATCTAGTGTTTCGTCCCAATCTGTTGAAGTTTTCCAAACGTCACTCAGCAACCGCTTCGCGGTGAACACAACTGGCGCCAAGAATCCTAGCGGATCAAATACACTTGCGATGGCACGTAGCAGCTCTCTCTTGCTTGATCCGATTTCGGTCGTCTTGACTATCAGTTGGAAGGTGTCCGTTTCGCAGTTCCATGTGAGTCCTAGGACTCTTTCAGTTGGCAGGTCGTCTAAGTCCAGATTTAGATTTGGATTGGTCAGCAATTCGCCTGGGAGGGATGAAAGTATGTCCCTGTCGGATGAAGCCCATTGCGTAAGATTGAATCCTCCGAGAAGTAGACACTTTCGCATCTGTTGGCACACCTCGATCGCTTCCGATCTGTCGTCGAATGACTCCATATAGTTGTCCGCGTAGAAGTGGTCTTCAATTTTTTCTCTTAGACCTGGGAACTGCTCCTCGTTATCACTGGCAGTGCGTCGTAACACGTACGAGCAGATCGTTGGGGACGAGATCGCTCCAAAAATGTGGACCTCCATTTGATAGATCCTCGGAGGCACGTCTGAGCCTGGTTCTCTCCAGATGTAGCGGAGGGCCGGCCCGTCAGCTGGTGCAACACAAACCTGGTAGAACATTTTTTCGATGTCGGCGGTCACTGGGAATATACCTTTTCGGAAACGGATGATGCCTCCAACCCTGCTAGTCAAAAGGTCTGGTCCCTTTAGAAGTTGGCCGTTCAACGACACACCGCGGTACTTAGCAGACGCGTCAAACACTGGACGAACTCGTCCTGGTTTGTTTGGGTTGATGACGCCGTGATGTGGAGGATAATACATCTTCCTGGTGGAGTGGCGGCTATTTCTTCAGCTGATAAGAGGCGCGAGTGTCCGAGGGCAGGATAGCTGTTCATAACCTGAGAATACTGCGCGGCGTAAGCTGGGTCTTCTTTAAATCGTCTCTCCAGCGCTTCAAAACGGCGGAGGGCGGCTTGGTAGTTGTCGATTAAGCCTGGCAGATCGTATTCCCATAGTAATCCAACTTCGTACCTTTCGCCGTTGTAACGGATGGTTTCTTCGATTTGCTTGATAGCTCGGCTGTCGTCGGCTGTAACTGGTTTCTTCACTTCTGGATGAGTGCCAAAACTTTCACCTTCAATTGACATTCGGATAAACGCCTCAAAGTCTTGGTTCGTCTTTTCGGGTGCCTCTACCACGTTGCAGTTGTCTGACGTAGCTTGAGCGTCCGTTTTCAATCGACCGACGATGCACCAGCCAAAGGGAGTCAAGATGGCTTTCGGGGCGTTCCTTTGCCCTGCGGTCTTTCGTTCGTCAAAAACGTCGTGGGCATCTGATACGTCCATTCCTATGAGGATAGTAACTTCTTTTTCGTCCTTGGGGAGCAGTGTGATGTTTTGAAGATGAGACCACCTGGCCACGCTAGAAGGTGTGATCACTCGCCTTTTTACATTTAGTTGTTTGACAGCAAACGCTCCGCTCACGATGAATGCTGCTTCGCCATTTAAAGATGACACGTGAAAATCAACTTTTTGTGTTCGGATTACCGGGTCTTGCGCGTGAAAGGTGCCAATTCCTTGTTTTTCATATGGGCCAGAGAGCTTCAGGAGATCCGCGATTTCGCTGCCGCTATCCAGTAACGCGTATGTTTCCAAGAATACTCCATCCTTGGCCACTCTAACAGGGAGAATTGGCAGCATAGTGACGGCATGAGATTTCGTCATTGATCCACAAAGCGGGGCCTGGCTTTTTTCGGTTGATGATGTCCTTTTCTTCCACATAATGGGGGCACCATGTAGTAGAGGGTGGTGTCTGTACTTGCATCCGTCCTTTTCGCACAGTTTGTCTTGTCGACAAACGATGCTGCGATGGCCCCCCCTTGAGACAACGGAAGCATCTTCTGTTGATCTTCACCAACTCAACTCTCTTCCACGGTGAGATCTTTGAATCGGGCGCATTGGTCTAGGCGGTGTTCGACGCTGCAGGCTGGACACGTTTCTTCGTAGGATTTCTTTCTGGGCGCGTCGTCCTACGACCTCTCGGATGTATTCATGACTTGAGGCCTGTCTTTATTTTGGCGATCTCGGCGTCCGTCTTCGCTCACTTTCAGCTTGAGAGGTTGCGCTCTGGATTCTTCCATGTAAGTGTCGTCCAACCAGTTGTCAAAGTCTGCAAGAGATGGGAGGTTTGGTTCGATGCGCCAGCTTCTCTTACCCCAACTTTTCCTCAGTGTATGGGGCAGCTTAGTAACCAGATGTTGCATCGTAGTGAAGCAGGCCAATTGTTCGTGGAAACCGCCGTTCTTCAGTGTAGCTACCACTCCTCTTACTTTTGAACTGAACTGCCTGAGTGCTTTAAAGTCGTCCTCCCTAAAGGAGCTGAGGGCTAGTAGTTTTGCACTGCAGGCTTGAGCTACTAGTTGCGGATTTCCGTACTTGGCTTGGAGCTCCCTCATTGCGTGCGCGTAAAGGCCTGGATTAAGCAAAGATTCTCCGATGTGATCGCGGATGTCGCGCCCGAGATAGTTTCGAAGGTGAAAAAGGCGTTTAGCTGTTGGGTTTTGGAGTTTTTCAATTTGTTGGAATTGAAAATATGAACTGAGTTCATCTTCCACGACAGTGGGCATCTGCGTTTCTTTCAGGTGTAGCAGGGTACTGACTGAGTAACTACAAGTATTGACGGTTTCTGGGGTCGAACCAGTGAGCTCCGCTCCGCTCCATGAGTCGGGCGTCTAACCAACTTGGCTACCAGAGTACACTAGCGGATATCGAGACCAACTAGTGGGTGAATCTCAATCCCCAACATCAGCGTCTGTCCCGACCGCGTCGTGGATTAAAATCATGAAACCCGCGATGAAACTGGGCCACTCCTGTGGATCGCCGTTAAAGGTGGATAGTGACAGCGCCGGTGGACGTGAACCGGTGGCCGCAGCATGCATCACTGGTTGAGATGAAGTGTTGATGTTCTTAATCCAATCGTCAGCGGAGAATGAAGCATGGTGTTGCTGCCCTGAATCATCCCGATACATGTTTTGTCTCTGGGAATGTTGCGGGATTAAATTTGCGTACGTCCTCTCCGCTGTTTGTTGATTGGCGAAGTTGAAATGCACATTCCGATGAGATTGAGAATCAGTGACACGGTGATAAATGGGTTGACCTCCTTGAACAGGTTCCCTAGCGTCTGGTGCGGCAGCGGGTGCGGCGGCCTGTTCTTCTCTCTGGTCTACAGGTGGCTGTCGCCGTCGAGCTCCTCCGTTTGCGTATGGAGACGGACGACGGAAGATTGGTGGAGGTGGGTTTTCGGGAACCGTGAACACGTGAGAAGGCCTGTTTACTGGCATGGAGCTAGTGCTGACGAAATGTCGCCTACTAGGGAAATCGTGAATCTGACTGACACCGGTGATGACTGGTGTTGCAACTCGACCAAGTGGTGAATTGTGATTGGGAGTTAGGCCGTGGATCTGACTGCCCCACCCCCCGTAATGACGGGTGTGAAATGGCGATCAGTAGCATTTTCGTCGATGGTTTGCCTGCGACGACGATCCAACGGGTTCACAAGAATTGGTATAGTGTCGGCTTCACCGGATGTAACGTTGTCAGGAAGTGGGGGTGAATGCACCGGATCCACATTGACGGGCAGCGCAGTAGTGGCTGCTCTTGATGGTGGGGGATCACCAGCTGGGTTGGTGGCTGCTGGCTCTCGAACAGTGGCCACTGTTTTGTCGGACGACGTAGACGGGTTGTCCGGACGAGGACCGGTATTCGGATACTTGTATTGGTGAATCCAGGCCGTCCATTTACCGAGATCCAGTTCCTCTCCATTATCCATTGAACATGGAGCGTGTGGGGCTGTTCTGGCGCGTTCTTCTTCTGGCAGCGATGCGGTCGACCGTGGCCGCTTGTTGGTGGTTTTGCCCCCGCGTTGGTTCTGATCGGGCTGGGCACTTGATTTCCTTAAGTTCACTAGTGGTTCTCTTTCGTCTACCACCTGCTTGTCCGTTTCTTGTCTTGGAGTCTCTTCACGATTGTTCGTGTCTGCTGGATTTGTAACGTGCGACATAGACGAGCAGGTTTCGGTCTGTCCCTCTCGGGACTGAAGGTGGCGGTCGATGGCTCTCAGCACTTTGTTTACCTTATCGTCCAGCTTAAGCAGCCAAGTGTTCTCTTGGATTAGTTCGATACCTTGTGGCTTTGCTAGAAGGTTGTACCGGCTGTGGAGTTTTACGCACTCGTTGAATTGTTCGCAGAACTGGTTGCGGTACACCTTCAGAACTTTGCGGCTTCCAGCGTCTTGCATATGGTCGCCGATCCGATTCGCCAATTTGGAGAGGCTTGACAATTTCGTTGTTCTAATTCTTTTGACCATGTCCGGCGAATCTCCATTCTCGGCCAACTCTTCTTCGCCTTCATCTAGGGGTAGATCGGGTGGATAGGCACACGCCATTTTGATGTGGAGAGTTTGGAATAGAAAAATTTAGCTTGCGTAACGACAAACGTCGACCAGCCCGTAGGCGACCGAACCGTTTGCTGCAGATGGCTAAAAAACGTAAGGATGTGTGAGGATTTAGTCGGATTCAAACTCCCTGCTTTCGATTTGGAGGCAGTCGTCGCTCTCTTCGCCTTCTTGTCCTCTTGCCGTGTTCGGTGTTGTGTTCTGGTTTTTCGGGGATTTGGGATCCCTGTTGTTCAGCTGGTGTGTAGGTAACTCGTCTTTCCCTTTGTTGGGTTGATCTGAAGACCACGAGGCGCACAGTAGGTTGTTCGACTTCTTGATTTGAGACGAGGACCACGCGACGAGTGTTAGCCCGGTCCTTTTTCTTTGCCGACACGTGGGTGACGAGGCGGGTAGTTTTCGGGTGTTGGTTGTATACTTGTTCTCTTTCTGTGGCCTGGTGGTTTCCCTTGCAATAGATTCGTTACTGATCACCTCTGGTATTATGGCCTTCCTTCTTAACACGCTCATGGCTGCAACAGCTTCTGCTCTTGCTTCCCAATAAAGTTCGCTATCAAATTGTTGTTATGTAACTGCCTCTTTTACTAGGCTACTTCTACTAGCCATTTTTTAAATGTTATATTAACAGAAAAACATAATATGACAAAATATACAGTTTTGAAATATAATACATAGGCTGATATCTAGATCGTCATTGTGTCATTACAATTAGAACTGATGTGTTTATTTTCTCATTTATACATCATAGAAGTAGGCTATTTAAAATGTTAGAACTGGTGTACCAGTTTTCATTGGGCTACTTCGAGACAAAATAATTCACTATTACCGTCAAATAGCTATTACAACTACGCTACGACATTTACGAACGTGAAAACTAATAGTCAATAGCAATTAACTTCTGTTTCATCTTATATTAACGCAATAACTTGACTAATAGTTAGTTCTTCATCATTTTATCAGCGCCATACTTGCGCAATTCCCTCAGTCTGCGCCAGATGTTTATTCACGTGGTTGACGCCAGTGCCCCATCACCCCATCGGTAAATGTTTCGGCATGAAGAATGAATGAAGGAGGACGTACGGGGAATGGTGCCTATGTAAGCGTTTGATGCAGGGCTGAAACCGCCAATGGGCTGGAATCTTCAATGGGATCGCCAATGGGCATTTTTTAAGCTTTTTAAAATGAAAACAGATGGCGTTTGGGGACACAGATGAGTTAAGTTTCTTCATTTTTTATGACTAAAGTGCTAATGAGTAAGGATTTTCTCAAATTTACAAACTTCTAGAAGGTATATCATTAATTAATTTATTTTAATGGATTTATTGTTGCCTTGTTTCCCTCTGAGTAACTCATCTATGCCCCCCACCGCCATCTAGGAACGAACCTGGAACTAGGCACTGAAAATGCCCGTCGGCATTTTCAGCCCTGTATCAAAGTTTTAACATGGCGATCGTCCTCCTTCTTTCTTACTTCATGGTTTCGGTAACCGTGGACGTCACATAATCTGAAACATGACTATCAGCTGTCGTGCGTGCGTCTCATGGGTTTCTTACAAAGCGCTGATAGCACGTAAAAATAGGCTAATCTTCTAACCGACACACGTCGTACGTAAACGCGCTTGATCCTTGTGTTCAGTTTTAATTCACACACATCTTATTTGTCTAGCTCGTTGAAGACAGATGTATGTTAGCTCATTTTGCCCTTACGTAATTCCGGACCCAAGCGTTCCGGCCGCCAGTTTAAGAACAATTCCAATTTGAAAACGCTGGGATAACTATAAATGCCACCACGACGCATCATTTAGAAGAAACTGATTTAAGACAAATACAATTTTGGCCGTTAAAATGGGTTATATTTTGACGTTCAGTTGCGAACTAAATCACTTCAGATTCATCCATGTAGCCGGAAAACTCTAGATCTCCATTGTAAATAATGCTTGCTAGCTTTTGTTCTAATATAAAGCTCTTGGCAGCATAAGCAGAAAACTATTGGCTAATAATGGAGAATAAGAAAACTTTTAGTTTTATCATCGCTTCCGATTCGTCATATTTTCCAGTATCCATGTTACACATAGCCTACTTATATAGGAAATGTTTAATATACGGCTTAATTTGTGGCACGCTGATTAAGCTTATCAGTCTCTGTTGTTGTTATCAGTCTCTGACGGCACATTATTGGTCAAAGGTGTTGATGCTGTATCAATATGTATCATGCACCAATTTCATCGACTATAGCCTAATATTCAAAATATACAGTTGTATATAAAAGTACGCCATGAAAGCTGGACGTAGCCTACATCAGTCTAATTGTCATCGCGCGTCGTTTGAATAACCTAAATACCACCTATACACCTAATTGCTCAGCAATTGTTTACGTGGCAATAACATTGTTTTATTCCATTTCTTACCAAACGTCGAATATCCATTTTCAGACACATGCAAAATGAGACAAATCCTTGCAATTGCCAACATTCTTCTTGGTCTCCTCGCCTTCAGCCTACAGGTAGGGTAGTAAAGGGTTTAACAATTTCGTGAATCAATTAAAACTCGCGTTTGTGTTTTGAAATTGTAATTAATTACCCGATAATAAACAATCCGGCTCTTTTAACCTTCATTTTACAACTTTATATATAGGTGTCTGCGTTGGCAATTTACGCATTTGACCCTGATCTGCCCTCGACAGGTATATGGGGAGGAATCTTTCTGGTTGTGTTTGCTGTGCTCTTGTACTTGCGAAAGTAAGCAAATCTTCAGAAATCGCAGTCAGACGCATAAACGTAGCCTAAAAGTCTTTATTGAAAATATCTGATTCAATTACTAAAGGTTGAAATCAAGAAATGTCGTTATAGCTATGGCTGTATTTTCCGTCCTAATTGGTGCTACTTTGATTGGACTCTACTCATGGAGCATCAGTGAATACCAGGAACTTATCGCTGACTGTAACCAATATCCAATATCCTCTTTTAAGATTTGTACGTATTTAGCTCTTTTTAGCCTATCTTCTTGACACGTAACCACTTTTTAAACTATACTTATATGTTTAGCCGTTCTTTTATATAAAGAACTAGACTCTGCATTGTTATTGACTCACCCATTCATTAGTGAATCATCTCAATTTATTTTACTTATTTTCAGGTGACAGGGTCGCCATTGATTCTTTGATGATCATTGACGGCATTCTAACTATGTTCGTCAATGGATTTGTAGCAGCCAAGGCCTCTTCTTTCGCTTCAGACTAACGCACCTTTTGATTCGTTCATAGGATTATCTATAGAGCTCTAAATTTTGAATCAGCTTAAATAATTGAAAGTCAGTTTATGTTTGAAATGAGAAATAAAAATAAATCGTGAATAACACAACATACAACAACAACCTATATATCCTAGGCTATACACACACATTTCGATTTCGATGTTTTAAGCGAGCGCTACCCAGGTGTAATATTGCAGAAATTGTGCTGGAAGCTTATGTACAAATTTACATGTTTGGTCAGTTACACTGGTGGTGAGAAAGCAAGACATTGGGACTGGGCCTATCGGCAGGGCAAGATCAAGAGTGACGTACGGCTCGCAAACGCTCATTCTTCCCGCGCGTCCTCCCAGCATGGTTAGACGACCTTCAAGGCCGCTTCTTGGAGGTGGCCGCCGGTATGGCCAAGAGCAGAATGCAGTGCCGGTCGTCGTTTATACATCCTTCGCCCTCCGATCTGGGCATCAACTGACAATTGGAGAGAAGAATTGAGGGAAGTTAATTAAGAGGGCGGAGGTAAGATAAAACTGGAGTAAAAGAAAAAAAAAAGCCGAAGCAGGAGAGAAATAAACGAGAGATCAATATAGATTTGGTGACTCTTTTAGACTATACATATATTCTATTATTAACCATATTTCCATAATCTATTCGTATGAACGGAAGATTCATTGCAATCCATCAGAAAATGATATGTGATTCATTCTAATTTAATTACCCCAAAATAGGTTTATGATGAATGTGCTTATTGCATAGGCCTACATCTCGAACAAATTTTTAGTAAAAGTAAACCCACACGTTTTCTCTTTGTTAGCTACTCTACCTAGTAGGTCAAAATAAATGAGAAAACTTAATTGAGCCTGATAGGCCCTACTTTCGCACTAGTTTACTTGAACTCAATACGAAAAATTTACAGTTTTGTATTGTAAATGCCAACATTTTGTATTATGTATTGCCACATACCCAAACGTGTTAAACGGATATATTCTCCGTAAAAGGGAAACATTCCCGCCTTACCAGAAATAAAACCCCGTGGGCTCCGGACCCGCGAAGATTTTTTGAGATACGACTATGGAATTGCCTTTGCTATTCGAGAGAAATTCTGAAGCTTTAAAAAATCTTCTTCGGGACAATGAAAACTTTAATTCATTTTCAGGAGAATTTGTCCGCGAAAGAATTGAATTTTTTTGGAGAAAATCGACAAAGTAGGCTACACCAAATTCATTTAGTAAAGTCTTTAAGTGCCAGTCGTCGTTTCTGCAAATATCCGGTAGTGATAATGACACAGAATGCCTATAGATAGCAAGATTGGACGCTTTAACGTGCATTACAAGGTATAGTTAGGGGCTCACTTGCCTATATATATAGGCTTAAAATGTACTACCCTGCGATGCCCACATCATTAGCTTACCAGTTTTTATATAGGTTTCACATATACGGTTCGGATAATACAAAACGAGTTAGGCTACCTATTTATAAATTGTTTTTTAAATATTTAATGTTTCTTCCAGCTTGATTTTTCAATAAATTACTCATGGGCGGGGTTGGTGTTCTCAAGTTTTTGTCTGTGGCCGTCATGGCCAACGGAATTCTGGCCATCTTTTTTCAGGTAATATCTTTATTATGTCTGGAGTAGTCTTTATTGTTTGTCGACGTAAATTTCATTATGAACATAAACTGTGCATGTTATACTTCCCATATCTTTCTTAAATGGTGCCCTAAGGGCGAGAGCCTAGAAATAACAATATTGAAGTAGGCCTGCAACACCTAACAGTCTTCATGCAATATTTATGATTTATCTTGGAATTTCTATATAGACGTGCGAGTTGATTCTCTTCCGATCAACAAATGGATTGAAAGAGCCTGACCTCGTCTCAGTGGGTGTTTGGGGCGGAGGTTTCTTACTCCTCTTTGGCCTTCTATTGCTAGCAAATTGGTTTGGATAATACATTAATGGATCATTCTATTATTTCAACAAATGCACTGGTTATAATTTGGTTTTCTATCGTCAAACTTCAAGGCTAAAGAATAGTAAGGCCATCCAAGCTTTGGCTTTTTACGGCTTCTTAGTCGGCGTCTCCATGATCGGCTTGTACTCTTGGAGTGTCAACAGATATCAACATTCAGTACCATATTGCAGCAGCATACATATACGCAACAATTTGACTTTATGTATGTCTGGCTTTCGTTGAATTTATTACTATTTGGCTACACTATATATATCAAAACCCTTTGTTGTATCCACAGGTAGTAGAGTGGCACTGGATTCCTTGATGATCATTTGCGGAATCTTGGCAGTTGGACTTAATGCGATTGTGGCTGTAATGGCCTCGGCTTTCAAATCGCACTAAATAGCGTAGCCACTGATTTTTAAGCCATCTTATGCTGTATAGTGATCACAAATTTATTTTTAATGTGTAGCCTGTTATGTAGTCAACACAATAACCTAGTTCACGAAAATATATATAACTTTTGCTCTGCTATGAATTTTGACATCTCTTTCTCGTTCTTAAAAAGTTCTTTTATATATTTTTCTACAGATTAGGCTACCCTGTGAGTAGGCCTAATAAAAATGGAGTTTAGTATTTGCTAAAGGAGACTAGATGTATCGATAAAGGAGTGTTCCATTAGTTGATAATAGTAGGCCTATAGCCTATATAGGCATAGCCTACTATAATTCGTTATCTTTGAGAAATTTGTCTATTGAAATTTTGTTCGTGGCCTCTTTTACATTTTAGCCTATTAAATGTATTATTAAACAATGTGTTCCATCTCGCTTAATTTACTTAGAAGCACTTTTGGAGCGACACGAACCTTTTTTTAAAAAGATTCAAATTTGTATGCACAAGTCGCAACGATAGATTATCTTATCTCATGATGGGAATCGAAGCATTTGTGTGCTGTGGAGAGTAGGTCAAAGTTCTCACTTTGTTAACCCACTTGGTGACTGAAGATAAGAAAAATGTGTTGAATTTCTGTCGTTCGCTCATTGCTCCATCTATAGACCAAGATGAGTGGCGCTTACAGTGTCGCAAACTACAGACTATCATCAGTTGTGGCCATGAGAGATGAACCGGAAACTGTTGGCAGCTGCAAGTATTTTGATTGGACTCTTATCCATCAGTGTGCAGGTACATTTTACAATATAACCTGTCTATTATTATGTACTGTATATAACTTTCTTTTTTTCCCAGATATAGGCCTATAGATGTTTTGATAATAATGGACCCTAAAAGTTTCACGTGTTTGATTGAATTTGTTTTCATGTTTCCTTTTTAGATTGCTAGTTATGCTGTTACTCAACAAGTAGTGGATTGGGTCTCTGCGGGACTATGGGGTGGATTCGTGATGATTAGTGGTGCCGTTTTTATTTTACTCGACAAGTGGGTTATTACTGATAAGCTTAGTAACATTTTCTGCGTTTTATACGTATATTATTGGAGACTTTTCAATTTATTTGCTCAAAATAATATTTTACTAGTTCCTTTTACGTATACCTATAGTAGGCTACACATTGGAAATTTCTCTAGAAATAATTTAAAAAGGACCCGCTCGCTTTTGGTCCTTTTTTACAAATGGTGTTAACTTAAACAAAGAAGAAACAACGCGTGCATGAGTGTCATTCGATATACATTGTTAAGAGAGATAAACAGCATTATAGTCTAAATATCGAATGTCCTAATATAAGAAGTGATGAATCTCTAAATTTTCAGGGCCGTATTAATAGCTTTTTGGTGAATCGACCAAAGAGGTTAGCCTTGCATGTAAGAAGAGGCTTAGTCCGATGCAAAATTACTGTGTAAAAATAGGCTATATTTAATTTTTCAATGTAGAGAGAATGTTGTTATAGCTTATATTGATTATATTTGTTACCACTTGTTCAGGCCAAAAGAATATTGGATACTGTCTCTGACATGTTTGTCAATCGTAAGCGGATTGGTCATGGTTATCATCTATTCGTGGAACTTAAATCGATTCTTCAAACTTTATACTACTGTTGAAATCTGCGCTTTCTATGCCCCTGGACTCCTCATTGACCCTCTTTCATGTACTTAAACAATTATGAACACCTGTTTTAGTGAACTAAACAATTAATCTCCTTCTTTTATTGGAACACCATTTTAGGTAACGAATTGGTGACACTTCACGGACTAATGATCGCACTGGGATTTTTTGCTGTCCTTATCAATTCTGCCATACTTTTCGACATTTGTCGGAAGCCCGCTAGAGCTAAGCCAGCTTATTATTTCAAATCGGATCCAAATGTGCGCAACACATTAATTTAGCTTCGTCGGCCAATTTATTTGGATGACCTGTCAGCACTTCATTGATTAGGACCTATAGTCTTTTTTGGATATATGTAATACTATATTTAATAAATAATCAGAAATCTCATTTATATTATAGTCTAGGCTACATTTACTATAAAAAGACACGAATATATAGGAATCAAGTAAGGGCTATAATAGGGTAGCCTACGTTAGGAAATATACATATGAAACTTTACTTATTTATGCTACCCAAAGCTTAATATATCAGAGTGTCCGATGACTCTAGTAGGCTATTTGTATACACTCTTTTGGCTGTATATATATCAAGACCCGTTCGGCGAAAATATACACTCTTTTTTGACTATAATTTCAAAGCGAAATGAAAAGTGCTTTCAAGCTTTCGAAGTACATCTCTCTTTCGCTCCGAACAAAAGTACTGAATAGTGAATGGTGAATTGAGTTTTCGCGCCGTTGGTCATGCATTTTTTATAGAAGTATACACTTATTGTGTCTAAAAAAACGAGAAAAAAAACGCGCGAGCTCCATTTATTATATAGTATTCATTTTTTTCGAGAACTCATTTCTTCACCCATTGATCAATAACGTTTAGTCTATATTATCACTAGTGATATGGCAAAGGTGAGTCAAACTTTTGCTGATAGCGACGAGTCGCAACCGAGATCAACTGGCCCAAACGACGCGATAGTAACATAGGATTCATATTCAAACTGCATTAAAGCCAAACTCATTGCGCCTTTCGTGCTGACTTTTTCACCTTGGTGGAGAAAAGTGACAGTAAACCGAAAACAATAGTCACAATTTTCCTAAAGAGGGTTGTTTCTCAGTTCAATTCTTAGCTTGTTATGTTGTTCTAATTAATATTGAATAAAAAACTAAAAGCGATCGAAAAATGGGCGACAAAATTCTTCGTTATTTAGCCGTCGCTGACTTGGTAGAGAGCTGCGTTGTCATCTTGTTTCAGGTTTTTATAATAGATAACATGTCTCAATTATTTGTGGAATGTCTAAACCTGAATTTTTATATTGTAGCTAGCTATGCTTATCACATTGCATGACTGGGTCGATTGGATCTGTATTGGTTTCTGGGGAGGTGCATTGATGATATTGACCGGCATGTGGACTCTGCAGAGGAGGTAAATTTAACCGCCATCGAACTAAATGTTTTTAACTGTGATCAAATTATATCTTACAATATACGACTCGTATCACACTACCTTAACAGACATAAAAAAATGATTACAATGGCAGCTTTAACGATGGTTAGTGGTTTATGCATGGTGGGCTTTTATTCATGGAACGTCTCCATAGTTGATTGCAGTAACATTTCTGGATTTCTTGAAGAAAATAGAAAAGCAAATAAAACTGGCTGGGAAAATGATGCCAGTCTATGTAAGTTTCTCTGAAATTTATATACAAGAAATGAATGAAGAAATAGTTGATTCTTCCTTCAAATAAAAAGGTGCTTGGCGGCAAGCCTCCGACATCCTCTTCATTATCTTCGGGTGTCTTGCCATCGGTGTTAACATGTTTCTGGCGGCGAGAGCATCAACACTCGTCGGAGACCGTCATTAATTGCTAATCTTTTCTAAAAATATTTTAGATTAATTGAGGGAGCTATTGTCATTGTGTTTTAAAATATCAAGGCATCAAATGCGGTTATTTTTGCTTTCGCCAAAGAGATGTTAATTCGAATTTTTAAACGCGAGTCTGAATGAAAATATTAAAAGTGACGTGCTGCGTAACGGGCAAAATACAGCTCTAAATGAATGTGCCATTCGTTCTCTTCTCTATTTTCATCGTTTATTGTTCCCCAAATTTCTCTTCCCATCATAAATATGGCTATACGGGTGAAACGCGTCATTCAGTAGACCACGGGAAGTATAAGCTACCCACCAGTATAATAAAAACTATTAAATGCATAAGCATGGACAAAGCCAGGGCTGTATAGTCTACTCAGAAATGGCGTAGGCTATAAACAGCTGACAGAGAAAACAGCACAACTGGTTAATAGGTTAGGCCACAACTAAAACCGCTTGGAGCTGCAAACAGCATTTTTCTGCAACAGAATTTTTAATCAGTGACTGTTGGTGAATAATTCATGATGCGTGATGCAACTTGAATTTAATGGCGATGACTCTTCCCTGCCGACTCTCTTCCCTGTTGACCAAACAGCGTTATTCGTCTATTATCGATAGTTGACTCAGCCTGTGCGATAGCGACTGACTGCACGCTCCGATAATAGTATGATGTCGTATATATGTTGGGCAGGTACACATCTCTTAGTGCTCTAAGCTACTACGCTTCATCAGTTAAATAGATAGACAGTAAGACCAACGCGTCAAACGCAACAGCAATAAACGTAATATTTTGCTTCTGGAATTTATTTAATCATCCTCTCATAAAAAACAGCAACTTCGATTAGAAACCATGGGGGATGGAATTTTTCGTCAATTGGCTATTGCAAATATGGTCCTTGGCTGCATCGTCGTCCTGTTTCAGGTATGAAACTATGTGGCTGTCTAATTACGTGAAGGAATAGAACAAATTTTTTGCGTTAGAATTTATATAGAATTAAGCACGAACAAAAACAAAGTTCTCACTCGAGAAAAATTCTTTTCGATTTAACACACAGCTGGCCATGCTTATCACCTTGCATGACTGGGTAGACTGGATTTGTATTGGTTTCTGGGGAGGTGGATTGATGGTGTTGACTGGAATGTGGACTCTTCAGAAAAGGTATTGAATTTGATTTAAATATATTGAACTAGTTTTGCAAATCAATTACAATTGTTGACAATTTGTCTCGTAGTCAAAAGAAAATGATCGCGACAGCCTCTTTGGCCATGGTCAGTGGTTTGTGCATGGTCGGCTTCTATTCTTGGAACGTTTCTATCGTCGATTGCAGTGACGTATCCAACGACCGAAAGAACAAGTCGAACTGGGAAGAAGATTCTGATCTATGTATACGAGTTCAACGACAATACCTTATGATATTTAAGCTATTAACTTTATTTTATATTTTTTTTATCTTATTGGATTAGGTGACTGGAGACAAGCATCAGATATCTTGTTTATTATTTTCGGATGTCTTACCATCGGTCTCAACATGTTCCTGGCGGCAAAAGCCTCGACTCTCGTAGGAGAACGTTCGCAACATCCAGCTCCGGTAGCTCAGCCACTTCATCACCAACCAGCTCCAACACATACGACCTATGTGACAACGACCCCAGCATATCCAGCTCCATATCCTCAATCCCATCAATATCCTCCAAGTGGTCCCCCACCACCTGCAGGTTATCCAGCATACCCCCCTCATAACCCGCCTGCTTACAACCCAGGCTATCCTCCTCAACAACAATACTACAAAGATTAAAATAATTGGACGAATATAGACGGATATTATTTAAAGTATATGAATTTTTTTTTGAATACGAGTGTGACTTTGTAATAAATCTGAAAAGAAAATCATCCAAAGTGGCATTTTGTATTTATATGAAGTTCAAAGCACATAGTCGAGGTCTTGGGCTCTCCTCTGACTATACCCATGGTGTATAGGCTACATCGTTCCCATGCTTATTACATATTATTACATGCCTACCCAAAACTTCGCTCCGTTCCTTCCAGTGTTAGCTACCTCGTTTTCAGTTGACTCTGTCCTAAATGGTTCGTAAATGGATGATACCAGTTATCTATATATAGTGATGTGACAGTCGTTCTGCTGATGATGGTAATGATGGTGGTGTTCAAAAGTTCTAGAAAAAAATACTGTTTAGTGAATGGAGCTCGAGCGTTTGATACGTTTTCGTTCTTTTGGCCCAGCAGGGATTAATGGTGAATGTAGCCTAAGTATAGGCGAATAGAATATTGCGATGCTGGATTAGCTTAGTAAAAATAATAAGGTAGGTTCTGAGGCAAGGTCCTCATGGCCCCGTAGCTTATGGTTAAGTGACTTCTGACTTTCAACTGAGGCATATAGCCTACGGCATATACGACAAACTGAATTATAGGTATCGAGTATTTTAGTCATTGTGGCGCCTTAACATTAATACACCGTGCCTTTCGTACAGGTACGTTCTTCTGACAAGATTCCAACATTGCCATCAAATCTGATAAGAAAAAAGCCAACAAATTTCTTAATAGCCTACGTTTTTCGAATTGTTTGACGTCATTGGGGATGTTTCATGCTTTCCAATAAAAGAATGAATAATCATCTTTCCGCCATTACACAACATAACGCAAAGCCTTTAAACAATGCTATGTAATACGCCATTATAAGCTGCGTCACGAATAACGTCAATTTCAAATGTTTACCTACTTCTCGAAACAAAAAATATAAAGATAAGAGAAGAACAAACGAAAGGCAAAGGTGTGCACATTTTGCTTCATGATCGATAATAGTGATAATAACCCTCTGACTGCATCATCCGGTTATATTTTAGTTTGCTGCTGTTCATATCTTCGACTGATAAAGAACTGGGCTCTATAGCCTTTTGTGTCCATGGTTTAGAATCCGAAAGAGCCCCCAGCGACAACTTTATAGTGACTTTAGTGAATAGCAGGTTTTTAACTTTTCTATACTGTTTCTTACTCTATTTCAAGGAGTCGTGTTAATTTGAAATAAATAGTTTGTTGGAGGCTTTTCTTAGAATAGTCTTATCGTCAAAGATGACTAACAACAGCAGCAACAACAACAGGAACAGTAATTTAGATGGAAAATGGCGTTTTTTGGCTGGTTTGAATGTAGTTGTTGGATGCACCGTGCTCATCGTTCAAGTAATAATTCATTTCATTAAATATGCTCGAATACAAATTATGTAAGCCAATAAACATTTTTAATGATTGAACTAATTTTTACACACTTGTTGACAGATAGCGACTCTAGTGAGTTTGTACGAATGGGTCGACTGGATTGGAATTGGCATTTGGGGTGGCTGTTTCATGATATCTGCCGGCTCTTTGACTATTCAGCGAAGGTGAATTTTTGAAATTTATCTTTTCAATTTATTTTTTCTTCGTTTTTCTGAATGTAAAAAAGCATCACTGAACACTTAATAAGTATTTTTAAACAAAACAATTGATTCACAGTCCGAGATTGATTTCCATGACAATTTGCGCTCTTCTGAGTGGATTGGCTTTGATCATCTTTTATGCATGGAACCTAGGCGTCTACAATAATAACCCGAACTATTATTGTTATTATTACTACAATATTAATACCGCTCTATGTAGGTTCATATTGCTATTTACTTCCTTTAATTTAGCAATACTTTTTTGGTCTTTTCTCATTTTATATGAAGAAAGAATCTTTTAATTTTCCAATGCTGTATTGAATCTAACACAGGTGACTGGCGAATGGCAGCAGACATCATCTTCATCGTCTGCGGTACCATAGCCATGGTAATTAATTTAGTCCTGTCAGCCAGCACTTCGTCTATTGTCGTCATTCGCCCGATGGTCCGATACCCGGTAAATGTTAACGCTTACCCAATGACGACGACCAACACGACATACGTCGTCACACGTCCCACCACTTACCCGGCCACCCAGACCGTTTATCAAGTACCTGTAACTAGCTATCCAATGCATCAAACAACCGGTGTTGTCTATCAGACATCTCCCGTCAGTGGCTATCCTATGCCCCAACAGCAGCCACAGCCAATGTACTATGCACCCACAAATCCACCTGCTTACACAACAACGACTAACTACTGATAACACAGGACATAAACTACTTGATTTTTATGCGTAACACGATGAAATGAACCTCTTTTTGAAAATGGGTGTTAAAATATGGGTGATATTACACATTTGGACCATTTCCTGAATGCCAACAAATGATGCGTTAAGAATAAATACAACCATTAGAAAAAGATTACGGTCTGTACGACTATAAGTTATCATGTAATGTACAAAAATAAAATACAAAGTATAAATGTATTGAAAGTTGTTTCATATTTGATTATATATTCTAATTCAGAACTTCATCCTGTTTGATTATAACTTCAATATTTGTTGAATTCATCTGTAAATGACGAATCCCTCGAATGCTAATTTATCTGAAATTTACTTTCATTTTGTATTCTTTCGTCACTCAAAGTATGTTATTATTGCAGACAACGATTTCAACTCCATAGGCTATCTCACTAACGTAGCCTAATATATGCTGATGCACTCGTTTGCATATTGGTAAAAAAGGTTGAATTGAAATGGAAGGAAAATGTCGCAGATTTTATTTAAAGACATTTCTGCCGCCTGTTGTAGCGGCTATTTGATGCTTAGAAAACAATGCAGATATTTGGGATTGTTCCAAAAGCAGAATGCAGTACATAGAATAATCGATAACGATTGGAAGGCAAATGTTTTTCTAAGCGAGAAAAGCAGCCTAAGTGATTGGAGTGAATATTAAATAGTCTAGTCTATAATAACTTGTTTACTAACATGCTCATTTATAGTTTATTTTAATTATAGAAAACAATAGCGCCACAATCACAGCGATCACAAAACATTTTTAAAGACCGGCTTAGCTAAGAATTTCATACATTATTATAGAGCTTCTAAAAAGGTACACGCACCGGTTGATTATAAATGAGGAATGCATGGAAAATTGACTTTAGTTAAAAACTCATCAGCTAAGGAAATATATTCTAATGAATATCAATCTATTTACATCCGGCGACGTTAGATGGCCAGTCACAGGCGCTGATTTCACGACGGTAAACAGTTCCTGCTTGAGCACACTCCTAGAATAATATACATTAGCAAATTAATATAGGCCTAATACATCACTCCAATCAACAAATAGAAACAAAAATGTTCTCTCATATCAAACACTTACGAAAAGGTAAGGTGTTCCGTTGGAGCACATGTAGAACGTAGTGGAGCAAGTAGATGCTGGATTTGGGTAATTACCATCTGGCTTCCCTGTACAGTCAAAATAAGATGGATCTTTAGTGGTTGGTCTGGTGGTCGTTGACGTGGTCGTTGTTGTCGTTGTCGTTGTTGTCGTCGTGAAGATTGGTTTAAGATTGGTAATTTCTCCGATCCAGTTTAGGTAGCCCCGAACACGTGCATAAATATTGGGCTTGTTTATGCTCTGGCAGTTGGTCGTACTGTCACCCAGCGAAGCTACTCCGATGACAAACCATCTGCCCCAAACAGCATTGTAATAGTTCATCGGTCCTCCGTCATCACCCTGTTTATTGAAGCAACGTTATTGGCGTTCTCCAGTTAATTTCTAATGATTTTTAGTTTCAGTTACGTAGCAATAGCGACGTTGTCTAGATCCATCGCTGCAAATGACTTTCTCGCCAGAGAACGAACCGATGAGGCCAGCTGTTTGCTGACACTGGCCATTGGTCCCGAACGAAGAAATTACGGTCGTATCCATTTTACGGAGAACAGGGCTCAGGCCACTATTGTCTGATATAAATACATTTTCGTAAATGTCGACTCTTAATAGTCTGCTTCCACCGATTAGACTTATTCACACTTTATTACAAATAGCAAACTATTTCAAAGTAATATTTATGATATATTACCAACACTAGAGAAGTTTCCCCATCCAATCACTGTTACAGTATCGTTCACTTGGTCAGAATCAGTGGCGAAAGGAAGGCAAGCTGTCTGAACGTAGTCTGAAAATACAACACGCCGTATAGTGTTAGTTAGGTAATAAGACCAATTTTAGCATAGCCTCTATACTTTGGCAGAATATTGATCATCCTTACCGTTTAGAATAGCGTTAGTGGGAAGTCGAAGGATGGCGATGTCGTTCTCTGCTTCACCAAACCTGAAATCGGGATGAGGTTCGAACTGCCTTGATGTTAAGTTGAAAAATTGTCTGGAAGATCCATCGACCAAGCTGACATCGTGAGCGCCCAAGGTAACCTCAACACTAACAGCACCATAAAGACAGTGAGCTGCGGTCAGGATCGAGTTTTCACTGATGAGAGTTCCGCCACACGTTGCAGCATCTTTGCTCCAAAATTTGATACTGAGATAAGCCATCCACGGGAATTCATTTGGGGTCGTCACACTGCCTCCAACGATTCTCGACGACACACGAGATCGACCACAGTTTGGTTCTGAAGTATTAAATAACAATATGAAAGAACTAAATATCAATCTTTTAGGTTTACATTCAAATAGAAAAATACCTTGTTGCTGAGATTGGTGAGCCAACAATAGCAGTGCGGCTAAGACAAGAAGACTGGTACTTTTGCTGCAGAAAAAGGCCATTGCAGTTAAGGTTGAGAATTGACTTGTGACCGACTGACTGTAAGTGTTTCAAGTGCTGATGTCAACTGTCGCTGCTGGAATATGCCAGATATCCTCCGTTTGTCGATTAAATAGTCCATCTATCTCGCGCGGTATTCATTATGCCATGTTTCTCAATAGCTTCGGGTTTTCCCTTAATGCGACGGGGAATATAGAATATTTAGAAACCAATGAATTTCCGAACGTCTTAGTTCGAGCAATTCTTATCTTTTCGTGTTAATCCTGGGCTAAGAGACGCCATTTATATGATTTAAAATGAGCCTATAAGTGCATAAATCCCCGCTTTCTTTACGTCAACCACTGGTTTTAATCTGCTCATTGCAACTCCTTGTGATTCATTGTAAACTTAATTAGTTAATAGCTAAATGGGTATACAGCCATACCAAAATTATATTTAAGTAGTTTATAATTCAATCCTGCCGTTGTTATAGGGTAATTTATCGAGCATATTATTGAAGCTTTTAGAAATCACTCACATTCAAATTGTACACAAACTGTTCGTTTACATGAGTCAATATCGAACGCGGTATATTTATCTCCTCAAAAGTAATGACGCAGACACTAGCCGGCAATGACTATGAGGGTTTTGAGTGGATTGCTACATTACAACAGGCTACGCTAGTCACGAAGATTAGGCGACATATGGACACCCAATAAATGCAACTCAAACAAGTAAATAAAGGAAATACCTTGTGGGAATAGTCCCTTATTTCAAAAGCGCAAATTAATTGCGTAACGAAATTCACGTCTATTTGTGTTCAAGGTTGCACGTACGAAAAAAATGGGTCATCAGACTTTTTGTCAGGAGGAATCAGGGGGAAATCAGTGATAAATTAAGTGAAAGAAGCGCTCTCAGCCCAAAAATCCCAAAGTTTTACTAAAGTCTTACCATAGTTTTATGTAATTAAATTGGAACAGTAAAACTATGTTATGATAGTATTAAATGTTATATGTATGAAACTTATGATAGTATCCTGTGTATTTTCCCTATCTAAAACTATAGTATTTACTACAGTTATTCTAGTAATACTACTGTGTATGTCACTTTTACTATACAGTACCTACCAAAATTGTTAACACCCTCCCACCTTTTTGCGTGCATGTTAATGACCCTCGCGCGCCGTGAGCCCCCAGCAAAACTAAATAACATGCTGAAATTTCTTTTTGTGTGAATATAGATATTGAGTTTGCTAAACCCCCTATGATTTTTTTCTGTCAGAAAATCTAATGCGCCAAGACTGTAGCCTACGCGACCTGACATATTAAATTGCAAATTCATTTCTGGCCTACCTAACTGAGAGGATTTTCATGAAATTACAAATGCAATGTCAGTAAAGAAAAAAGATATAGCCTTGTGTGTTTTTTTCCTAAAACATCTTGCCAATTTCTATAACTACCGTGATTTTGAGCAATATCCGTTTTGTTTTAGTAAACTAAATTTGTCGTTAAAAAAAGTCAGGGTGAACAATGCCCCCTCTCCCTATATCTCTTTCTCTCTGTTCGGCAAAACAGAGTTTGCAACTTTTTTTCACGGCAAATTTAATTTATAATAACACAACGGATATTGTTCAAAATCACGACAGTAGTAGAAACCGGCATGATGTTTCATGAACACATATTGTGTGTAAAGCGCGGGTTCCTTACATGTTGGAATAAATGTATAATACATTGAGAAAGAGAAAGTCACTTTCCAATAAGTGAACCCATTTATTTAGCAATCTTGTTTGTGCAGCATGCTATCAATGCGTGTACAAAAGTAATTGTAAAGTTCACGGGGGTTTCCTTCTTGTAACCCAGATTATGTTTTCCATTACAGCAATTCGTTTCCTCAATGCAGGTTAGGTTTCACCGTCTTGACTGGATCAGAGCCCTGTTGAAAAATAACATGGCAGAGTGTGATAGTCCATCAACTTTGGTGTTTGGCTAAAAGTTCATATCCTATTACTTTAACGAGATATAGGCTAGATGAAATATTTAGGACTAAGTCTTTCTTATGAATTTTCTGAAAACAATTTAGGCTAGAGGGTTTAATTATAGCAACATTCTAGAACCAAAAAATTAATATTCAGAAGAAAATGTTTTAAACAAAACGAAATATCGTTTCTAGTGAGAATCTATTGGAATCAACTTTTTTGGGGGCGGGGGCAGAATTTTTTAAAATGCTGTTCTCTCAAAAACCCTTGATCTGTTCAGTAAGGAACTGTTAAGATAAGAGAAAAACATACGTACATTATTGCACAACTTCTGTGTATCGTTTTCGCTGCAGATTGTTGAAATTCTCTTCATTTGACAAAGATTTGGCTGCGTTCTAAAATAATAGTTATATATGGCTGTTCCCATACGAAATTATGGGGGAACATTTGTGTAGTATGCATATATTTACACAAAAGAATCATTAAACATCACTTATTATGAAGCTTTAAATGTTTACCTCTTTCGTTTATTGTGTGACTCCATGCACTGTTCTTTTCTTTTTGAGAGTCACGAAGAATATGAGAATGAAGTTAGCCGCTCTAGAGGGTTTTTATATTCACATATTCCATTCAAGGATCATCTATTTATGCAGCTGGTAGAAAGTGAAGGTCCCATTCACTATGCTACCTGTATTTCGGTCATTTGATTTGTATGTTTTTCGGACAGCAGTTAGCCTACTTATACAGTCTTTTTGTTATTTCAAGTAACAAATGGAAACAACTACTTAGAGTTTGAGTAATAGGGTACTCGAGTAATATATTTCGTAATAATAATCATAAGTAGGGGAGAGGTGTATTCGTTCGCTCATCTTTTTTATTTCATCTCCCGTTTCGGTATTTATATCTATTTTGAATAAAACTAGTCTTTAACAAGAAGTCCCCGAGTCAAGGAGACTGAGTTGGTGGGCGTGACTTTTTACAATGTTAGTAAAAACTATCGAAAATTATGATTAGGTAGGAGTTAGTTCATTTTGTTCGCAACGCCGAAAAAATCGATTTAGACAAGCCGCAATTTTGTACCCCTTGTAGTCTAGGAGATAATCGCGTTTTTGTAAAATCATTTGGGAAAATTTTTGAATAATGTGAAGTTTTTGACACAAGTTAAAAATTTTCAGCGTGGGTTAAAGCAAAAATTAAAATTAGCACCAGATAGCCCAGAATTTAATCTTTCATATGCCTCACTTAAAATATTTTACGACCTACTGTTACGGAGCTAAAAAATAAATAGCAAGTCCCTATATTTTGCCGACATTTCTTCTTAAACTGGTCAAGAGCGTCTGGCTCTTTTATCAGAAGAATGCAAGATGCTACAAGGTCGTAGGAAGTTCTTGAAATGATTCTTAAAAGACTTTTTTAATGAAAAGTATACAATAGGAAACCTGGTGGTATAGTACCCACAGAAAGTATTTGAACACCCCCCCCATTTTGCCGGTTTTAAGTAACACACCGCCTTATATGACGGCGTTTTTTCTGCACACACTCTGCGAATTTTATGAGATAGGTTGAGGAGTTATTAATTTGTTAATCAATAAACTTACCCAATTTTCGTGCCTAAACGTAGGCTAAATGCAAAGTTCCCAGGGGCCAGTAATTTTTCTTACATAAAAAAATTAATTCTCTATATTTGTGTCATTTATTCCTTTTATCAAAAGAAAACATATATGTTTTCTTTTGAATCTCTATATATAGGGAAACATATATATCCTGCTACTATGTGCAAAGCAGATCTCACAAGAAAACGATGCCACACAACAACGAGACCAGCCACCCCGTCCGTTTTGCTTGCCTGCTCCATGGAGAGAGAAAGCCTTTTCGACGTCCTGATTGCTTGATGCACAATCGTTCCCCATTTTCGCCAAATGGATACAAAAAGAAAGTACGAAGTGATCGTCCAACCCTGCCTTATCGTATCAATTGTCCCCCGTGGAAGCTCGCGTTCGAAGTCATTAATCTAAACCGCCGTTCGACGGTAGGTGCCGAAGCTACAGTTGCTGGTTTGGTTTTGAAACTACGATGCATCGAATCACGAGGCGTTGAAGAAGGTATCAGTTATCACAAACAAGTGATGACTTAACTACAAAATCGTGCGGGCTTCACGTGGGAAAAATCAGCGTCCAACACACGGGACTGTCGTTGTCAGGTGCAGCAGTAAGTGAGGCCTTACAGCTCATGTCTAGTCACTGTCGTGCAGAAACAGCCATCAAATTATTCTCATACTCCTTTTCAACTCTTTCATTTGTGAAGCTAGGTAAACCCCTATACGATGTAGAAATAAAAAATCTTCAGCTTTTAGGCAAATTTGCCTCTGTTGAGCTATGCGTCTGTGACACAAACTCCACCGTGCAAGGCTTGCGGCTGGCTGTAACCTCGTCCATAGCTGATGAGCAGCCAGTCGTTCTGGCCATCACGCCTGATAAAGAGACTGTAAAGCACGATTACCGCCGCTCCATTTTGGCTCTCTGAAGTCTTCAATGGCAAACATCAAACTCTGGCTCTATTACAAAAGTTTTCCGAGGTCGGTCGAGTACTGCGAGGACTTTCTCCAGCAAAGATAAGTTTTGGGGCACTATCATCCCAATTATCCCAAATCCGCAATCTTCGCCCACCATTCTTCAAACGCCCATCATGGATTGCCGTTTCAGAGCTCAGTACGAGCAGATGGAGAGAGTCCCCTGAAGACCATGCCAACCCATTACCCCATGAAACAAACACAGCAGTTCGAGTTCTGTCTGCCTGCTCACGATGGGATCGTTGCCGTTCGTCATCTCCATCGGGTATGCGAAACATCGAGTCAAAATGCAGAGTGGCCGCCTTTACTGGTTGAAGAGACGTTTTCTCTGCATTGAACACAGCAAAACCATCTGGACCGCGACGTCAAATTCATTCGAGGAAATCAAATTCCGCCCGTGTTCAAACGATGTAAAAGATCACAAAAAATAACGTGACGATGACGAATCGCAAATTCGGTGCTGAACAACCCCGCCATCGCAGCGCAAGTTGAGCTTGTGCAATTACAATTTTATCATTTTTCTAATATGTTTTTTTTTTTTCATTTTGTTTTTTTTACTACTTGCCATATGATATGCACAGCCAATTTAGATCGTTGTCTCTCTGTCGCCCTCCCATCCCATTTCGATTTGTTCAGGAATGGTTTCGCTCTCTTGTATTCTTTTGAAACGTTCCAGCAGGCCAGGCCACCGAGGATCCTGATCAGCTTGATAGCCAGAGGCTATCGTCAGCCTGCCGGCGACTATCAGTTCTGTATGGTTCTTGGTCTTGGCTGGCCACGCTCTTGGCAAAGTGCAAACCTGAGGTCGCCATTGAGGGTCCCCCCCCCCCCCCCAATCGGCCGGTGCTGGAAGGCCCAGTTTTCCACACCGCACTTTTGTTTTGTTTTGCACCCAACTTATGTATGCTCATGCTGTGATTCTTCTTGATGCAAAAATGTGTTCATATAAATCAATATCCTGTAACCTGCAGTTTAATGTCAATACAACAGGCAGTACTCGCCCCTATATTTGTGTCATTTATTCCTTTTATCAAAAGAAAACATATAGGGAAACATATATATCCTGCTACTATGTGCAAAGCAGATCTCACAAGAGCTTCATAGCTCAAGACGTTGAGCTTCGCCCATCTTTTTATGCGTTCCGGTTAAATAAAAAAGAGTGTAACGCAGGCAACTTAATAAAAAACAATCGTATAGAATTTATTTGTGCAACTGTGTGGTTTGTTCATCAACTAGTTTATTGGAGTTCGCATATTGCAACTAGCGACGTTATAAGGGTGATCACATATCCCAAGTTTTTGTTCGTAAACCAGGCCATCAGGACATATCTGTAAGTATCAATAAACAAATTAATTAACGATGTGACTCAATTTAGTTGGGAGGCTAGCCTTTTACTGTATAAAATTACAACTTAGCCAAATACCACTAACAATTAAGAGAAAGATTTTCCCACCATATGGGACAACGACAGAAGTAAGTGCTCATACAAAGACTAGCATAATGTCAAACCAACGCTTAATGTATGTCATGCGTTTCTCCTTGGCCCCGTAATGTTATGTGCAATTAATAGTTAGTTCAGAGGGGCCATTCTGTGTATGTAGGCTAATAAAGTCATTAAACGTCATTTTCTGCTTTATACAGCTTCAAAAAATTTAGCAATTACTCGTAACATGAACTATAGGTTCCTAGGTATAATCCTGTAATCCTTTTTTTCCTCACAAAATCTTCTGCTTATGTTTTCGTTAGAATTCCTTACGCAAGTCGAAAAAGTAGGAGAATAACAGCTAACTGCGATGGGTAGGCCAGTTAAATTATACTAAGTTGTATTATATTATAAATAATTCACTCAAGGATAGGCCTATTAGATTAGGTCCTTCGATCTTTTCAAGTAACTAGATTAAAAATCTTCTGAGCCAAGCATCCCTTACGAAAATCATATAATATGATCTCATATGAGCTCACATCATATGTTTTGTAAGGGATGGGAAATCACGTTAGTCTTTTAGTCGGGAATGTTAGTCCTATATGCACTTTTCTTGTTTTGGGGTCTAGAAGTCCCTTTCGAAGCAAAATGAAATGTGCTTCGTCGACTCATCTCTTCGAAGTACCTTCGGAGTAATTCAAAGCATTTTTCGTTTTGCTACGAAGAGAATTAAAAATTGTAAGTGTGGCCATATTTACATTAGTCGTTGTGTCGACCCGTCTTTCTGACTATATCCTTCCACTAAGTTGCTTTTTAAGGCAATTCGTTTTTATAAAAAAATAATACTAACAAATTTAAACTTGTTTCCGTTGGAGCACATATAGAAGGTTTTTGAACATTGTTCAGCTGGATCCGGATAATTGCCGTTTTCCATGCAACTGAATACTGTAGTGCTTTCTGTAGAAGTTGTTTGTGTTGGCATCGTCAAAGAAATTGTTGATGTCGACGAAGAAACACATACCATGGAGCAAGATTCTATTGACGAAGAACTTAGTGAAATTGTTGTAGTATCTGATGCTGGTGGTGGTGGTGGTGTCGCGGAAGAATCAGACTCCGTCAACGAGGAACCAGACTCCATTGACAAAGAAGATGATGATGTCGACCAGAAATGTGGTGGCTTCGAAGAAGAATGTGGTAGTGTCGACGAAAAGTCTGAAGACGTCTTTATAGAAGCGATTAGTGAAGTCGAATAAGAATTCGAAGAAGATGCTGAAAAGGCCATAGATGATGTCAACGAAGGAGGTGACGCCAAAGATGTGATCACAAGGGGTGAAGATGAAGACATTGATGGTGCGACCGAATGAGCGAATGATGTCAGCAATAAATCCGTTGAAGAGGAATACAATGGTATTGACGTGGGCAAAAATGATGTCGTAGTTGATGTCGATATAGAAGGGGTCGTTATTTCATTTATAGTTTTCTCAATCCACGACGCATAACTACTAATTCTGGTGAACCCGTTTGGATAGCCACTTTTGCAACCTCTTTCTGATATGAATGACGTAATTCCTAATTGTTTCCAATTGCCATCTGGTTGTTGATAACTCATGGGGCCTCCACTGTCACCCTGGCAAAAACGAAATGATTAATGATGTAAATACCCTCACAAAAATCATATATATAATTTGAGCTCATATTATGATTTTCGTAAGGGTAAGACAGTTTGGAATGTGGACTAGCTTATGCATTTTAATATGATATAGACTAGGTGGAAGAACTTTTATTTAGCAATCTTTAATATGTGATTACGAAGCATGCCCCTCGATAATTGGATTCACTGGTACACATCATCCCATTTGTGATTTCGCTGTTGAAATAAAGCTGGCAGTGATGATTTGAAATTATACGAACTGTAGCGCTACGAAGAGTACCACTAAGAGTAGAAGGAATACCTATTTTAATATATTTAATTCTTATACTAATCATGTCATTGAAAAATTGTGTAGGCTATTCTGCCCGTAATATATTAACGTATTCTACGCGAGATTCTATACGTACTAATATCGGTGAGACCCCATCCTGTAAGGGTGACGAAACTGTTCACGTAATTGGGTTCAAACGAGTTTGCAATCTCGATTGGTCTAACCGAATCTGCAATAAAAACATAAATAATGCACAAGTATGAAAAAATAGTTGATTGATTTTTTAAATAAGAAAAAACTTCGATAATTGATTTTCTCTAAAATTGCTGTTGTAGACACCTTACCAGAAAATGATACATTTATTGGAAGTTGGATTAGCGCAATGTCTCCTTCCAGTGTACTGTTATCAAAACTGGGATGTGTGTAGAAACTGATATTATGACTATACATTTGTCGCCCAACTTCTTTTAACAATAAACGATTGCGCATCCCCAAGACTACACTAATCTCCTCTGGTTTTTGTCTGTGCATGAGTAAAATTAATATTTTACTAATTTCAGTTCAAAAAGTTAACTTTTTTAAAAAGGTCATTAGCAAATTTAATGATCGCATGTGTTACAATGCATGTAAGATCACACTTGCCCTGATCGAAGAAAGCAATTAGCTGCTGTGAGAATCCATCGGTTGCTGATTAAACTACCTCCGCAACTATGGCTACTGCCGCTGGCCATCACTATTTGAATATAAGTTTGCCATGGAAACTCGTTAGGTGACGTCTCAGTTCCTCCAGTAATTCTGCTGAAGGAATTTGTTTTGTCGTTATCGTCATCCGTTTCATCTGCCAATGGGTTTTCGTTTAATTTTAAAAAGGTATCGTTCACTACGGTGCGTAGTAATGATGGGGGCACGGTAAATGATCTTAACGAGGATGGGAAAATAGTTGCCAGTGAGATCTGCAACAGCACCAAAACATGACAATTTAAAAATATAAATAAACGAGTAGGCTAGCTTTCCTCGTAAATAGGCTATCCTTGTAAGTAGCCTAGCTTAACCATAGGCCTATTTGTATTCAATTACCTACCTGATTGGAGTTTTCCCAGAATTGTGAGTGAACAATCTCGGTGAAAACCAAAGATTTCAAACAAACACAAATTAAAAAATATGTGACGAAAACAAAGCTATTGTTACAGGTCACAGGAATCAGCTTTCGTAGTAAATAATAACTCCTGAAAGAACAACTACTTGCAAAAGCCATTATCGAGCAGTAGGCTACACCGTTTTCTTATGTTTCCTTTGATTTCTTGGATTTGATTGAAACTTGACTCGGTTTTTTTTTTACTTTTAAAACTCAGCTGTTTAGAAAGCGTCAGTTACTTAGAAAGCTGGCTCTGTATAAAAATGAATGATAATTGGAGCCTCTAACAACCAATGTTTATGCATTAGCCTACTAATCTAAGTGAAAGGGTAATTAATGACGGTACAAGATTGGGAGTTTTTTTCCCCGGCTGGCCGTCATAAAAACCACTAAGACCCATTCTAGGATAAGTCATGATAATATTAACGTCTTCAGAATTTTTGTTCACAGGTATGTGTCGACAGTTTTATCTGTGATTTACCTGATGAAACTCGGAAAATGTGTACAGGGCTGTTTGACACGGTATGTTACAGTGCGGGAACGTGCATTTATGGGCTACCAACAAATAAGCTCAGTCCCCGCCGTCTTAGGGTGGCGCTGAGGGTGCCGGCTTGGGTGCCGGGCCCTTATCAGTTGGTACCCATGCAGAAATGCGCGTTACCGCACAGTAATAAATGGTATTAAACAGCCCTATATGATTTGATCTTTCATTTTTTTTCATTTGTCGTCAAATTATAGAAAGAATATTTAATGGCGGTTGGCTCTGAAGTTTTAAAACACCAAGACTGATTAAGTTTGCATGTGCAAAAGCAGGATCCGCTCTATTATTTATTCAGTCTTCATTAAAAAAAAAACTGTTAGCAGACTATTCTATAACCAAAGATTGAAATTAAATGTTACTTTCTCATTAATGTGGCATCTATAATTAGTTTATAGCATATCATGATTCCATTTTCTGTTTCAGTTTTCTTTTGAATATTAATGCAGAATGATTCCAGTGCCAATATTAATATCTAGTCCTAAGCAAATACTAAGAAAAATGCTAGTAAAAGCACGTTTCGGAATGTAACCACAGATGTATCCTGACGAGGGTGGAGTCATGGATGCCCAGGCACCTCCTGAGCCAGGAGCACTCTTCAGACGGCACGTACCACCATTCAATTTGGCGATATAAGTGAAGTGGGTGCACCTCGAGTCGATGGCGCAACGAGCGGCACAGGCAAACGGCGTTGAGACGCATGTCAGAGTATAGAGATCATGGTCGCAGAAATCACAGTTAGTGGCATAGGTAATTGACGGGTAAGAGGGATTCGTGTCGGGTGGAGGTGTTGGGGTTCCACAGCAACCAGTGCAACCCGTTCTTGCCCCATCAATCAAAGTGATGTTGCCGGAGTTGTCATCATTCATCGTTGCCTGTGCTGCTGCGATCTCATCTTCATTTGTCAGTACTACAACCTAATAATAATTTGAATCGAATTATATGGCTTATTATTACAGACGGTATATATATTAAATAGAATATATAGATACGTCTAATTCATCAGTTTCTTCGGGTTCCAGATGTTGTTGTTGACGAGAGTGTCTTGTTGCCGTTATCGATGGCAAGATGGCGACAGCTAGCGTGAACACTAACACGACCAATGGTAATCCCTGATATTTGATACATAAATAGTTTCAAAGCTTACACTTGCCTTCTTGAAATGTTTAATTTGTTGGGTTAATTTAAACAAAATTCCAAATAATAACACTATATATTATTATCAATAAAACTAAGTCTAAAACTTTACTCTATATCTGAATATATATTGTAATTTACTTTATTCATGTTGAATAGTCTCAAAAATGGAGAGAACGAAAAGTTGTTGTGTCAAATTGAAGACGAACAAGGGTTGTGGTGCCTTCTTTACTGCAGCCCTTCGTATATATACTGATATCAGAAAATATATAACCTGAAATAGGCTACATGACTTCAACTTCACCAATTCAATATAAGGACGCATTGTACAACAAGATCGAATCTAACAACATGAAATTGTAATGTTGCAAGCTAGCACGTTATTCAGTTCTCCATCAGTATCATCATGTACCATCTGCCAACAAAATAAGTTTCACTTCGCATTTTGAAATGTTTCTATACATTAGGCAACTTGGATGGGGGCAATGTTTGAGTCAACAATTGCACCAAGAAACCATTGTTCACGACTATAAATCTTTTTCAAAGATCGAAGGCTATCTGTTGATAAATGAGTAGCCTATATAGTGCTCGATGCAACACACTTTGCAAGAAAGAGAAAGAAACGGAATAAGTGTGCTCCCAGCAACAAAACATTTCATGACCTTGATACCAGACTATAGACTTAAATAGGTTAAAACACATCTTCTCTATATTCAATATTGTTACATTTCAAATTTATTCGTGTTGTTCTCTTTATAATATAAAATTACGAGCAATTGAACTACAATCGAATTACAATTGATGACCACCGTAAATACGGTACGTAGTAAAGAAGGCATTTCATGGTCTAATTTTCAAACACACTATAACACAGCACAAATAGCAAACATTGCCTTTATATTATTATGCCAAATTTGTCTAAAGGATAAAGCAATCATTTGACAATAGTAAGAAAACGTATATAGACCAAAATGTTTTAAATCAAAGCGAGTCGAACGAGAGTCCATAAGAGAAAGAGAAAAGATGGAGGTTGGCTGACATAAGACGAAGAAGAATTCTTCAGTATAGTGTTCCGAATCCACGAGGTAAAAGAGCTAACTCGAGTGAAACCGTTCGGGTAACCTTCTTCGCACCCTTTATTTGAACCAAAAGATACGACCCCAATCTGCATCCACGTACCATCCGTTTGTTGAAAATTCATGGGGCCTCGATATCGGCCTTTTTTTCCTTCTGTCACCTTTTTGGGACCAATAAACTTGTCCATAATTATTGTGCCCATTTGATTACTGCTAAAATTTTGATTGTTGTTTATAATAGTGAGGAACCATTTATCATAGATTTTTAGATCATATAAATAGTTAACCGTATAGCCTTAGGTTTGGGATGTTACAGGGAGGCAGCATAACAATTATGATCCTCATGTTGATTTCACATTTTAAAATAGATACATCAAAATATGTGCATCGATCCTGTGTAAAATCCTTATAAAAAATAAACAGAAGAAAGAGAGCCTAAAAAACATCAACTATTCATCTATATCAAATATCTTCTATTTAGAATAGATTTTAAAAACAAATGTTTATTATTTACACCGCATGTTCCTCGGTAATCTGCTCCACTAGTGCAAATTATGCTACTCGTTATCACGCCATCGTAGTATTTACTACATTCGTCGTTGGAAATTACTTTTACATTAGCCTTTCGAAGAACTGAGCTTATTTCCTCATCTCCTACAAAAAACGGAAATAACATTTTACGTAAAAGAAAGTTACTATTACGGCGACTGAAATTAATATAGCCTAACAAATGTAGCAAATATTCTTTTTGTACGTATACCGTCACTGGAACGACCCCAGCCCGTCACGACGACGTCGTCATTTAGGTAGCTGTTCGAATCGAAGGGACTGGCAAGACAAATTGGCCGAATAAATCCTAATTTTATAGTTATAGGCGGAAAATAGAAGGATAAAAAATTAGAAATTTCAGGCTTGCATTATCGCTATATGTAGGCTAAGCTATTGTAATTTTAAAATTCATATCAAGGCTTTCTAATTATTTATTCTATAAATATTCTGTAGTCTTTATACTGATAACTTACTGGAGTAGGATATAGCAAATGGAAGTCGGACAAGAGCGATGTCTGCTTCCAAGGTTCTAGGATTCCAATTAGGGTGGATATAATAGCTATCACCTTCGTAAAGCTCTTGATGGATTTCACTTTCGTCGTAAATATTGTGTGCTCCCAAATAAACAGTGACTGTTGCAACTCTAATAAACCAAGTATCGTTATAGCAATTTATACGAGACCAAGTTGTATACTAATACATTCACAACAGGTTATTAATTATAATATAGGATGAAATGATGAATGGTGCAATTATAAAACTTTTGATGTACAGTAGGCTACCCACGCAAATAATTATTCCAACATGGAGTGCATTCCTATTTGCATCCCGTGTTATTTTCTTGTTTTGTTTTTTGTGTCCACGGGCCGAGAAATCATTTCGATCGGCCTTAATGAGATCTTTCATAAAACATGTTTATTTTTTTATATCGATAAAATTCGGAGAATTAAAGTAGAATTTTTCAATTATTTGAACACGTATTTTCCCTCTATCCTCTGTGTGTAAATTGATGTTTTTAAAACTGCGCCAGCTACTCTTCAATATGTGCTATTTCCTTGTTTCTTTTTTTTTTTAATTCTATTTCGAAAAAAGCCTCTTTTAAGATTTTTCGACCAAGGTCACGGCTCCCCATGTAAAAACTAAAAAGCCTAACCCGGCCGTTTTTTTCGAAGCGCAATTCAGTTCTATAGCCCTAGTTTGTTTTTTTTTTTCAAAATGTAATAGGCCTACACATTTATCTTCAGAAGAAGCTTCAACAGATTTAAAAAAAAAGAAACAAAGAAATTCTAGTTTTACTCCACGAATTTTATCGATAGCAAAAAATACAAAAAATGTCCTGAAAGATCTCAACAAGGCTGATTGAATGACATGAAGTAAAAAAATTAACAATGCTCTTTTCTCGGTCTGCGGGCACGAGAAACAAAACAAAAAAAATAACACGGGATGCAATAGGAATGCATCCCGTGTTCGAAAAATTTGCGTGGGTATTGTAGATTAAGTTTTTGTACGTGTGATTTACCCATCAAGGCAGTGGGCTGCAGTCAAAACCCATCGGTCAGCAATCAAACTTCCACCACAAGCAAAGAAACGCTCCTGCTGACCGTCTTTGACCACCATGATAAGGAATGTCAACCAAGGAAACTCGTTAGGAGCTGTCTCAACTCCGCCAACCACTTTATTTGTCCTAGGGGGATTGACGTCTTCCTTTGAAGACAATATCTGATTGGCAAATCCACAACTTCCACCTAATTCTGTAACAACTGTAACATTGATTCGGCTGCAAATACAGTATATCCTGCCACTGACCCCTATATAGTGCCCTAGGGTCAGGCTGCCATCACTAAAGAGTTTCCCATTTAAAACATGGTGTTTTATTGGGTTTTTAAATAGTATGGCAGTGTACCATAAATGCTAGCCTACACTCCCATTCTTTTATGGGGGTCCTTGAAGGGGCGTTCGTAGAAAAAGAAGATTGCCTCAAAGCTCGTTGAAGCAGCTTTATAGAATTTCGTATAGCACTCTTCATTTCGCTACGATGAGTCTTTGAGGACCCCAACAGAATGAGAGTATTATATACTGACAATATGTGGTGGATAATAACTTTGTAAATTATACCATCTTCGGACGAAGGAGTGCTGCTGAACGTTTCTGAGAAAGTGTAGTTGACATCAGATCTACCTCGTTTCCATCTTTGATTGACTCTGTCAGGAAACATTTGTGGTATTTTCATAACATTTTCAGAAACTGAAGCAATCGAATTGGGTGTTTTTGTTTTCTGTTCAAACCAGGAAATACATATTTTTTTAGAATTCATAATTTTGTATATTGGTATCACCACTAACCACTTACCTGAGCAGACCGGAAAAGTATTAGGCGATCATCGACCATTTCGCCAGATGTGAAAGCTATGGCATGATAGGAAAACATACCCAGTACAAACACAATTGTTTTTAAAGTAACTAAATTAAACCTGGTAAATTTGTCACATAGAGACATATCACGAATGTTATGTAGCCTACCGCTGGTTTCAAACGCCAGTCTGATTACTAGCAGAAAATTGCTAGAATATGTTTAACGACATACATTTCAAGGTTCGTAACGTCCAAATCCGTGTATAATGAGCATGACAATCCGTGTTCATTTATCTTATCCGTATTTATCAGTGGCGTAATGAAATAGACCTACGTATAGTTTTATAGTCACCAAATGTGTTACGCTCAATACACAGTGATACACCCGCATGCAGACTTACAGCCTTGATGGAAGACAGCGGTCCGTTGATGTAATTTTAGTTATATGATGTGTGCCCTAATGTGCTAATGTAGCCTAATAACTTGAAATTAGGCTATTAAACATATGACGACAGCTGAGAAACATCAATCCCTTTTACGAATTATCTAGGCTAAAGGCTGAAAATATATTTTCAGTATATAAATAAAAACAGTTTTCTTTTCAAACGCTCTCGGTTTAAAATATATATTTTCGAAATATTAGCGAATGCAGAAAATCCAATGAACCACAAAAAATAACCGCGCACCCACTATAAAAAAAATACAAAAGCGTCTACATTACACATAAATTAAAAGAAAATATCCTTCAATGTTTTCCAGCGTCTTTCCGTTTCTCGTTATTTTATAGGGCGATGAGGCCTGAGATGCTGATGTCCAGGCCGACGCAGATGTTGAGCAAAATGCTGGTAAAAGCGCGCTTTGGGATGTAACCGCAAACGTAGGGTGAAGGAGGTGGAATCATGGTAGCCCAGGCACCACCGGAGCCAGGTGCGCTCTTCAGGCGACAAGTGCCACCATTCAAATTGGCGATAAAAGTGAAATGGGTGCATTTCCTATCATTGGCGCACAAAGTGGCGCAAACGAACGCCGTCGGTATGCATGTCAACGTGTAGAGTTCGTGGTCGCAGAAATCACAGTTAGTGCTGTAGGTGATTGACGGAAGATTGGGAGTCGTAATCGGTGGGGGAGGGGGAGTGCAGCCACCACAGCCTGTGTATCAGTAATTGCAAGATTAAGAGAAAATTGATTTAGATTTCAAACAATGAGTATTTAAAAATATGAGCAAACATTCCCTCTATTTTGATGGGACACCACCAGGGGGAGAGGGTGCTCAGAAAAGAAAAAGAAGAGACAAGAGAGAAAAAAGACAAAAAAGCAATAAAGAAAAAGAAATAATAATAAAAAAAAAACAAAAAAAAAAAAACAAGAGAACCACATATCCCTCTTGTGGTGTCCTCTCAATTCACAGCGAGCTGAAAATTTTGGTTTTTAAAAGTGAATTGAACAAACCTGGTGTAACACATCGCGTTTTTGCTCCATCAAACAGCGTGCTGTTTGTTTCTCTGGCTTCATCATCTGCCACTAGAAATCCTTCTTCTTCTAATGCCTTTTATACATAAATTTAAATATAATACTGTGAAATTATGTTGTAGCTTACGCCGATAACAGTAGGATGCAATCAAATTTAAATTGGCTTTATTGACCTATATACTTTTGACTATATTATGCTAGATTGTTTTGGTTTAGGATAGTATGATCAGATTAACACTTTAAAAACCTACAGCTTCCTGATTCACAGAAAAGGCACTCGTCTTGGGCAGAATGGAAACTGCCAAAACAGCAATCAGTACAGCGGTCGCAAGATCCTACACATTAAAATGCTAAATTTAATAACATCCCATATTGTATAAAGTTTAACTGCTTCGCTCATTAATGTAACAAAACAATATCACAGAAGAGAACAATTTTTCAATCATCCGTTCTGAAGTTTTCAGGAATTCTTTATCCTTAAAAAGAGTTAATAAAGCGCATGCCTTGTTCATTTTAGAATGTAATAAGCAGGCAGGAACCAAAGCGTTACAGCAGACAGTGCCACTCGAGAAGATACAGAAGTGAAGTGATACTGTCTTTAGCTACCCCAATCCTCCTTATTTATACACAGAGTCAACAAATCAGGGGACTCTGTTTTCAATAGGTATAATTGAATAGATAGCTGCAGGAAAAAGGCCAATGTCCCGGGGCTTCTTTTTTCGTGTATTTAATGTTGCGTCAATGTGCAACATTCATCTTCCGTAAGTAACGTTGGTCAATGACCATTAGTCTCAATGCCTTGTATTTAGAAATAAGTCTTACGATGTAAAGTGAGACGACGATGGTGGGGAAAAAGGTTTGACATCGTACCATCATCCCTTGAAAGGTAAAAATGCGATACCTTTATTATTCTTAACATTCTAATAATAGAGCTTTGCATGCTAAAAGAAGAATGGCGAAACATTTTGTACTTTGACATTCCACCAGTGAATGCAGGCTATAACAGTATCAGGACCGTGGCCTTGAGAGGCAGCCCTTTTCTCCAATAATGCACCACCTGCTGGTTTATCTGCTGGTTTCTTTATTTTAACACCGGCAATAGTAAATTTTCTTGAAATTGAGACGAATTAGAATTCTTGTTTTGGGCAATTCATTCCCGACTTAATCAATAAAACGAGCAACGTGTAACATTTTACCCATTCTATTAATGCTGAGCGCAGTTTAATTTACTTGAGTGGCTTTCAAATGCATATACGCTCGAAAAGGGAGCTATTTGGGATTTCTGGTAATCTACATTTAATAGAGCCAGCGAGATGATATACACATGAAAGGAAGGGTTAGAATTGCTAAATACTGATGGAATCATATTTCAACCACAGAAAATAAACTCTTAACACGATCTTAATAGATTAACAATAAAAGCATGCACTTGGACAAAGAGTGCATCACCAAGCCTCAGTAAGGCAGTAGGCTAATAACCTATTTGGCTTTGCCGTATAACTCTTATTATGTCTATATTACTAGGTTTCTATTATTAGCAAATTATGCCGGAATATTGTTATGAGAGAGGGATAAATCTTAGTTGAAAATTCCCTTATAATATCCTCAATCCATGCATCCTTTCCCCTTTATTCCTTAGAGACTTGTTCAGACTGATGAGTAAGAAAATGACATTGGCTAGACGATGGCAATTGCAATGATCAAAGCGGAGAGTTGTAACGAAGCCAGACTGTGTTTTGCACCTGCGAAGATCGGACGACTCATCCTCTGGACTTTACATTTTCAGTCCGATTCTGAACCCGGAAGTTTTAACAACACAATTTGAACCCAATTTGATTACTCACCCTAAGAAGAGGTGTCTGCAAATAGGCCCTACCAGACATATTTTCCGGCAACTGGGGCCTCTACGATCGATGTCAGGTTTCCGTTTTGCCATTTTCTAGTAAATACTAAGCTGAATTTTAAATGGCCTTATTGTAAAATGTGGCCAAAAAGAGGGAGCACAATGTTCATTTTACCAAAATTTGATCTGAAAAACATGCAGTTAGGGCATAAAATGGCAAAAACAAAAACGGACTTTATTGTCAAGGCCCCAATTGCCAGACTTTCTATCTTATATTTGCGGACACCTCTTCTTAGGATGCTTCATTCTTAACAATAAGGAACTTCAATGCGGTTTTCCATAAAAGACAAGTGTATTGCCTATTATTGCATGATGGGAAACGTCAGTATCCATTGCAGCTATATTTATTTTTCTCTAACCATTTTAAAGATTTACAAGGCCAAATACAGATATTTCCAATCCAACGCAGATGTCAAGCAAAACGCTGCTAAAGGCTCGTCTAGGGATGTAACCGCAAGTATAGATTGACGGTGGCTTAAGGATGGTGGCCCAAGCGCCACCAGAGCCAGGAGCGCTCTTCAGTCGGCAAGTGCCAACATTGGGGATGTCGATGTAAGTGAAGTGGGTGCATCTAATATCGGCGGCACACCGATTGGCGCAATCAGATACACTATCGATGCAAGTCAACGTGTATAGGTCATGATCGCAGAAATCGCAATTGGTAGCAATAGTAATGGACGGAAGATTGGGAATGGATATCGGTGGTGTTGGAATGAAGCACCGAGCAATTTTCGATTCATCGTCTGTCGTGCTTTTGGCGTCACCGCTGTCCTCATTCACAACTTTTTCTGCGTTTTCCTTCACCTAGACACATAAAATCATGCATTCAATGAATTTATTCTCAGTTTGATTGCTGCGATGGATCTGATTGATGGCAATAAACAATTTTTTAATCAAAATGCAGAACAATAATTAGCCAGCCGTGTCATTCAAACAAAGATAAAGGCTAATAAATTGCTTTTAGATTTTTACGACTCGTCTCTGCTGCTGTTCGAGTTGTGAAGATGCATTCGTTTTGGGCAGAATAAGCACCGACAGAAAAGCAACCAGGAAGGCGACCGAGAGTTTCTGACAAATGAAAGCAAAAATGTTTAGTTGTTTACCAATAACAAATAAATTATAATAATTCAATAGTGTAGCCTACCTTGTTCATTTTTATGGATATTGTGGCCTGGCACAGAAAGTATAGCCCAAAATGCGCTGTAGCCTATATGGAGTCGATGAAATGTAAGAATGATTCCCTCTCAAGAAACTCCCCTTTTATTTATACAGTTCTACTAAATCAAGCCTTCATCGACCTGGCAAAGTACGTTCTTCTTTGCTGACCTAACCAGAGACGTACCAATTCCAGTTGGTAATTTATGTTTGAAGTTGCATCAAAACGAAGTGTTTTGGTCCATGTAGAATTGCTCAACGCACATCTCAGTTTTTGTCGTCTTGCAAAAGTCGTGTTTCGTTATATGTATTGGGGCGATGGCAGCATTGGAAAGGAATTCGTCTCGACACTATATCCTCGAGTTACAATCCTTACTTTCAAAAGGCTATTATATACGCGATCGTGTGGAATAGCACTGAAAATGAAAGAACTAAATTGCTGCATCTATTTTTGACATTTCTAACATCAAGCAGCCCGCGAGTCAAAAAGTACGGGTTGATACTGTAGGCCTATGTGATACGACTAATACTATTTATATTTTTAAAATGCTTGAAATCGGTATGCGAGATTAGAATCAGTTAGTCCAGTTTATTGGCTTTCTTCTGTTTAAATCGAAATAGCTAGTGTACAATTGTTACAAAGGCATGAATCGAAAAACAAAATTTTAAAGAACATAAGCTTTTTTGCTATGAATCGTTGCCCTGGCAATAAGTGGGGCAGGTAGAAATCTTAGTTTTTCCGTAAAAATCATTCACAAAACACCTTAAAGACTTGTGCACGAAACACTAAAAAATCTCATGAAGTCTTTTAGGAAAACCATTGAAATACTACCTCTATTAGAAGTCTTATAAAGACTGATAAGGTTTACATTTATTAGGTATAAATTTGTTTTGAAGACGTCTATGTAGCCTAATGATCTACTTGTTTTTTACCATTAATTCGTTTCTTTAAAAAGTGTGTATAGAAAACAATTGGTAAAGGGCGGCAATCATTTGGAACGTTTCGTCAAGTCGTCATCGAAGAGACGGATAGCATCTCTTAATATTGCTTTATAGTCACTTATCTGTGGCGAAATAATCAAACTGCGTTTGTTGCCCACAACTATAGTTACCCATGATAAAAATGTAACGGAATAACGGAAGAGCTAGCTGACATTACTGAATTTTATAAAATGAGGTGGAATTTGGCGGTCGCACTTTGGTGCGGTTTTTATTTACGACCATCCTTAATCCATAAACCCAGTGGCGTCACAAGGGGGGTCAAGTGGGGTAGAAAACCCAGGGCACCACAGACTTTGCAGGGCGTAGGGATAGGAAGGGGGCGCCGATAGGCGCCAAAATTTGGGTTTTACCCCAGGCGCCGAGTGGGGTTGTGACGGACCTGCATAAACCGGAGGCCAGGCCGGGAAAAATCTAAAATATTCAACGTAAAGCTTTATAATTCAAGCATTCTGCTTTATGTTGAATATTTCAGATTTTTAGAGCTATATTTCAACTGACGAAAACGATTTTTGTTACAATTGTCTCGTGTAATAGGCTAATTGATTCCAATCTCCCCTATAGGGAGACTTTTTTTATTATGTGTACGGAAAATCCTTGTAGGCCCAGAGGTAAGTACCAATTTTTTTTATTAGCCTAATTATGAAAAAATGTTGCAGAACAGAGATAGAACAAATATTTTTTCTTGCCTACATCTCAGCATATATTCACAAAAATTTTAAAGAAAGAGCTTTAACAGTTGAAAAGTTATTTAGAGATCTTTTTTGCCTTTATTTATATTTTCAAGTCAAAATAATGCTATAAACCTGAAAAGATTTTATAGAGACTTGGTCAAATAAATTTTGAGTAAATATCAGCTTATTTCATAAATTTATTTGCAGTAGCCTAAGCTATTCAATCAAGCCATTCTTCATATACAATCACACCATCAATATTTTATGACCCCGTACACCATTAATACCCCCAAAATTTTTACTTATTATTATTTCATAATAGCCTACCATATAGATATTGCTCAAACAAAACGATGCAATGTAAAAGTTATTTGACGTCGAGAAATTTTGTTCCCGTATTATGTTCTTATAAATTTCTTTAGAGAATTGCAATGCCGACGTCCAGTCCCAAGCAGATGTTAAGTAGGAAGCTGATAAATGATCTCTTAGGAATGTAGCCGCAAGTGTAGCCTGACGATGAAGGAAGGATTGATGCCCATGCACCACCCGAACCGGGTGCTGACTTCAAGCGACAAGTGCCGCCGTTGAGGTTGGCGATGTAGGTAAAATGGGTGCATTTTCTGTCCTTTGCACACCAGCTGGCGCATTCGAACGCATTAGGGATGCAGGTCAAAGTGTAAAGGTCGTGATCGCAGAAATCGCAATTGGTACTAAATGTAATAGAAGGATAACTAGGATTCGTATGAACTGGTGGAGGGTAAGTGCATGTGTGTGGCGGGGGAGTAGGCTTAGTTGGGTGAGTGTAAGGAGGAGTAGGGCGAGTGTAATTTGTTGGATGAGTGTAATGTGTTGGGCGAGTATGATATGTTGGGTACGTATGAGGGGGCGCTGTAGGGCGAGTTTGATATGTTGGGGGAGTATGATGGGTTATTGGATAAGTATAAGGGGTAGGAGTAGGGGGAGTATGATGGGTTGGATAAGTATAAGGGGTAGGAGTAGGGGTAGTATGATGTGTTGGATAAGTATAAGTGGGCGGAGTAGGGGGAGTGTGAGGGGGTGTAGGGCGAGTATGATATGTTGGGGGAGTATGGTGTGTTGGGTAAGTATAATGGGGAGTGTGGGTATAGGGTGGTTTCGTTTGGGTGTATGTAGTGGGTGGGGTAGTAGGTGTAACCGAAGGCGTGTAACTTGAAGTTTCTGTTGGGGAATAGGTAGGGTAACATATATTGAACAAACACCGTGTATCCACGATGGATGTCCCATTTTTGGAAAGGAGATCAATGTCTGATGTGTCAGTGGGCGATCCTTCTTTAGGCAAAACCTGATACATTCATACATATGAAAATAAGTGAATTTGATGTAATATTAGTTTCGACTCAATATAAATGTAAAACCTGCTGACCGGTAAATTAGTTGTTTGGGAGAATAAAGTCTATAGGGTACGCTACTTACATCATAGTATTTTTCGTCGACGTAATCGTAGACTCTTTTATTGTACTGAGAATAATATCGTCTCTGATTCTGCTGTTCTTCCTGAGACGAAATTTGAACGACGGAAACCGCTGCTATTATCATAGCAGCAAGCTGAAATTCCTACCGAGTAGAAATTCTATTCATTAATTATTATTTCAATAAAACTTTGGATTAAAGTACATCAGTGCATCGTTATACAAGCTGTGAGTCTTGCACAAATATCTTGTTTTTTATGGATAAAATATAATTTTCACAAGGTTTTTTTATTATTGACAAACATACAAAATTTAGGTTTGCAACGATCACTTTCATTTACTTAGGCTACATACTGTACCTTAATCATTTTGTGTTCCGATTCTGATATCCTGCAGTGTGTGAGTGTAACAAAAGAAACTAGCGCCTAACACAGACTCGATCGGTGATTCAAGAATGACTCTACCCACATCAGCAACTCTTATTATATATACAACAAAAGAACAAGGTGTATAACAACATTGACTAAGTGGCTTTTCTTGTGTTTAGCAATAGTTATACTCACCGCGCGGTTGTCGCCAATTTTGCAATCCTTGTTCTATTTCACCTTCGGCATCAGCATCGTTTCTAATCGTAGCCTACCTGAGATGGAACTACCTGTAAAGAGTAGCCTATAGCCTACGACGTTACTTTTTCGACGAAATCTATTCCAGTATCGACTCGTTTAGGATACGGCCCTCTTAGGCCTGTTACTTGGATTACAGCAACCCTTTCAGTCGGTCACAAAAATCAAAAAACAAGCTATATGTGTGGGGCATTGAGTAGCCTACTAGTATAGCTCTGTGCATCGGATATGTATTACCGGGATCAAACTACTGCCCTTGTCAATCTGCCAAGGACGCCCAGTCTCTTTCAACGGCGGGTAAGTTACTGATCGCTTTATTTTCAGAGCAAATTTCTAGCAGTATACATTCCCGTTATCCAGTCCTTCTTCTGTGATGAGACGTAATCGTCTCAATATCAAGGACTTCACGTCCTTCACTTTACGCTGACGAAATAATAAAAATACATTATAGCTTCAAATAAATAGAGAGAATGTCGCGATGTCATCACTATATTAGCTTTTATCTTGTGTAAATTGCCACAGAGAATCGGAAAACAACGGAAGATGATGGCTATATGCTTCCTCATTAGCATGTAACGTTATAGTACCACCCCATGGATATGTGTATCAGTAGGATGCTATCGATTGACTAATGTATAAGAATGATGAAAAATGTCTAACCTTAGCCTACTTATTGGCTAATTATTGGAATTGCTGATGTAACGGACGTAAGACGAACGAAGGTCAACCAAAACATCGATGATATTGTGATGCCGTTGTCTTCCCCCCCCCCCTCCCCAGGAGATTATTGTGTCTATAGCGTTCAGCTGTCAAGTCGTCAGCCCTTATTCATGTTCATGTACTTACTCATAGGGCGAAATAGAAACGTACAGAATATTAATTAGTCTAGTCTAACTACTAAGTCTAGCCTAACACTAACATTTGAGCATTTGAGAAATAGTCGTAGCCTATATCCATACAATTTGATTGTAACGTAGAGACTAGAAATAATTTTTCAAATAAATATCGTCTTTATTAAGATCGAAAGCTATAGAAGAGACTACTTCGTCACAACACATCCTATACATATTGTAGGCTTAATAAAATTGTTAATTACATTGTGGCATCAAGAAAAAGTGCCATTAGATAGGCTACGTTGTGCACTGTTGCCTATATTGATTGATAAAATATATTCAGATCCATGGTAAGTTTGATTTTCTAATATTTGATTTTCGAAATGGGCGAGGAAATGGGTCAGGCATGTAGCCTATGTTTAATAAGTTGTTGTATACGGTGTAGACATATAGAGTTATGTGGTCATTTTTCGAATAGTTCATCCGCGTCTTTTCCCCGGCTATCTTTTCATTGTTCATGCAGCTATAACTATCCGCGCTCGAACAATAATTTTTGAATAGTCATTGATCTATGTTTTCCGATCGAGATATTCGGTGTCAATCCGTGATAAAACCTCTTTTGAGAATCCCCTGCGCCTAGTAGTGCTCGGACAGTGCAACTTCATCATCAACGTAACCTATATTTCGGAACCCTTTTAGACTTTGATTGTTCAAAAATGGTTTTTCGTTTCGGATTTCTATTTTGGCAACTGAATCCTTAAGCAAGAATAAAAAAATTTGTAAATTAATGTAAAAGTGTATTTTACCACCTCTCAAACCACATCTACCAATTTTTAAATGCCTGCTGATCTATAGTCCCCTCTAAAAACACTGTATAGTGAATGAAATGGCACGCTTCTGGTCCTGGGTCCAAAGCACGCAAGCTTCATTCACTAAAAAGTCATTTTTTTAGAGAGATCAAACCGATACGAACCCCCATCACCACGCTATCAAGTAGCATACAATTAATACCAGAAAAACCGTTTGATTCGTTTACAGAATGTTAAGATTGAGGTCCAAACACAAACTTATCAACGCAGCGGGTGGGCATGATCGCCTTGGGATGTGGCCACAAACAATACCAGAAGGACTGGTAACGGGTGTCGACCATCGCCCACCGGACCCGGGAGACTGCTTGAGGAGGCACGTACCGCCGTTGGTGTTTGGGTCATGAACGAAGTGAGTACATCTGCTGTCACCTCCACAAATTATGTTACCACAGGTAAGCGGGCTCAAAATGTTGATGACAACGTAAAGATCAAGGCCAATGAAATTGCAGTTGGTGCCGTAGACGCACTGGGGTGTGTTAGGCAAGAGTCCACCCAACAGACCTCCGAGTTGGCGAGATGTCTCATTGGTGGCCACGTCTTCAGCCGCCTTCAAATGCGCAAGAATTGATGCTTAATAATCGTCTGTCTTATTCAATTTTTTTGTAGGCCTACGTTACAGTAAATATACAATCCACCAACCTGGCGCTCAACCGATGCCCATCTAGAGCCGTCAACAATCGGGACCTTAGATGATGACCCAGCAGACAACAACTTGGTAATATCAACTGAAGACCCTGGAATTTCCCTGGTGAATCGACGCTGATCGGTTCGGTAATTATTTATGATTTTGTCTATAGCAGATTCATCGACCGCGTTATCTGCTGTTTCCAAAGTAGCCGAAGCGGCTGCGACGAGCAGCAACGAGATGATATATTTCTGAAATCGATTAATGTTTTGATTAAAATTAAGTTGTGCAAAATGTTAGTGAGCATGTAATTTTTTTTCATTTTAAATAATTTTTAAAAGTTATTTTACTGCATTACCAATGTATGCATGATGCAAGCCTGGAGCTGTATACAGAAGTCGAAGATGGACGAGTACTGTTTCCCTAACTATCTGCATGTCCCTTTTATACACCAGAGAAACAATAAGCAACTGAGTTCGATTACCCGGCAGCTTTATGTGAAACCTGCATGTAATGAAACACCAAGGTCACAGCACCAAAACAATGACCTCGGGCATTTTATTAGACTGCCAAAGGATGTGTTACTGTTATATGCAGGAATTTATTTAGTTCATTTGATCTCCACTAAAACAAGCATCAGAAAGAGGGCTGAGAGTTTTTGTCGAGCAGGTAGACTCATTTTAATCTGAGAGTTATTCAGCTGAAATTAACGTGGCGCCTTGCTGTCAGCTCAGGTCGTTTGAGTAAGAGCCCAAAGATCACATCGAGTTAGTTGGTTGCACATCATGATCATGAATAGGAGCTATAATAAAAGTAAGCTTTTAGTTGTTACATCATTCTAGTCTGTTTTTGTAATTTGAAGTGCATCCTTTATAAGGCCAAGTTGAACCGAGGTTATACTGCCGCAACCAACTCAGTACCAGCAATATCAATGTGAGACAAAAATGTAGCGTATTTATTCATATTCATCGTTACTCGAAAAAGTTGTAACTTTTGATGCGATGGAACGTTACAAGATTTCTTTGCTCAAATAATAATATAGGATTTAAGGAATTCATATATAATAATATCCTATTAAATGTATAATGAAGCCTATATATTCTCTATAAATTGATTATAAAGCCTCTAACTGAAAAATATTAGCACCTTTCAAACTTGCTGTATGCCAACTTTGAGTCGCAAGATTTTACTTCGCTTAGTGATACATCCTTCGTAAATTCTTCCCATAATTCTGGCGAAATAAAAAGATTTTTGATAATAAAGCAATTCACTATTATCGGTCAAGTTGGATGCTGTGTCATTAGGAAAGAAACCGTCTCAAACTTCCAAGGCTATACGCATCCACTCTGAATGTTGGTCAATTAAAAGCCTGTGGCCATTATGTTTGACATTACGCATACGCTGGTTGGCATCTCTCCATCAGGTACTTGGGTATATAAGTAAGGTGCTAGCCAAAGAATAATATTAGTTTTTCCGACTCTTGAAGTCCACGCATCAGCTTGCTTTCATCATGCAGAAACTGGTAAGCTATATAGCCAGTGTTTCATGCTGTGTAGAGTTATAATTCGGCTATAAGCCCTAATAATATAACTTTAGTTTATTATTCTTTTAAAGATGAGTTTAAAAAAGAAACATTAACAATTAATAAATTTGATTTGCATTTATATTTTCCACATGTTGAAATTGAGCTAGTATGTCATCACGTTGCTCGTCGCAGTCGCTCTTGCCGTACCGGCTCCAGAGGTCAGAACGGAGGATAATGTTGACATTGACTCAATCGGAGAGGCTTCAACATCTGAAAATGATGAAATCATACCACAAGCAATTGTAGCAACCAATGCCGATGGGATGCCTGTCATAATGCCACTTGATAAGGTGTTTAAATGAAAATTAACGAATTCCACTGTTTACGCTATATTGCAATTGATTACTTTACTCAGACTGGAGGAGAAGTGCAATCTGGAAACCGAACAGCCAGAGCATCGTTGTCAAATGATGTTTCTACTCGTAATCTAGGAGGCCTTGGCCCTCTCTTGAATGTTCTCCCAGGAAATTCCTTGCAGAATACCCCCAACTGTGTCTATAGTACCAACTGCAACTTCATTACCGTGGATCTTTACGTTGTCATCAACATCCTTAGCCCATTAACGTGTGGTAACGAAATCTGCGGAAGCGATGAAAGATGCACTCATTTCGTTTACAATCCAAACGTCAACGGGGGCTCGTGTTTCCTCAAGAGTGTTCCCCAATCTGGAGGCCGTTGGGCTACACCCGTTACTAGTCCTTCTGGCATTGTTTGTGGTCACATCCCGAAGCGATCATGCGGGACTGGTTCACTGATCAATATTTGTTTGGATCTTGACCTCGACATCCTGTAAAGTGAATCAAACATTCGTAAATTGTTCTGGAATCGAAGCTTAGTTTAATTTTGAATTTGAGGGTGAAGGGTTCAAGGCTGTATGAACGGTGCCTAAAGACAGTGCACTGTTGGAAAGATTAAGCTTTTGAAGGAATCGGGAATACACAATGGAAGTAGGCTATTAAGGTTTAATTTATTGAAAACAAGAAATAATAATTTCCAAACTATAATAGGGGGACTACGAGATGAAAAGAAGCACAACTCGAACACTCACACTCTTTTGCCTCTTTGTTTAACTAGACACAATGCATCGGAAAATAAAAAAAGGAAGAAAACGCGTTGGAAGAGATCGGTCTCTAGACAGTAGCCTATATTATTATTATGAGAGAGTAGGCCTATTAGGCCTATTCCAGATCTTCTAGCCAAACGAAAGGAGGAAGCTGTCTAGAGTTATAATAGCAACGGCTTGGGGTAGTATAGGCTAATCAAGAAAAAAGAAACTGAACGCACTTGTATAGTCTCAAAATGGCATAAAATAAAATTTTCTAGTGTTATAATTGATCCCAATTAAACCATCATCATCATTCGCTAACTTTGCTATAAGACAAGTGCTGACCAAAAAATGATAATAAAGAAATCGAAAATTGAGCCAACTATTGCAAGTCTCCCCTTTTATGGTAGGCTATATTAGGTATTTAAAGACACAATATATATAATATATGTTCAATAACACCTTTATGAGCAGCTGGTAATAAGGGAACGATAAAACGCAAAGTTTTTTTAATAACTTCTGTTCCAGCAAAATCTAGAAAAAATAACATATAACATGCTCATGTTGTTGAAAAAAAAACTAATCGAAAAGAATTTTTGAGTACAACCTCGTACAACAAACATGTGACCACAACTTCCTCCCCCCCCCCCCAAAAAAAAAAATTTTTATACCAACCTTGTTTGACTGGAAGTTGATTAATGATTGTCCTAAAGTACAACATTTAACCAATGTTTCCTGTCAAAAACATTTATAAAATCTATATCTTATCATAAGTTTGCATAAGTTCTTATCGTAAGTTCTGAGTCTTATATAAGTTTAGTGAGTACACTGCAACAGTCTAATAGAGTATAATAAAGTCGGAAGATTCGCCACTCAACATCATACCCACTTAAGATGCACAAAACAGCTAAACTTACGTTTTTATTCGCCCTGATGGCTATGTTTCTGTTCGTAAGCTTAATAGAAGCATACGAACCAGAATTTGACGACGAACTGAGTCAACTTGAAGAGACCGTAAGTTAATAGCCTGTAAGATTTCAGTTTAGAAAGTAAAAAGTCTATGTAAAAGATAGGTTAAAATAAAGTAACACACGTTGAAGCTTGTATAAATTACCATATATAAGGCCAATGTATCACCGTTCACCGATGTATAAAAATGCTCATAATAACAAAACGTTTGGTGTAAGAAACTTTTTTTGGTAGGGAAAATAGAAAAAATTGACGAACCGAAAATTTTACTTAGAAAAACGACCAACAGTTTTTGTTTGATTTATGTATAAAATTAAAATAAAAGTGCTTTATGATAGTTCTTTTAGAGTTAATTTGAATGGCCTAAATGATTTTTGTTACATTTGTCTCGTGTTACAATTGACCCCAGTCTCCCCTATATATTACCATATATAAGCATTATCACCGTTCAATGCATGGGAACATGATGCCTTTATTATATTATCTTGACTTTATCCATTGAAACTTTATTCTAGCGGGCCAACAAGGATGAAAAGCGCCCCATAAGAACGTTCTGCACCAAGCGCAAAAACGGTATTTATGTAGACTGGGTAAATTGTCGCTCTTTCTACAAGTGCGTAAAAAGAAATACGATTGTTGAGGTAATAAAACTTTTGACCAATAGTACGCCAATCTGAAAATAGTTTGAAACATACTATTTTTTTGCAGTTTTGTCCAGATGAATTGGTTTTCAATCCTGCCAATATGCAGTGTGATGAGCTTCGTAATGTACCCCGTTGTCAAATTTATAACTGAACTAAACAAACGCTCTGCAAACTAAACAAAACTAATATGCTTTGTAGCGAAACGGGCGATAGGCTAATCAGGCCTCATAAGGAAAAATTTTGTTTTGTTTTTGCTTCTAAGGCCTTTAGAGAGAGGCCCTTAACCAAAGAGTTTTTAGAGTGTGGATAATACCAAACTTCAAAATTTATATCTTATGACGACTGTTTTTGAATGCTATGTATTTGTAGCCATACTTAAAAAAATACACTACACATAACAGATTAATCAACAAAATAGTATTTGTTTATGAGCAGTGTGTATAAGATAGAACGACACCGAAACTCGTCCGCACAACTTGGACGGATGTCGAGACTATACTCGTCGATGGATGACAATTAAGTAGGCTACCTCGGGCTACCTATTCTCATGTTGACTATAAAGATAGCCTACAACAGGCCGACCATTGTCATTACCCAGTATACCCACCATCACCTACATAAACTGTCGCCAACTCATCTCGGTGGCAGGCGAGGAGAGCGGAACATATAAGAAGGGGGGAGGGGTATCCAAATGGCAAAACCTATCGGTAGGTGTGTTAGTATTCAAGCGTGTTAGTAGCCAAGAGGTTTATTTGCAGCTGCGACCCGCGCGTCGGTCAAAAAAAAGTCCTTCAAAATGAAACGACCATCGAATTAAATAATTGCTGAGACTGTTTTTGATACATAAAGCGAGAGAAGAGAGAGGGGTCACGGCTTACCCTCGGGGCTTAGATACGAGGGTTCAGTAGCCATAGCGGTAGGCCTATAATCGATGAACCATTATTCCCTCTAATTATGTTTTCCTCTCTTTAGGCCTATGTAAAAGTATGATTTCGATGACTGATTTCATTTTGAAGGACTGGTTGTATTTTGGTCAAACTTGCACCACGTAGACTATAAGGGGGGCCAAGATGTATATATTGTAAAAAATTGGCAAGACCGTATCTTTTTTTTTGAACGACGCGAGTCGCAGCTGCAAAACATCTTGGCTCAGTAGGCTAGCTGACAACCAATTTTCAAATAGCCTACTTATGCCAGGTCGCATACAGCCTTAGCGCAGAGAATAGAAGAATCGAAAAAAATGAGGTGGTTCCTTCTAATAATTTCTATTAGGTAAAGTTGAAATAAAAAATCTGGCACGTTTTGTTTAGCCGTGGCATCTTGGAGCGCGAGGGGTAGGCCTATTTTACCCGAGAAGGGTGGGAGGAGGTGCTGAACATTTCTGGTGGCTATTGTAACAGTTGTAAAATGATTTACTTTATTCAAGAACCCTTTTTTTGTGAAACACTTATGGCTAGAGATTGATATAGGTTTTGATGGTTAACCTCCCTAGGCTCTTGCCTATAATATCTCATCAACGGAAATCACTCTGAAATATAGTTAAGAATTTTATCCAGCAAAAGAAAACTACAACCACCAACATTCAGGTTTTACTGAAAATAAACCTTGTTATTCCCACTTCTGTCACATGAATATGATAAAAACGTTATTATCAACAGGAATTCAACCAACAATATCCTGCCTTTTCACAATAAGAAAAATAACACTCCCACGAATTCAATAAATTGTGTCTCAGTAAAAGCGATATTATCAAACGGAAGTTTGGGGGAAAATGTTGGCCTCCTCACCACAGAAATAACAGATTTCTATAAATTCTGATGTTCTAATGAAGAATAATGCACAGAAAGAATTCAAAAATCAACATGTTAAACGTTACTACGAAAGAAGTTTTCGTACTTGTGTCACTGGCTGTCCTTCTGGTAGCGAGCTCAGTAGAAGCTCAAGACCCAGAATCTGATTTAGATTTGGAGTCTAGTGAATATGAAGAGTCACGATCCGTAGGTTTCTTTCTCTGAACTTTTTGTATAGGTATAATAGAAAAAAGACGACGATGTAAAATTGAGTAATATATTTTAGACACGATTATGTTTATTTGCCGTGTTAAGACTAACTTGTGTCTAATTCCCTCGTCTTTACTCCTGTGATCTTACGACTTTTAATTAACTGCATAGGAACAAATTGCTAGTGATTTTTGTGCTAGACGAAGGGACGGTGACTACGTAAATTGGAAAAATTGTCATGTGTTCTACAAATGCTCTGCTAGACGCACGTTTGTTGAGGTAAGCAAAGCACCTCTCTTTCTTTACAGAGAACTTTCAAATTACCTAGTATCTATTTTATATTTTGCATGACTTCAAGCAATGTGCTGTAGGTACGGCGTATAGCCCATCTTTAAAGGTCTGCGATTGGATCCGAAATGTTCCTACTTGTAAACAGTCATCGGGTGCCACAATAGGCAAATGTGAAGAACCAACGTGTAAGCCAACAGTGGTGGTAATTCCGCCGTGTCAGAAAAAACCAAGGTGCCCCTACAGTCCGGTACAGCAGAAAAAAAAATAACCCTCGATAATAGCTATGTCGACGAGAAATAAACAAGACCGACGAAAACTTTACCAATCGATAAAAAACGAACTTTGCTGTTCCCTATTGACAATCCGATGTTTTCAAAATGAATATTAAAAACTAAGTTATGTAATCAATTAGTACTGTAAGATTGTTAGTTGATGATCCCTTACAAAAAACATATGATGTGAGCTCATATGAGATGTGAGTAATCAGTTCCAATGTCTCATTTCGCATATGAGAATCATATGCGAATCATATGCGATATGCGACATTGGAACTGAGAACTCATATAGCTCATATGAGATCATATTATATGATTTTCGTAAGGGATAGTAAAGCAATACACTTGAATGAATAGGCTATACAATTCTTTAACAAATTGGAGTCGTTTGATAATTCTTTTAAAGATGAGCTAGGAATGGTGAGAAGATTCTGGTAGGAAGATATTTAAAATATAGGCCTACTTTTTAAAGTAAAATTTGATTTGAAATTGTAGAATGTTTCAAATTGTAAATCCCATAATGTAAGATTGTTGTGACAATTTTTCCCCTTGTAACCCCCCCCCCCCCCAAAAAAAAAAAAAATGACATTTCCCGATTTCTTACTGATTTTCAGTCAGTGAGGTAGGGCTTGTGAGAGGGAAAAAGGTGTATCATAGCAGCAGCGCAATTTTGGGGAGCTTTTATTTTAGGGGGGAGTAGAAATCGTATCAAAACGCTCCTTCAATATTCACGTAGGTAAGTTTAATTTCTAAATTCGTTATAAATTCTGGCGCAACTTATAGAAGGTCCAGTTGGCCTTCGTCAATTCGGCACAAGTTTTCTATTACGACTAGGCACTTCTCGTGATCGCCACGGGGTTATTTGGCGGTTTCCCCCTTTTTTGCCAGTCCCAAAAGAAAACATGTGAACCAGAACCAGTCCCCTACTCCTACGCCTGTAACATCCCGGAATAGGATGTAATAAAGTACCCTTTGTAAAAATTTGTATCTGATTTGCACGTAGCCTACGCTGGAAACAATGACAGTCTTCGTAGTGAAACGGACGAGGCTAATAAGGCCTTAAGTAAAACTTTAGGAGTACCTAATAGTAGCGCCATCCGTTTTGTAAAATAAAGTAAATAATTATAACCTTGGCGTCTGGATGTTGACCGTCGTTGGCGTCTGGATGATATTTCCTAAATTTTATCATTTTTTTTGTAAGAGCTTGCGGTTTTTTTAGCTAAGATGTTAATAATCTTTCCAAATTCAGTGGTATGGTAACCATTGTGTACGATAGTGAACCTAATTATTTTTAAGATTAATACGAGGTTTAACGCAATAATTCATTATCATCCAGTCCTCAGTGCAATTGGCCGCAAATAAAGATTATCTAGTTTTGATTCGGATATAGGCTACATTGCAATACAAAAACAGTGTATAAGATAACGAAAACTAGATTCTCTGTTGTATTTATCATAATTCGCTGGTTAGCCAAGGGAAAAATAATTCTATAAAAGTTCTGCTAAATGAGAAGCCCAAAAGGATTATGCTGTTAGTCTCTGGATTCGTCCAAATTCTTTGAAATGACAAAAAAAACTATTTTGCTTTTGTGGGCCGCCGTGGCTATGACTATGAGTTTAGTTGAAGCCCAGGAGACGGAATTTGATGATAAGGACTTGCTGGCAAACCAATTTGAAGAAGATGTAAGTTTATCTTTTCATAAATAATAGGCTATTATACCTTTTTAGTTGGTCTTATTTTAATGTGTTTGGAAATAATCTTTTATCTTAAATTTAAAGTTCTCAAGCACATATTTTAATAGGGTATGTTTATTTAATGTGTTACATTATGATTTTCGAAGGAGCGACAAACTGATGAAACCGTCCAACCAGAGGAACCTCAAGGCCAAGTAAATGATCTTCTTCAATTCGATTAATTTACAAAATAGTAGTGACAGTTAATTAGCTATAACTAGTAATCGTTGGTTTTTATACAAATTTCTTATTGAAATGTTAATAAAAAGTTAAAAATCTATTTATGTAAGTGTCTTCAAAAGAAACTCTGTCGTGAAACAGAGAATACTGGGAGTGAGAACTATATAAAAGAAGACACAAGCACTTGCTAATAAGGACTTAAGATTCTTGGGGAATCCCTATTCTTAATATATTACCTTCATCTATAACACGTAGCCTACGCAACACCTAAATACTTTTTTAAAAATATATTATCTTCATCTGTAACATGCAACCCCACCGAACCATAGAGCGAAACTCCGACTGAACCGCCAACCGATCAACTACCAGAACCAGTTGCTCCTGCACCCCCGGCTCCAGTAATATAGAGAATAACAGTTGTTTTTTTATATGGTAACATTAACATATTAATTTTATTTGAATACAGAGTCAGAATACTGGAAGTTTCTGTGCTAATCGAAGGGATGGTGATCACGTAAACTTGGCAAGCTGTAACACGTTCTACAAGTGTTCTGGTGGACGCACATTTATTGTGGTAAACATCTTTTGTAGGCTATAATCAACTAAAATACTTTTATACTCAAAAAAGAAAAACTAATATGCGCATTATTATTTTATTGTTGAATTAAGAAATGTCCAAGAGGTACAGCTTTTAGCGGTATTTTAAAAGTATGCGATTGGATCCGAAATGTTCCAAGATGTAACGGGTAAGTGTTAACGTGGCCAACAAATTAAACGACAAGTTAGGCTACAACAAAAAGAAAACTGGCTCGTGAAATGAAAATGTAACAAGCTGGCAACGAGAAAAATTACACCATAGCCTACTATTTAAGTAAATTTTTGTCGTGTTAACAGATATATGATGAATAAGAATTTTAAAGAAATTTTCAAAGCTGTTAAACACAATTAAATAAACGCAAATTGGCAATCTGAAAAATAGCTGTTTTTATGTGTGTATTACCACTCAAATTTATTAATTAATATTTAGTAAACTTTTCCTTTTTGATTTTTTTACAATTTTAAAATTACTCCCTAAGAAAATTTGAAAATACACTGTATACATGCTAAAAATATATTTTATTCAACTTTAATGTGGACAAAAATGTCTTCGAGATAATGAAACACTATTGTCTATTTATCGTGGGAAACATTGCCTTAAGAACAGGTAAAAAGTGCATGAAGAATTTTGAAACATGAAAATGTTTTCCATATATTTTGTGGAGGGAAAAATTCTCTAGGAAAAAACCTTGACTGAACTGGTCGCCTTTTCCCCTTTTGGTCGATATGAAACTACAAAAATGTAGTCCATCCCCTGATTTCTGAGCTCGCGTCGAGATTAGCGTGCCTTCATTAATGTTGTTCCCCTTTTTTGGGGACTTATAAAAAATTAGAAACTCGCATATTTTCTACCCATTCTAGGCCTACTGTTATAGGCCTACATAGTAAAGAAATAAAAAAGAGAGTAGGTATCTACCTATCGTAGATTTTTCGAGCATAATAAATTCATGCTTTTAAAGCTCATGACATTCAGTTTGACCATCAATTATTCGATTGCCACGTATTATTGAAAGGTATGTTTTGATGCCAAATTTGTTTAGGTTATTTAATCGTTCCAAGTGTGGTATTTTTCAATTTGATATTCTGTTGGGCCACTTTTTTGTCACAAAACATGCTAATTTCGAACTAACCAAGCATTGTTTGCTGCTGTTTTAACTAGTATATTTTTCATAATCAATGCATTTTCAACAAGTGGCACACGAGAAGTGCAATTTTATATTTCAAAATCAGCATACCACATTTGAAGGTCAAAAAGTGGAAACAGAGTTGAAAACTGAGATCTACCAAACTTAAAATGATTAAACCCAAACAAACTTGGTACCAAAACATACCTATTAATGAGACGCATACCGTGCACTCTAAAAACAAATTGGTTTACTAAGGGCCTTAGTAGCGAAACGAACGCGGCTACCATTACTACTATGGCACTACTAAAGATTTACTAAGGGCCTTAGTAGCCTCGTCCGTTTCGCTACTAAGCCTGTCAGTTTTTAGAGTGTGGTTGGGTAGTTTAATTCCTACAGGGTCGCACAAAAATTAGAAACTTGTTTCAATTAAGTAATAATTTCATCTGGTTCTTACTGTTCTTAATTATATTAGCTAAAGACCATTCTAATCCGAATAGAATATTCAAATGTTCGTTTACTTCCGAGCCTGGAAGTAGGCCTATAGCCTACTTTCAAGCTGAGTTTCAAAACTAATCAATGGGGTATTAGGCCTACCTTTGACGGAAAACAGGTTCGGCGACTTTTTTCATGTAAAAAATATTGTCATGTGATGCCATCAATAAAAAAAAATTTCTGCTTTAAAGTGCTAAGCTTTCAATACAACCGAATTGATAAAAAAAGATAACCATCTTATCCTCAGTGGTATGATAGCAATTCAGTTTGATGGTTTACCATATTTATTCAGGAGAAGTGAGGTTCAGCGCATTGCAGCTTCATCCGACCCCCCCCCCCCCTCAAAAAAAAACAGACCACAAAATGATCATTCTTCTTATAAAAATCTGAATCTACTATATACATAAAGCACAAATATATCTAAAAACTTGGTAAATTTCCATATTTATCATAATATTTTGGTAAACCGAACTCCAAATATTTCTATATAAAATGAGCTAGCTTCAATGTTCTGAGTAAGTTATACTTCGGGTTCAGCTCAAATAAAGTAAGATGACTAAGACAACCTTTTTAGTTATATGGGTAGCTGTGTTTCTGACTGTATGCTCAGTTAAAGCTCAAGAACCAGAATTCAATGATGAGGACGTAAGTTTTCAATCCCTATACCTTCTATTTTGTATTTCCTTTTAACAAAAATTAGTTAATGGTAAAATTTTAATTAAAAATTATTTATTATAAATATTTATTTTTCCTATTTAAGAGGTTTGATAAATCTAAACTGTTTTTATGTTTAAGGAACGAGAAATTTTTGACACAGAGAGCGAACAAAGAGAATTTCTTCGACCTGAAGAGAAGGTAAATACTTATTCTTAACTAAAAAACTAAGACTGGCATAGGCTACTTTAAATGGATTGCTTTTGCTTATTTGGCTTGCGTAAACGAACCATCGTTATTTTGAAATATGGAATGATTGTTTTAACAAGCCAAAATTCTTTTTATAAGTTTGAATACCTAACTCCCTTTTTACGAAATTTGTCAATTTTTTGTGGACATTTAAGTTGACTGAAGTAATTGATGGGCATTCATTGTCCAAAAGAATAAGACACTATTTGTGTATAAGTCTGACCAGCTTGTGGCAATATTTATTTTCTTTTGTTAATTTGTCTAATAATCGTAAACATACGTACTCCCTAAGAAAATTGTCCACTTTACAATGTGGACAATATTGTCTTGCAGGTAATGAAACACCATTGTCCGTTTTTCGTGGACAACATTGTCTTTATAGCAGGTCAAAAGTGGAAAATGTTCAAAGTGGAAAAGATTTTCCATAATTAGTGGAGGGGAGTATTCTCTCGAAAATTTTTTGACTGATCTGGTCGCCTTTCCCTCTTTTTGTCGATAGAAAACTACGAATATGTAGTCCAACCAAAGAAGACAATGTCATCTCTGAGTCCAACCCCTGATTTCAGAGCGCGTGTCGAGAAAAGCGTGCCCTCTCTCATGTTCTTCTCCTTTTTAGGGACTTGTAAAAAAATTCGGAACTCGCATGCATTCTATACATTCTACAAATTTACATATTAAAGAAATAAGAGAGAGTAGGCTACCGTAGATTTTTCGAGAAAAATAAATGCATCCGAATTAAGCTCATGACATTCAGTTTATCTCTCAATTAGGTCTGAAAAATGTGTTTATATTGGGTACTGGGATAACTATGACGTCTACAGTGAAACTATTCGATGGTTTCTTTGCGAAATTCTAAATAACCGAGTGGTTTAGAGTCTAGCGTATGACATGGAAGGTTCATGGTTCGAATCCCGCACTAGACACTTTTGAGAAACATATTAAATATGACTTGAATTTAATTAAAGTAAAAATACGAATGTTGGTTGTCAGCGAGATAATTGAGTTAGGTTAAGCTGAGCAAACGAAAAGAAAAGATAGAAAAAATGAAACTCAGATCCATTTATTTGTACATTTTTTGCCTGTTTCAAAGTGGAAATATATGTCCAGGAAATAAGTGGATATATCCACTTATTTCATTCAGAAACCCCATTCAGGACATAGGCTATATATATATATATATGGTCAATAGTGTCCGTAAAAAAGTGGACATTTTTTACTAGGGAGTAGCCTACATATGTCCGTAATAGCCGTTCAACAAATTGTCAACAAAAAAATTGAATCAATTTCGTAGAGAGCACTTATTGTTTTACTACTTTTCTTAATCATATAATAGGTCCTATCACTGAATTTCTTATTAGTATTATTAATCTCTTTTCATATTTGTTTCAAGCGTTATTATAGAGGTGGTCCCTTTCCCTGCATAACTGGATGCAATATAATTACAGTTTGCAACATGGTCCGTTGCCCATGTAAAACATGTAACCGGAGACGAAGGATTACAACAACTACAACTGCTGGGCCATCTGCTGAACAAACAATTGAAACAACACCAGGACCAGAAACCGAAGAGACGCAAACCCAACCAAGCAATCCTCCGAGCGATCCAACAAAGGAAGAATCTGCGACCGAACTTCCACCAGCTGAAGATAACACTCCTGCACCTCCCGCTCAAGAGAACACTCCTGCACCTCCCGCTCCGGTATAATATAGAATAGTACAGCGCACACTAAACTTTTGTGGGGTTAAGTATTGATTTGCAGATCTACACTTAGCAGTACGTAGTAATACTTAAGCATTAATTAGGGTCTAAGTACTACTATGCAAATCAGTAGGCCTACTTAACACCAAATAATTTAGCGTGCATATATTTATATCATGACTTGAATTTATTTTAATACAGAGCCAAAATACTGGAAGTTTCTGTGCTAATCGAAGTGACGGTGACTACGTCAACTGGGCAAGTTGTAGTACGTTTTACAAGTGCTCTGGTGGACGCACATTTGTTGAGGTAAACATCTGTTTAATATAAAAACTTTGTATAACGAGCTTAAAGATTCTCATTAAGTAACTAATTTGGGACTTTATTCCTTGAAAATTAAGAAATGTCCAAAAGGTACGGCTTATAGCGCTACTTTAAAGGTCTGTGATTGGATCCGAAATGTTCCAAGATGCAACAAAATGCCTCGTGGCACACAATAATGAAGAGGATCGTGTCAACAACCAGATCAAAGGAAAAAAATATTAAAATGACAAACAGGACTCCCCACCGGAAATAAAATCTGAACCACGGACAAAATTTGTCAATAATTTATGACATTTTTTGGTGTATATTGTCATACTAAGGAGAATCCGATTGTTTTATTGATAACACGTGTGTGGCGTAAATGATCGCTAAGACTATTTTAGTTGTTACACATGGTAAAATAAACGAGAATGGTAAAATGAAGACTTAGAGTATTAAAAAATCAAATCTCCAAAAAAATATAGGCTACTTACATATTAATACTACATGGCTAATAGCCTAGACTACTATATGCTATGCAATGCTGTGGGTAGGCTATTTATAAAAGGTATATTTATAAACGCCATAAAAATCTCTGTATAATCTCTTTTGAACAGTTTCGTTGTTCTTTTTATTATGGCCAAATCGCTCCACTTTGGGAGGTACCCACAAGATATCTGTAAATTTCATCAATAAAATCTCCCCTTCTCAAGTCTTAAAACAGTCTTAAAACTGGTTTAAGAGCCTCTCTTAACCATTTTTGGCATAGGGCTAAGTTGGATCCGGATCCAACTTAGGACATAAACCAAAACCTTAACTCAAATTAAGTTAAGGATTTCTTAGCCTAAAACGAATTTTGTTTAGGGTTTAATCCTTATGTATGATGTGAACTATGCTTAAAGAATTTTATAAATTGAAGAAATCGGCTCTTTTTTTCATACTATAGACTTCCTATTTTGAGAATTTTGTCGATTTTTAAAATTTTCACAAAAATACAAGATTTTGGTGGAAAATGTCCTGTAGATTACAAAAATTGCCATCATTTTAATTAAAACTGGCTGTTAAGGGGCGAAAAAACGAGAAATTGTGCAGTTTTTTGAAAATAGGTTATCTTAGTTCTTCTTATGGCCATAACTTTTTAAATCGGGAATATTGTCACGGGTAAAATTGTCCAAAGGCAAAAACAGCTAAAATCCGGTGACTAGATCGGCAATAGTAATTATCTAACGCATCGCTGCTCTTTAAGAGACAGACAAAACGCTAAACTTCTACTAGTTGGCGAGAACACGACCAAAGCTAGGGATACACTTTTAAGACAAACAAAATAGCACCCTACTCCTTCATGTTAGAATTAAGATCTGCCAAGACCCGAACCCGATATCGACAAGGTAGAAAGGGGAAAAATACGATCAAGGTCTTACGAGAATAGGGTTGGCCAAACCCATCCAGAAAACGTTGGTCATAATGATTCAAAGTAGGGAATTTTAGGGATGACTAAGAGCAAAAACAAGGATGAAACAAGATACGCTAAAGAATTCGTGACAATATCACCAAAGTCTGTTACATTAAATTTAAAGAGGGAGATAATAGGATCATTTTGAGACTTTGTACGACCTTCTAGCGTCCTGCGTTCGTCAGATAATGGAGTTGGAAGCTCTCTATAAGTTTTATTAAAATACCGTATTCTTTCTTATGGCCAATCCTTTTTGATCGGAAATACAGTAGGTACCGGATTTATTCGAACACTAGGGGTCCCCCGTGCTTTCTTATGGGAAAAACGGAATCTTCTAAGTGCTCTAAAACTTTGAAGGGTTGATGAAATTTGATGCTGATTTTTTTCAACGTACCTGTGATTAGCATGCACTGATTTTTTTTTCAGAATTTTCCACCTACGGGAAATACCCCGTAATGGCCGTCGCGCAAATATTCGAACGCCTATCCCTCTCTGTGCAAAAAGGGTGATTTTGGCATTTTTTTGCGGCCAAACGAAAAGTGCTAGAACTATCTAGTTTTTTCTAAAAATCGAGACTGGCGAGTTCTATCTATAAAATTTTTGTCTAATCGAAGCGATTTTTTTCCTTCCGCGAACCTGAAGAAGAAGTTGAAAAAGTGCTAGCAGACGAACTTTGCCTATCTCGCCGAGAGGAACGTCATCTGCACTTATGCAGACACTCTTTCCAACTTCTTCTTCAGGTTCCATGGCACAGCGGACATCATATTTTTCGATTTTTTTCCACAATGATATTTTTCATATGACAAAAGCTTCATGAACATATATATTTTAAGAGGGGAAAGCTTGTAGATACGAGTGGCACAAAAGTTTTTTTGGCCCTTTTTCGCAGGGGGGGGGGATGTTTTAGTAGCTTCAATTTACCGCCATGGCGGGAATCGGTGTCACTCATTCTACGTAATGAATTTGTGAAATCTTTCAAAAGTCTTTTGGCCGAGCCGAAACATAAGAACTGATTTGCCTTCAGGCATTTCAGCTCAAGCAGAGGCATTGCCTGGCGATAGAAAAAGCCCTCAGAGGTACGATAACGATTTAGTTTTATGGTTTACCATATGTAGCCTATACATTAAAAGTGAAGTTCAATGGAGTATTGCAGTGGTATTCGGGCCAAAGAAAACAGGCAACCAAATGAAAACATTTATCAGATTATATTTTATATATACTCTACCACACATAGTACCCAAATTTAGCACAACTAGGTAACCTCGCTTGTTTATCACGTTTTTTTTTTGGTTAACCAGTGTAAAAATACTGCTATAAAAATTGAGCTAGCTCTATTGGTTTCAATTAGTTTTATTTCAGATTCAGTTCAAGCTCTGTAAAATGACTAAAACAACCGTGCTACTTTTTTGGGTAGCTGTGAGTCTGGCTATTTGCTCAGTGGAAGCCCAAGTATGGGAATCGGATGATGACGATTTGCAGGCTAACCTAGTTGAAGAGGAAGTATGTTTTTATTTTCTGCTTGTATGCTCAATAATCTGGGATTCATATAATTTTAAAAATTGTAGTATTTAGAATCCAAATAATGATCACTTAACAAGAAGTGTTTAATTAATAGTCTCTTTCATTTTATTTTTCTAAGAAACGAGAAGCTGTCGATACAGAGTTATCGTTGAGTAAACCTGAAGAGAAGGTAAATATTCGTTTGACTATTTTATTTACTTATATTAAAAGCCATTAAACTAAGTAAAAATATTTGTGCAAGCATACCCCAGTGAATTTTAAGTAACCTATGTATGCTCATGAGTATGTGCCAAAAACCTATGTATACTATAGGGACGAACTGATTTCCATCGCCTCCTAATTGCTTTCTTTTGGGGGAGGAGCGTGATAATTGTACTTAATCTTCAATACTTATCCTTTCGTTTTTCCTTATATCTTAAGCTGTCTTATAAATTTTTTTTACGTTGATTTTTATGCAGCGTTACTACGGTGCTGGTCCGTTTCCCTGTAGAACAGGATGCCAAATAATTACAATTTGCAACATGGTTCGTTGCCCATGTACAACATGTAACCGGAGACGAAAGACTACAACAACTACAACAACTGAACCACCCACTGAACCACCAACTGAACCACCAACTGAACCACCAACTGAACCACCAACTGAACCACCAACTGAACCACCAACTGAACCACCAACTGAGCCACCAACTGAACCACCAACTGAGCCACCAACTGAACCACCAACTGAACCACCAACTGAACCGGCGAATTTGATTCAGGTTCAAAAGGTTACACCCCGTCCAATTCCCCAAGTTCGTCCTCCATGCCGTAGTAGATGTCATCCACTTATGTCATGCTGGAGACCTTGTGGTCCAGTACGCCCTCCACCACGATGTCAAACCTGTTACCAACATGCAATTATATACGGATAAAGACCTATTCTGTGCTTTGGCCATTTACTATGAATAACGGACAAAAATTATGGGTTTTATAAATCCCATAAACCCAAAAACTTTTGGTGCACAGTTAAAGTTTTCCTTTTATTTTCCTTGTTTTACACAGAATCTAATACATAAGAACCTGCAAAGAAGTCTTCATGTTCTTGTTGTTTTGAAGGGCATTTCGTAGTGAAGTGAAAAAGGCTTCGAAGCCCTTCAGGGTTCCTAGGCGAAATTTTAAAAGGTTTTTATTGTCGGAGATTTATGTCTAAACATTTGCCTAAATGAGCGAACGAAGTCCGACATAACGTTTCCTCAATTATTACATGTATATATTATTATTACATAATTTATTATTACTACAACGCGTCTGAATTCAATTGTAAAAACAAAAACCACAGACCCTTCCATCTTCCCAACAGGAACTAAAGCAAAAACAGATAGGACCGTGGCATTTTCACCCAACAACTGTTTTACTAAAACGAGTTATCGCAAATTCAATTTTGCTAGCAGATTTGTGGTTGGTGAACAACGATATAGGTTGAAAGCTTTACCGCATTTCTAATTTCAAATGGTTTTGATTGAAGGGATAAGGCTATGAGTTCATTCATTGTAACTAACCGAATTACACCTATACGATCCACGAGCACTCTTATTTCCTTCCAAGTCCAAAATCCTTATTCTGCACCAGGTTTACCAAAACTTCCGGTCACCCCACCAATGCAGCAAACTTTTTTTATTATCCTAAAATTACCGACGTCAACCAGAACCTGACGTCGAACCGTCAGTCCGTTACGCTCTAATTATTGATTGAAAGACTGAGAACTTGTTCTCCAATCATCATAAGGTTAAAATGTTGCCTTATCAGTTTAAAAAACTTTCAAAGGCTTCGTTAATGCTTGTGACCTTGGTCTTTTTTCTTTTAATGGCCTTGATAAATGCATTTAATCTGGAATTCAATGGAGATTTAGAAGAAAGTCAATTCAAAGAAACCGTAAGTTCATGTTTCTTAGACCTAAACTTAAAAATTTCTTAATTGGGATTCCTTGTATTTTTTTAAAAATAATTCTTGGTTTCTATGAAATACTTTTTGCAGCGTCAAAGGGGTGGTGCCAATCGCCCCAATTTGGATTTCTGTGTTAAGAAGAGTGATGGTCGTTTCGCCGACTTTGCCAATTGCCACTTGTTCTATAAATGTTTTAATAGGCGTACGATTGTTCAGGTATAACGGAAGCCATTTAATGGTGTTTCACTAATTATGAATCTTACTCCTACAGTTAAACTCTCCTTCATCAAATTTATTTTGTAGTGGTGTCCGCCCAACTTGGTCTTCAATCCTTTTTCGATGGACTGCGATTTAATATATAATGTTCCACATTGCCAAGCTTCCAATGGCACTCATTCATCGATACGAAGAAAAGTGTTCAAGTACGTTGACTATCTCGACATTGTAGACTATAACAAGCTTTACCTGTGCGCCATTCGCGCAACGTTTTGAGTTGTAGGCGGAATGGTCGTCACGTGACTGCTTCCTCAGTCGTTCATCACGTTTTTCCCCTTTTCGTGAATTTGAATTTTTTCAGGAATTTTTTCAGGACTCATTGGCAATATTTTTTAAAACATAATTAATTGTAAAAACTTAATATTTATTTGAATGATTTTTAATTGTGTAGCTTGATGCCACAGATGAGTCTAGCGTAGTAGCAACACTTAGAAAAATTAAAGCAAAACTTACGGTTTAATGGTATATATTGTAGAAAATAACTGAGTTAAATCCAAGAGTCCAAAACTGCTTCAGGCAGATAAGGGGTTTGGGACCAAAAAATAAAAGCCCGCTAAGGACAGGTCTGTTGCCAAAAATGTAGACCTGTAACCTGGTCTTTGAAACAAACTTTGTATTCTCTTGCCATGATTTCTTCGCAACAAATTGGGTAAACGTCCTACCCTTAGCGGCCTTCATTCATTCGTCCCCGTTCCCTTTACCTGGCTGATGCAGTCTCAGATATCACTTGGTGACTGGTGTGTGATTCTCCGTACATCCTTCTTAACGCTATCTAAGTGATAACAGCATAAAAGATAAATAATATCCTTTTACATTCTTTACTATTAAGTGATCCGACCATAACTATAACAGCAACAACAACCCAGCATACGACAATCACGACGACAACAACCCAGCCTACTACAACGACAACAAAAATACAGCCCACAACAAAGACGACAATAACCCAGCCCACTACTACAACGACGACAGCAACAACGACCAGCACATCATCTCCGCATACAGCGACAACGGCTACCACCCTGCAGACCGCCTTATGGTCAAAAACACTCCCAATAGTTTTTACGTCTACAACTGAGCATGTGCCTATTACCTTCGTTACCACATCACCAAACGTACGCGTCGTCTCTTCCAAAATCTCTTCAATTGCTTGCTCCAATCTCAGCCCCACACATCTTTGGCTCTTACTTACCATCGTTGCCATTTGTTTAGTGATTCAGCGGTAATAGAAGGGTAAATCAGTAAAGATACGTCATCTGAATTTCAGCATGCATCATGACAATTAAGTAACAAACTATTTCAGCGAAACTTTTAAACAGAATATAATCGGGTTTCATGACTAAAAAATTAAGAGACAGCCATTCTTAACTTGTAGAATAAGAATTAATGTCCAAGAAGACTTTTTTTGCTTCTTGACTTTTTTAATCTGGTCAGCATATCAACCGTCAATCTCTTTGTTGGTTGACTTGCAGTAGCTAAGTTCTCCTTAACGCCAAGTGTGTTTTTGTATTAACTAATACAGTTAGGAATAGAACAGATTCTTCAAAGAATTGAAATGGTGTACAATTTTATCATAGCCCTTCGGCATTCCGCATTCTATTCTACGACAAACAGATGCGTGGCTCAAAAAGTTAACCATTACGTGTTCAATTAATTCTTGTCTATAGTTGTCTCTGATTACTTATTGGTCCTTTTGATTTGCCCGCCATTTCTCGCAGCGTTTCACGTCAGTCCGAAGCAGTGCTCTAGCGGTCTAATTGCTAACTTCTGTCTGCAGACGACGCGTAAAATGTAAATAAACAAATTGAGCAATTGAACAACACAGGCAATCTAGAAATGGCAAGCGCTTCCAACGACGAAAATGAACTCAAAGAAATGGTTACCTGTGGCATTTGTTTCTTTGAATTTGATACAGACATCAGGAAACCAAAATTTCTTCCATGCTCCCATACTGTGTGTCTACTCTGCCTGAAGGTAAGGGGAACACTGTTCTTTATTCTTTAAGTTGATTCCTTGTTGCACCACAGCACAATTGATTGTTTTTTTTCTTCTAAAGGAAATATTTTGCAGTGGACTAGTTACGTGTCCCATTTGTCGCAACACCTCCATACATTTTGATGTTACTGCTCTACCCAACAACAACTATGCCCTACACATGCTCAAATTGAAAGGAAGAACACCGGAACAGACCAATGCCAGTCAACAGTATATTATTCAGTCTCTACTGTTACAAATTACATTTAATTTAAATAGACTTGTACATTCCAGTCAACTGAGTTGGTGCTTTACATGTGGAACAACAACAAGAACGATATGCACTCTATCTGAACATTCTTCTGTCCACGTGACAGCAAGCACCATGAAAAATCTAGAAGCTTTTCTCAGCCTTAAAGAAGAATTAGAGTCATTGAAAACCAAAGGAGCAGATAAACTGGCCTTGGCCATTCAGAAACGGAAAGAAATTGAAGAGCATTTGAATCTGTTGATCAAATCGGTCACAGCTACATTGGAAGGGATTCAAGACCTGCAAGATGAAAACAACCTTTTGATGACAGAGCTTGTGTCAATGCTGGAAGGCAGCACTTTGAGTGATGGTTCCAGTAGCGAAGACTCGAAAGACTTTTTCTTGTCAGAATTAAGTTCCATAATTGGCGACGCCAATCCAAACGATACGGTAGATACGCTCAAACTCAAATTGAATAATTCCACAGAATTGTGCGAGCAAACTATCCGAGTTGCATCAGCTGCCGCTTCCAACTACGAACGTTGCAAGAAAATGCGAATAACTGTCAATGTGTTCGATGAAGAAAATCGCCGCTTGCCAACTTGCCCTTTTTTCGAAGACGGTTTCCGTTTGATGAATACGAACGGAGCGGATAGTCTCGCCAATGTCGGTCAACCTGTCCGTCAAGACTTGTTGCTGCTCTCGCACGTTGTCTTTTCCTTGCTAAGGAAGCAAAATGTTGATTTACGACATGCACAGCAGGATGATTGCTCCGAGGGGGCCACCGCTTTGTCAACAAAGAAAGACAAATCCAAAATTTCAGCATCTCCATTATCGAATTCTAAATCCTTGCTGTCCCTTCTTGATCCACTTTCCGACATATTGCCTAGCACGTCTCATCAAGACAATTCTATTGAGTCTTCGACTCGATCGTTTGTGGCGTTACCAATGCCACTCAGAAAAGAATTTGTACTAGGACAGTCGATTTTCATATTTAGATTGTCCCAATCTGGTGTACTTAAAAGTGAAATTCACGTTCAGACAGCAGCCAAGTTCTACCCGGAATTCATGAAGAAGCTGGGCAAGTTTTGTCACAAATCACCCAAAACGTTTAGCACCAAAGTCGAAAAGGTATAGTGCAAACTCTGAAAAGTTAATGCGACATGATAATTAATTCTATTTTGGGTGGACAGGCCGTGCCAGGAGTTTACGTCTTGTTTAACATGGCCAATCCTCAATTCCAACCTGTCGAGCCCGAAATGATCGCCAACTTTCCTCATCTTCAAGAGTCTGCTGTTGACGAAACGGCCAGCCGCTTCACCGATGTCGGCGTCAATACGGTGAACATGACCGTGGACAAGAAAATCGTCACCGGGTGGAATTTCGTCTTCTTGTTGGAGAACTATGACGTTCCCAAGTACGCGATGTACCTGAAAACCTTACGAGCTCGCCGTTTTGGCCGCGTTGTCCACCATCAAATGCTGGACGAGGTCAACAAATTAAGTTTGACCAACAAGTCGGAAAGGGCTGGCTATACGCTTACTTTAGAATCAAGATAGTTTTATCGATGAATGTATGAGCTAGTAGAGACCCGTCTTTTGTGTCGCCCCATTCCGATTGACGGTAGGCTCACGGGCAGCGTTGCCCGTCGGAATTGTTTAATGCCGATGAGTCCATAGCACTGTTTCGTGTGACAATCAGTTCAGGTAAAAACGAGTACGGATTTGCGAATTCACTTGTAATGCCTTGTGTTGAACAGGTATTTCATTCCGTCCGACATCGCCATTAAAAATTGGTTACAGCACCATTCGTCCGTTAAGTTTTCTAATAATTTGGTCGTTTTGGTGAATTTTCGATTTATCGTGTTGGTGCGTGAGTCTAGCGATAATTTCAAGTACGCGAGTAAGTAAATAGCAGCAGTTTTCTTAACATAACTTAAAATGTTTAATTAGATCTAAGCAAATAAATGAGGGACGCTTGATTCAAAGTGCATGCTATTTATTTCAAATCCGTAAATGTTGGCTGTTATCGTTTCAAGGATAAATGATTTGTGAATAGTGACATTACTGTATTGATGTAGCCTAACTAAATTTCTAAATAAATCTTAGACTTTAAAGTCCCTCGGAAAAATCATCTAACGTGCGCAACATAATAGCGACGTAATATTGGAACAACTCGGAGTCGGATGTAGATTTGACGACAGTTGGTCCCAGATCGCCCCGGCAGGTTGCTGGTGAAGGCCGACAAACCGGTGTACGTGCTACTGGACTCTACCTTAGACGTCCTTGTTAAGCTAATTACCACACTCTAAAAACAAATTGGTTTACTAAGGGCCTTAGTAGCGAAACGGACGAGGCTACCATTACTACTATGGCACTACTAAAGATTTACTAAGGGCCTTAGTAGCCTCGTCCGTTTCGCTACTAAGCCTGTCAGTTTTTAGAGTGCAGCATCCTTGGCCACGAACTCGCATATAGAAGACTTATACTGTATATTGTGGTACAATAATTTCCTCTTTTTCTTTGACCGGTAAATACTCCATATTAGATGCATAAACACGGAGGTAGTGCGTACAACTTTGATCTGCTTACCTGTTGTTTACTGACGACTTGACCGCGATCAAGGACGCTGCGTAGTTGTCGTAGTTGTATTAGACAGGGTGCCGTTCCACTGGCTGCTCTAATTCTGGCCTTTTTTTAGCTGCTGGTATTTAATAGCAGATTTTTTAAGTTTTATAGCTTTCAAACCCCTCTAAAATGTGTCATGCAAGGATGAACTTTTCGGATGGACGCGGTTTCAAAAGAAAAAAATTGACGAAATGAAGAAAGGGTCATATAAGGGACAGTCCTAAGGTAGTTATTAGCGTAGGCTATCACGTATAATTAGGCTATATTACAAACATAATAAAGACCTCGAAGTCAAGCCCCTCGCAAAGTCCACCATCTCGCGTGATCCCACCAAGCCACCACTTTTGTTTGCAATGGCATCGCCGTTATGGCAGTTTTATTAATGGATATATCCAGTAATGCTAAACTAGTACGCAATGTGACTCAAGTTATACAAGCTGTTTATTTTATATTGATTTCATGATGTCAAAAATGAACACTGTCTAAACACTATTACGCTACCCAGTTTTCAAATGGATATATTTGGAAAATGCTATTCTTCCAAAGGATATAGCTAAGTCTATTGCAACCTATACCAAGAAAGAATTGATTAAACGAAACTAAAATGATTCCGTGACGAAACCCAAAGTAATTCTGCTGATTCTAGAAATATGACGTTGGGGAAAAAACGAAAACCAACACCCATAATATCCGCGAAACAATGAAATCCAACTATTTCTAGCGAAAATGAAGCTGCCTATTGAGAGGAATTCGGCCTTCGTACTGGTTAGCGTACTCTAATTATTATTAAAAGGAAGCGCACAAATTTGGTATGACGATCAATTTTCAAAGCTCCACCGTTGATTAAGTTGTAATACATTCTTTTTCTTATACGCCACCTATTATGTCTCTACGTAGTTGAGGCAGAACCCAGTATTAGTAGTGTCGGCACCAGCCGCTATAACTACGGGATTTGGGGCGACCACGGCGACCACGACGGCTTCAGTGCCATCCGTTTGGTAGGTAACCCGAAATGGCCTGCTAGAAGCTGGTATAGAAAAAACCAAGTGAGTCATAATAAGTTAAATGGCGACTTATCCTATATTATAGGCTATGATGTCTATCGGACTATATCAGAAAGTTGCTGACTTACTGCACACGGAAACACTGTTTGGGGAGCCAGCAGCAAGGTTTGTAGGGTTCAACGCATTGCCACAGAAACGGTCGGCGACCATACTTGTTGTGGAGTCGAGACCTCCGCCCGAGATAGAAAGGAAATCGTACAGGCAAACTGCGTTGGCTGCAGCGTCAATGGTACCAACGGCCGAGTTAAGGAGGTTGGCAACAACAAGAGGAGTGGTGATAGAGAAGGCGTCGCCACCGCTCGTTACGGTACAAACTGAGAGGCACATTTGTGTTGCTTTCTGTCTCATCATAAATTCATAATATACCATCGTTAATAATTATCAATATAGTAGTAAAACATATCGGTTCATTTTAAAAGGAGTGAACACTTACCTGGGAGTTGACAATTTCGGTCCTGAAACAGATGTTGTAGGCTTGGTTGTTGAGTTGGCGAAGGCCAGCCGTGTCCCTCCAATTGAAGGAAGAAACTCGGCCCGAAGAACCGGTGTAATACTGGAGACAATCTGACGGCGCTAGCGACGGTGACGGCGCGGATCAAAATGTGGGTGAGATCAACCGATTTGTTTAGCGAAAAAGTTGTAGGCTAGCCTATATTTGACAAGGGGGAAAAAAACAAACAGGGCTATAGAGTTACCGAGATAGGAGACGCCGCACGGCAGCATGGCAATTTTGATGTTCCAAGAACGAATGGCTGTTCCAGTTCCGAAATTGAACATGAGCTGAAGATCGGTTGGGTCTGTGGTCGACGAAGGTACCTCCAAGTACACTGAAACACAAATAGCCAATCATTTACATGACGTACGATTACAGCCATTTTCCATAATTTCTTGTTTAAGCTTTATATAGCCTATATTATATTTATTACTGTGTTGCCCGTTGTTGTCACCGCATATGGTTGGGACCCTGTTTGTTGCTCCACCAACTTGAAAGGTGTCTGTGCAAGTGCCGGCAGTGGCTCCCGCAATTGATGGTTGAGCGATGGTGAATGAAACAAAGTCGAGTCTATTTATGAGTAGTATAAGAGTCATGTTTTAGTTGGTATAGTATGTAATAGGTTGATGTGTTTATTAAGTTGGTATTGACAGTAGGCCAGTAGGCCTATATTATTAACACAGCGATCATACTTAATATACCCCGCGTATCATTTTATCAAGCTATGCTGTGATTCAATAAAAATAGTAGGCTATGCATAAATTACATAAGCTATCTTATTAATAAGATCCTCACCGGACTTGGCAGATTGCTTTCTTTTGTTCCAAGAGAGAGCTGTCCAATTTGACAGTCACAGCACAAGACGAAGATGCGCTTGGGGCAGTAGTTGGTGATTGCCAGTACGTGTTGTTGAGAGTGATGGAGCTTCCACAGCTAGTTACCGTATCTGGTTATAGAAGAATAAATTATTTCCAATATGAAAGGTAATATTAGGCTATATGGAATTTCGTTAATAACGCAGACTTACTGATACAACAGACACCGCCGATAAGACAGGATCCGCTAGGACGGCCACCGAATAGCGAACAGACGTTGTTCGGGGAACAGATGCCGTAATCGCCACTTGTTGTAACACAACTGTCGAAATGAGGGACAGCGACACTGGCGTAGTTGGGATTTAAAGAAACGGGCAATCGATTGCTATTGAACAGGTTGGCAAAAGGCCGGTTAATCGTCGTTCCCGACGATGTGAATCGGTTGTTGAAAAGAGCCGTGTTGATGATGCTGTTGGCCAAAGTGTTAAGACCAAATCGGCTTTCTGGCTGATCGACTTCTTCAGCAGCATCTATTTTTATTTATTGGGATGGTAAAACCGGGGAAATTAATAACCAAAATTTGAATAAGCCTATATACACATATTAATAAGATATAATCACAAAATTCTGAAAAGTCATTGGGTTCTACATTAAAATTCGCCAATAATAGCCTAAATTGGCAAAAATTCAAATCTACAAAACTTCCAAATTTCAAATTTCATAGTGTTAAAATATATTTCATGTTTGAGAAAACCTAACCCGAACGGTATATAAATACGAAGATTGCCCCATATTATAAGACATGGTGCGTAGCTTAAGTTTCGAATGTATAATTTTGCAGGTAACTGTGGGCTAGCCTATATGCTCAAATTCAATACAGTAAAAATAATTAAAATGAATATAATATAAACTCACATTTGTTGAAAAATTTTTTAAACGGATTGAAGGTACTGGGTTGGTGCTTGTTGAGAGGGGTCCGTCCTTCATAAGGATTGGCATATTCTAAACAAATATAAAATAAGTTGTATTGTTCAAATAAGATCTTATTGTCTTAAAATAGTATATTCTTGAATAAAACCTGGAACTCGAGGGTTTGTTTGGTCGTAAAACGAATCCCACAGATTGGCGTAAGGCAAGCCGTAAGCTTTGGCCAAGGTACTGCTGATTGGATTCTGTCTGGCAAGAACTTCGATTGGTTCCTCGTTATCGTCGCCACAAGCTCTGATGTTGTGTAATGAGAAAATGACGGCAATAATGAGGACAGACCAAAATTTCAACATTTTCTCGTTGTTGACTGCAGCAGTCTGATATATCTTTCCTATATGATATAGTGACCGAAGATGACTAAAGATACGACTGCTCATATGTTCCGTATGGCATCTTCTTATATATGCTGTGCTCTCGAGATAGCGTAGGACGTCAACTCGTCTTTTTCCAGCCCCTTAGAATTGTTGACTTTACACCACCCTTGACCATATAGGAAAATGAAATTTTTGGAACATTATATTTCTCTTTTATATTCCTCTCTTTCAGGTGGGTTAATGACTATATTTTAACTCAGAGCCAGGGCCGTTTTAGTCATTAAAGTATACGCTCTATACCTATATTGCGAGGTTTTTTTTTTCAATTTAAACATTTCATGCGAATAAATCATGTTGACCAGCGAAGCGGCGTTTGGCAAATCGACGACCACACAAGGAAAAAGACGTCGTTCGATTGTCTAAGGATAGTTTGTTAACCTCGGCCTTGATGGCTATTCGAAACTAAGCAAGCGCGTCAAAGTTTTTTCGGGCTGTATCATCCATTTTTAGATTCTGATGCTGGCCGAATAACCCTTATAGTTCCGTTTCTTTCGTGCGTGGGTGATTCTCCCGGAATAGAGTCATTTCAATGTTTTCTTTTGGTGTAGGTTTAGCCAACGATGAATAATTGGTTGACAAAAATTGTCGATTACTTTCACCAGTTTACCCCAATTGAAAAAAGCATTTCTTAAATGTGTAATGACTTCCACGTGCTGAGCCTTAAGCAAAAAATCAATAAGTGATTGACCCTTCCTATATAAAAGCAAAGCCCCTCCACTTGTTAAGATTTTAAGCAGACGATGACCTCCCAAGGTGAAATGGAATATGATCTTTTGGCATTTCGTCCAAGACGTGAGACGAGACTAATCCACGTGATCATCATCATTTCACGCGACCTCCAGTGTAATAAAAACGACTGATTAGCGCAAATGGGCGAGGTTATAGCCTTATTCAACAGAAAACGGCCAGAATAAACAATTTTAACTGCTCATAGCACCTCTTGTGTCTTGTTAGTTCCCTATTTCGTGCTGCGCGAGTCAAATTCGAAAAAAAAAATTCGGAATTCAAGATTTCAATAACGTAAACTTGGAGACTTATATAGTGGATGACGTTGGCATTTTTTAAAAAAATTTTAGGATGATGAAACCAATGTCATAGAGGACGATGTTGATTAGAAGATTATATCATTCAGCATTCATGGGCGACTCACTTATTGGCATAACGTAGGCTACTTATAACAAGTTCCAATTCATCACATAATAAACTAGCCTATTACGTCGATATAGGCTACAGTTCATTTATAAGGATTAACGGATTGAAGAGTAATAACTATAATATAAATAAAATATTAAAGCTTATAAATAACTTGATTCTCTGTTATTCTTGTGTTGCTTTTATATTTATATAGATGTTTCCACTAATAGATTGATAGTTGAAATTATTCTTAACATACAATTCAAAATAGGCTACATAAAATTAAATACAAAAAATTAATACATTTCAATTCAAATGAATTGTGGGTCAATTACAAGAAATAATACAAGCCGATTGGTGTGTAGTTGCTCATCAAGTAAATTCCGTGATTGTCATTCTCGGTGAAACTGTGCAGGTTTTTCCGAGCTAAAGAGCAAAAATTCAAATAATCATATTAGTTATCGAGTTTGTGCCAATATTAAAAAATACCCGCAATCTAGAAGAAATTACCTTGATTGACAAAGAAATTGGCAAAGTAGGTAAAGACGCTGGGCATTTTCAACGAGTTAAGTTCGGGATGGAACTGCGTTCCCCAGAAAGGATAGTTAATGGCTTCAATGGCGGCTATGTAGGGACCCACGTATCTTCCACCGGTAGAATTACTTCCAGTGTCGGACATGGCCAAAGATGTGTAAACTTTGTCCATTGCTTTCTGGGTAAAATTTTGGTTGGTCATACACCAGTTATGGTAATTGGCCGTAGATTTCTCCGTGCTCAGTGTAGTCATTAGTTCGCTTGGTGCAGCCCCGAACAACCGACTTGCGCTGGCTATAATTGATGAAGATATTCTTTTATTTACAACTCTCTTAGTTCAATCAAATCTAGAAAAAGTAAATCACCAGATGAAGTAAAGCTTAACGGATCGGTACGATTGTAAGCATCGCACCTAGCCAGGTAACGCGTCCCTCCGCCGCCGACGGCCATGTAGAGAAGAAACTGAAAGCCCAAACAAGTTCCCCAAACAGGGAAGAAATCGCCCTTGTTGTTGGCATTCACAATAAGATTGTACAATATCGTTCCGGCTCGACCGTATCCCGAGTTCGGATAATTGTAATTCGCTCTCCCTCCAGGAAAGATCAATCTTTTATTTAAAAAATCACAAATAATCATCTAAAATGTTAAGAAATTCATAAGAGAATGCGACGTACCCGTTAACTGAATTAACGATGGCGCTGTAGTACTCCTCGGTCTGGTTAATTCTGTAAATTTAATACAACAATAGAATTAAATTAACAACAAAAGTGATTTATATAGGCGCTGTATACTTTATGGGCACGGCTCTGGCCCCTTGGCTATCCAACCATTTGACGTAATTGACAGAGATGAAACTGATGCTGTTGGGTGCTTTGATATCAGCGGTATTCTCTTGCGCCAAGATTCCTATTAAAATAGTTGGATTTTGTATTATTTAGTGTGGGCGGTATCATTGAATAGCTTATATATAGCCTACCTATTATTGGAGGATCGGCGATATTTCGGGTTCTACTGGCATCACCTTGATTGAGACCTATTATGCTGAAGAATAAAATAAAGCACCTGGGTAAAAACATATTGAAAATACGGATCTAGACTCTTTTGAGAGATTTGGACTGAAGGAGAGCTGATTATGTCTGTCTGTCCTACACTTTAGTAAACTTTCAACTTGGTGTTGTTAATAAGCTTTTATAAGGGAATATATGTTCCAATATTGATATCGCACCTGTGCGTATTGCAAGTACGTAGCATCATTTATAATACTCGGTGGACTGGCAAGCGTCGTTATATTTTCCCGCATTGTCGGCGCGGCGGATCTTTAGAAGGAAAGGGCGGCTCCGGCAAAGTTATCGTACATGTGGACAGTAAAATATGCTCGAAAAACACGTTGGGTAAACAGCAGTCGGAAAACAATATAGCCTACTTCGCACTGTAGCCTACAGCACCATATAGGCCTACATATGTTGTTATTGTTTGTTTTTTTTTGTCTAGTAGTCCTACTTTTTTTCATATAGGGCAGAATAACAGAAAGCCGATTTGTTCTCGTGTTTCTCGATTCCAATATATAGCTTAATAATATTAAATAAAACAATATCTTGATAAAGACTTCAACTAATGAAGAAAACTATATAATTGACTATTAAGGCATTTGTTGAAGGCTATTCCAGGTACTCCATCTCTATATTGTTTCTCTTTCTATATAATTATATATATACAAAGAGAGTTATGGCTATTATGAAATTGGGTAATAGGCTACAAGGGGCAACAGAAATAGACTTTCATCAGAATGGGCCTCTAGATATGATTAGCAGAGAAGCAAAACTTTTTTACTTTCCCAGCAGCGGCATAAACTACTTAAAAATGCGTAGATAATTGAAATTCCGCCAGTATTCATATACGTATTATATACTTTTAAATTTTAAAATGACCCTTTAAGTGGTTCAGCCCGAGGGGTCCGCAACTCAAAAAAAGGAAAAATTGCAGTGCCTTTTGTTGCCTCGAATTGCAAAAAAAAAAAACGTTTGGGAAAAAATTTTCCTCAATATGTCTGAATTTTTGTCTCCATACCCTTTTGGTCCGTCCTTTTTTCCTTTCTTTCCTTAAGTTCTTACTTTTTTTCCCTTTCTTTCATTTTTCATCCGCTAATCCGTTGCGTTTTTTTTTTACCTCACAACGATTCCTGTCTTGCTGCAGCACTGCAGCAGGTGTAGAAATCGTCGGAACTTTCTCTTTTTCCTTTAAAAAAACCAAGATTCTTTCCTTATTTACTTTCTTTTTTTGAGATGCGGATCCCTCGGTTTAGCCTTACTTAATTTCTTACTGAACACTTAATTCTATATTAATTTACCGCTGCTGTGTTGTGTTACTGTGTCCGAGTTATAGTCTATTTAATGAATCGAACTAAATCGAGAATCGAATATGCTAGGCTATATATACAGTTACCATCAAGTTCAAAATTTCAAATAATGTAACAGCAGCATAGGCCTGTACTTTATTCAACCTCGATCTAACTGTATATAATTATATTTATTAATGCTTATCAATAATCGTATACTTTGTTATTCATTGACTGCGTTTGTTTTATTCAAATTATATATCCGTTTCTATGGGTTCATGAAAAATCAATATGGGAGTTGGCCAGTTAAAAGAAATAATACGATCCAATTGGTGTGTACTTGCTCATCAAGTAAATTCCGTGTTTTTTATTCTCAGTGAAACTGTGCCGATTTTTTCGAGCTAAGAAGCAAAAATTTAAAAGATTTTGTTAGCGCATTTGTGCTTAGCTTATAACAACAATACCCACAATTTAAATTTCAAAAAAATATATACCTTGATTGACGATGAAATTGGCAAAGTAGGTGAAGACGCTGGGCATTTTCAACGAGTTGAGTTCGGGATGGAACTGCGTTCCCCAGAAAGGATATTTGATGGCTTCAATGGCGGCTATGTAGGAACCCACGTAATTTCCTCCGGCAGAATTACTTCCAGTGTTGGACATGGCTAACGATTTGTAAACTTTGTCCATTCCGTTCTGGGTAAAATTTTGGTTGGTCATACACCAGTTATGGTAATTGGCCGTAGATTTCTCCGCGCTCAGCGTAGTCATTAGAGCGCTTGGTGCATTACCGAACAACCGACTTGCACGAGCTATATTTTAATTTGGTGAAGATGAGATTCGTTCGTTTACAGTCCTCTAAATAAAATCTATATAAGTTGTAAATCACCAGATGAAGTAAAGCTTATCGGATCGGTTCGATCGTAGGCATCACACTTAGCCAGGTAACGCGTCCCTCCGCCGCCGACGGCCATGTAGAGAAGGAACTGAAAGCCTAAACAAGTTCCCCAAACAGGGAAGAAGTCGCCCTTATTGTTGGCATTCACAATAAGATTGTACAATATCGCTCCGGCTTGGCCGTATCCCGATGACGGGTAATGGTAATTCGCGCTCCCTCCAGGAAAGATCAATCTTTTTCAAAATGGAAAAATCGCAATTATTTTTATGTGCCTAATGTTAAAAATGAAGCGGGTGTGAGGCGTATTACCCATTAACTGAATTAACGATGGCACTGTAATACTCCTCGTTCTGGTTAATCCTGTAAATTAAAGGTCGATTAATCCCTGAGGTCTGAGGGCGTAAATTAAGGTAATCCCTGAGGTCTGAAGATTGTAATGCAATATCGCACTAGCCCGTACGGCTAGGCTCGCGCAGAACTTTATTCCTCCTTTGCGCCACGCCTGAGGCTAAGGATTTTCGGAGAAAACCACTGATTTTCTACGAATATCAAAAATTTTGTGCGCCCTACTAGTTGAAAACGGAAGGTCATAGAAAAAATCGGCAACTGCTATCATTCTTGAAATTTTCTCAGCTGCCCCCCACTACCAAACACTATAGTACTTTTTTCTAATTGATTATGCATTCACGATAGGAAAACTAAAAAGAAATCTAACTGGTGAATCTCAATGGGATTTCTGGTGAGAGAGGAAATCCCATAGGAACAGTCCCTAGAAATTGAATATTTGCAAGGCGCTCTTCTCACTGTGGGTGTCTATTTCTTTAATTATGGTTGAAAGTTCATTTAACTCATTTTATGAAACAAAATGGAAAAATCGTTTCAATTATTTTTTTGTGGGGGGGGGGGGGCCTTATATTTAAAAACATATCATCACGCGCAGAAAAAATGTATGTGCAAAGATGGGGACACTTGGAGAGTCTGATATTTCATCTATTCTAGTAATGCCCGTGATATTCGGAAGAAAATACGAACGTTTCGAATATTTTACAATCAGCAGCAGAGGAAAAAATATATATGTTACCCACAAAATGCCGTTAAGTGACGGATGGGTCTTGTCACATATAATATTTAAACTGCTTTTATGATCCCAAATTAAATTGAGAAATTTTGAATTTGATTTTAATTTTATACAATTCTTACGCAAAATCCAGTAAAATCAAAAAATCCGTTTCAAATTATTCATTTCCAAAAAAAGCATGAAACGCATGAAACCAGAAAAATAGTCTATCGATTGACGATATATATTACTATTTTATAGCAAAGTGTTACATAAAAAACAGAAAAGATTATAGGCTATATATTACTTTATGGGCACGGCTCTGGCCCCTTGGCTTTCCAGCCATTTGACATAATTGGCAGAGATGAAACTGACGCTGTTGGGTGCATTAGTATCTGCGGTATTCTCCTGCGCCAAGATTCCTTAGATTTTTATTTGTAAAAAAAGTTTGATTTTGTATTAGTGTGGGCGTAGAATCAAATAGCCTACGTTGCCTACCTATTGTTGGAGGATCGGCGATATTTCGGGTTCCACTAGCATCACCTTGATTGAGGCCTATTAGACTGAAGAATAACATAAAGCACCAGGAAAAAAACATTTTGAAATGAATCTAGGCTATTTATACTCTTGTGAGAGATTTGGATTGATTCAAAGCTGATTTTTTGTCTGTCCTACACTTTTGTAAACCTTCAACTCGGCGTTGTCAATAAATTGTTTTAAGGGAATATATATGGGCTGCAAGATCGATATCGCAGCACCTGTGCGTATTGCAAGTACGTAGCGTCATTTATACTCGCGCGGTGCGCTGACAGTTGTTTTCTCGCATTTTGTCGGCGGAGCTATACAAGGAAATGTTGGCCCCGGCCAAGTTGTCGTTTATGTGGACAGTAAAGTATCCCCGAAACTTGTCGGGTGAACAGAAGTTGGACATGGACAACAATACTACACAATGTATAGCAACATGCATTTTATTTGTTATTTATTTTTTTTTTTTTTTTTACTTTTCGTAGGAGAGAGTAACAGAAAATCAGAAATAGCTGTTGTTTAGAAAATATCAAGAAATAAAAGACCAGTGGATTTGTTCTCGCGTTTCTCGATTCCAATAGGCTATATATATAACATCTTGGATGAAACAATAATATCTTGATAAGGCTACAGCTAATGTGGAAAGCTATAATTGATTGAATGGACAAAGTAAGACGATTGGGACGTATAGAAAGCTACTATTGCTACTCCATCTCTAATCTCTATTGATTGTCTTACTATATAGCCTATCTAAAATCTACAGAGATTATTGCCATAAATAAATTGGGTACGGGGGAAAACAATTAATCAGAAATGATTGAGGATTTTTTTTTTTGATGCCACAGTTCTAAGGGATATCAGGCCTAAACTACGCAATCCCCTAAATTTTAAATAGGCTAGGTAAATATACTCTGACTTAATACATATGACAACTGTTTTGGCAGTTGTCAGTATCGCTTTGTTCCAACACTCGGTTGAACGTATACATGTCGCCAGTGGAGAATTCGACGGAAAAGTGTCTAGTTCCTTATCTAGACCTGTCGACATAATAAACAAGTGTGACATGCGGTTTCGTCTATCGGGAAACGAAACGCCGACAAAAAGAAACCGCTTAGCAGCTGAAAAACCACCGATTTGATACTGAACACGCCACATTGGAACCGCTCAAGTGAAAACCAAACAGCAAAGCACATTACCGCTTTCAGATTTAGCTGCACAGATTAATTATTTATATTTTTAAAAAGTCTCTGGAATTAAAACCGGTTGAAATTGCGGCGCGCGATTCGAAAACCACAGCGCAGCATCAACAAGTCACTTTAAGAATTTTACTAGTCCCTAATATACCTTATGGAGTCTTATCGTACGTGACACCGGACTCGTCTCTTCGCTTAATCTTTCAAGGGGTGTCTGACTCGTGTCTGACCTTGCGGGAGCATCCAACTGAAATGATCCGCAGCTCAGGACCGTCCAAGTTCTTTTTATTACCTCTTCTTAAGTCGAAAAACTTCTTTTTTTCTTGGCGACGGGCCAGAAACCGCGGGGATTCCCCTGTAACAAAATAAGCCGAGGCAACCGATAACAGTGTAACCGGGGAAATGAAGCCTTAATTGTATTTACACACACGGGCACAAAAAAGAGAGAGAGAGGAGAGAGAAAAAAACAAGTGAAAAAAAAGCGAGAATTTTCTCATTTCTGTCGGGTTGGGCAAAGAGAGGGGAGTCAGAGAAGAAAGACGATGGCAACTGACGCACGCGCGCAAATTACTTGAGTCAATGTCTGTCTGCATGCGTTCCCTATTTTGTTGTTGTCAAGAAAAAGAGAAACAATTATAATTATACGCATCCCATCCTGAAGGCGGCAGATTTAAAAAAGAGTTATTAAGATGATCTGCCCGAAGCGTCTTCTTTTCATCCGCCGATTTTTTGTTATTTTTTCTGCTTCGTTTGAAATCAAAATTATGAGCAAGAATGTCGCTACAGTTTTTGGTTGTCCAATTTGTTGAGTCTGTCGCAAAGTCGGTTAAGAGTTGAAACAAAAAACACGCACGCGGTTACACAAGATTTGACACAATTGCAACAGAGAAAATTGGGGGGAAGAAGGCCGGGCAGAGTTTTGGTTTGTTCTTTTTCATTAAATATATAATAATAATAATAAGATATAATTAAAGAGTCAGAGAGAGAGAAAATGCTGGTTTTGCACAAAAGAAGAAAAAGAAAGATAGAGGTCAGTTTCATTTCCAAGTCGATGATCTCCCGTTGAATAGACGACGACACCAAAATCAACAAGAAACAAAAAAACAAAAAGAAGAATTCGGCCGACGTTGTGGGGTTGAGATGGCTGGGGCGCGGCAGTGGCAATTCCGCTCAGGCTTCGCCTACACAAAAACAAGAGTTTGTTAGTCGTTTACACCAACGCCGTTTCATTAATGAATGATAAACATTTGGTGCGTAGTGTGCGAAAATAAAATTGAAAACGGTGAAAAAGTGAAAGACGGAGGACAACATTGAGAAAGGAAACCTGGAAGCTGTTTGTAAGAGAACTCTGTGAAACGTTCAGCTGTGGCCACCGTTGTCGACATCTCCATCGGATCTGAACGCCATCGCCCAAAGTGTAGATAGAGAGAGAGATAGAAAAACAAAAAAATTGTGACGAAAAAAAGCAAGCAGAAATGATTAAGTGAATAAAACTGAAAAAACCGAAACCAAAGCCACTTGATTAGAGCCATAAATAAAGCGAAAAATGATGAAATTGTAAAAACGTAAAATTGTGCCAAATGTCAGTTGGTAAATTTAGATACGCTTTACCATCTTCTTGAGGTAAGGCCGGCTCGTTTTCTTCTTCTTCTTCCTCTTCTTCCTCCTCTTCTTCTTCTACAGGTTCTGGGACAGCACCTGTAAATTCAAAAGGGGTTTTCGAGAAGATAGCACCAACCACCAATAAACAGAGACTTGAGCCATAGAAGCACCAACAGCAGATTGAGATAGACTTGACAACACCAGCCTGGCTCTGTGCCAGTCCAAATTAAACTCACCTCCATCATCAGCTCCTGCATCTCCTGCATCATCATCTCCCATGTCTTGTGTGTCTTCCTGCACTTCCTCGACCTCACCATTCCCTTGCTCATCATTCTCGGGAGTCTGTCTTGGACTAGGGGCTCCATTGAGTTGGGGAACCACAACCTCTTTCTCCAACGAGACCTGTATCACACAAAATTAAGAGTCACAATACAATTTACAAAATTGAGAAAGAAAAGGACTTGCATCTCTACTGCTGAAATTGGAAAGACTGTGATTGATGACAGGTACTTGAGGCAGGGAACCGCGAGGAAGCTTCAAAAACTCCTCCAGACAATCATTTTCATTGGCTTCATCAAAGCCCTCGTAATCCTGAGAGGACAAAACAGGGATTACAAACCAGACGACAAAGGTCGAGTCACCTCTTCTGCATCAACTCACCCCGCAGTACTCTTCATCATTGAAGAACTGAGGTGGGACTGGATTCCTGGCATTATTTTTGGCTAAGGAGTTCTTCTGCATGAACCTCCTCTCGTCCTCGCTACCAGGGTCTGCTATGTCAATCACCTTGAATTCCACTCCCTTGCTCTCCATAATGAGCTGGGCTTTCATCTGTCTCTTCTTCATCTGAAAATCACACAAAGGTCGAGTCGTTAGGGTTATTCAAGAGAAAAAAAAAACTTGTCAGTTCAAGTGGCGTAAGGGCGGCGCCCAACAGACTTTTTTGACGTAATTCTAACCTCTTTATTTCCCGAAATCATCGAGATGTAGAATTTCACAACCATTTTGGAGCAGGCCTGTCGTCCGGCGTCAAGAAATCAAAGCAGTTTGGACACGGCAGTCTTTGATTCGTTGAGGAAAAAAAAAGGTATGAGGAAGCGATAACGAACCGAGAGAACTTGTCTAGCAGACGAAATCAAACATGGCCGCCCTTACGACCAAATAGAAGCGGCGTAGCCATGGCTGCGAACCTGCGCTTCTATAAAAATACGGCGACCACCACCAACCAATTGGTATGCATCGCTTTCCCCGATCGGAATTTGTCCGTTTATGGTCCAAACGTTGTCTAATGTATTTCTTGTTCGCTCTAGCAAAATACAGACATTATATGTAAATTGGGGGAGGAGGAAAAAAAAATAAAAGATAGGGGGAGGGGTAGCTAGCTATGGCGACGACCGTCAATCGACAGCTGACGCGAGAATAACAGACGAACTTTATCGTTTTATTACAGCTTCAAAGTCGTCACGAGAGAAAGGAGAGAGAAAAATAAATCGAGTAGAAAAATGGTTTTCTTTTGCAAAAAGGGGGCAGTTCGGACGTCAATTGTGTTTGCGTGTTTTGTTTGTTTGTTGTCTCTTGAACGTTCGACGAAATAGCAAACGAGACAGAGAGGAATGAAGTGATAGATAAGGGGGGAGGAAGCTGGAACCACAAACGGTATGCATAACTTGGTCGACAGAAGGAATTTCAGCCAGTCATCAAGAATAACCTCAACGATCAGACCTGCTCTCCAGCTGCTGTTGTTTTTTCGCACAAATTCAACAAAATTCTATACAAAAAAGATGAGAACTACAAGTGTGTGTGTGTCAGTCATCTGAAAAACTGGAAAGAAAAAGAAAAAGTGGTTGTTCGAATGCCCAGCAAAGGGGAGGAAATAGAAACGAAGAAACTAATAAACACGAAAGGATATGCTATCATTCATGAAGTTGCCCAGCTGGATGGAATCGAATACTTTTTTTTGTTTTGTTTTGAGAGGATTCTTCAGTTGGTTTTGCTGATGGGGCTCGGCTTGAGCTCAATCTCCCTCCTGGTTGAAAAAAGGGAAAGAACAGATGAGATAATGGACAGAATTCTAAATAGTGGAGTGTAAAAATTGTTCCTTACAGCGAATGCGCCACTTACTGGGCTTTAGAGATTTTCGACTTGTCCTTGGGCGTGGCCGGCTCTCCACTTTCCAGCGCAAACATGCGCATCTTCTCCTGGAAAGTCAGTTTTTCCGGCCCCGGTTTCAGCTGCGTCTTTTGCTGCTGTTGCTGCTCGGCCAGCCGCCTCAATCGCGGATCGCGGTAGACTTCCTGGGCGCCGATGACGCCCGGAGTGCTGCCCGTCAACAGCAGTTGATCCTGTTGCATGTTGTTGCTGTTACCACTGCCGCCGGCCAGGACGGATTTGGGCGGCGTGTTGGCCAGCATGCTCTCGGCTTCCATAATAAACGCCTGTTTCATAATTAAATCAAATTAATAAAATGAATAAAAGGAATTTAAATGAAAAATACGTCAGTGTCTTCGCGTGAAGTCTTTTCGGTCGTTTCCTGGAAGAAGGAAACTCTTTTGGTAGTTGCCGACGATGTTGTTGTTGTTGTGGTGACGGCCAATTGGGCCGTTTCTACCGACGATGACTGATGGATGAGATTGTCGAGCCGTTGCTGATTGGAAGCGACGACAGGAGGTGCTGGAATATTCCCAGGTGCCGGCCTCCATTGTTGTTGTTGTTGTTGGATTTGCTGGTGGCGATGGACCTCTTCTTCTTTGCGTCGTTGAGCCTCTCGGATGATGCGCTCTTCGGCCGCTTGGGTCGCTTCCAGCTCCCGTTGCTTCCGCTGGAACGCCTCTATTTTGCGCATGCGCTCTTGGTCGGGCACTGTCGCCGTGTTGTTGTTGTTGGTTCCGTTCGTCAGCGGAGCTGGCGGCTGTTGTTGTTGGGGCGGTTGAGGCGGAGGCTGCTGGACGACGACCGTTTGTTGTTGTTTCTCCAGACGCCATTGTCTGGCCCGTTCCAAATCTTCCTGGACGAGTCGCAACATGCCACGGCGATCCGCCGCTCCTTCTCCTTCTTCCTCCTAATCATCCAAATTAATTTAATTAAATTAAAAATGAAAAATTTAAATGAATTAAGGGAATAATTACGTCTTCCTCTTCGGCCGCTTCCATGGCCCGTTTACGGAATTCCATTTCCAGTTTCAACGCTCTCAGCTGTTCTTCTTGTTTTGGCGTCCGGTTGGCCGTCGATTCCAGCTCGTCGATTTGTTCCTCCATCCACTGACGGGCAGCTTCCTGCCGTCTCATGGCCACTTCGCGCTCCTTTTCTTCCCTTTCCCACGGATTGCCCGTCTGCTGGCCGAGGACTAACGGATGGGTCGATACTGGCGGAGGTGGCGGAGGCGGTGGTGACTCGCTGCTTTGCTGCTGTTGAGACATGGACGGATGACGCAAATGGGCCGGTACGGCCGCCGTCCGGTTCACCGGACTCAACAACCCTCTCGGCTGTTGTTGTTGTTGTTGTGGTGGAGGAGGCGGTTGCTGGGCAAATTGAGGTCTAGGACCTTGTCCGGCCATCTGTTGTTGTTGGTAGAGGGCAATGTTTTGGTACTGTCGCTCGTCCGATGGGTGACGGGCACGAAGAGTTGATCCTCTTTGTTGTTCGCTCAGATTCTGGACGGACCTCGACCGAGTCGTCTGTTGTTGTTGCTGGGCGGTTGTTCTGGTCGGACTGGTAGGTTCTTGCTGTTGTGGCCCATTTGGGTAGCGTTGCTGAGGCAGCAGCTGGGCGGACATGGCCCGCTGATTGGCCATGGCTCTCTGTTGTTGTTGTTGTTGTTGGGCGTAGTATTGCTGTTGCTGTTCCGTCTGGTAATCTTGGCCGGCTGGTGGAGGCTGCTGTTCGTGTAGTGCTGGAACCGATCGAGAATTGGCGTGACGGAGTGGTCCAGCATTCGGTTGAGGAGGACGGCCTTGTTGTTCGGCCAGACTTGGACTGCTGTTGGAATTCATCCGGTGGGCCGTTGGAGGGCGATCCCAGTCGACCAATCTCTCCTGGAACTGTTGTTGCTGGCCAGGTAGTGGAGGTCTTCTCTGTTGCTGGACAGGGTCCATCTTGTTGAGGGAAAGCGTCGATCGAGAGACGGTCGACGTCGGTGACGGCTGACTCAATAAAGTGGCCAATCCGTGGAACATGGCCGCCTGTTTGGCCACTTCTAGACGGACGGTATGGCCCGTCCTCATGAGAATCTCGGCCGCTCTGTCTTGGGTGATGCCCACAAGACTGTAACCGTCCACAGAGAGGAGTTGGTCTCCAGCTTGCAATCGCCCGTCCAAATCGGCCGATCCGCCTTTCACCACCGATTTGATGTAAATGCCCAGCTGTTGCTGGCCGGTCCCTCTAGCGGCAACAATACTTAATCCCATGGAATCGCTGGCTTTCCGCAATTGCAACAATTGCAATTCCGGCTGTTGTGGCGGAGGAGGAGCGTAGGCTTCTCCGGCGGCAGATGGAGCCCTGGGCGGTGCTGGAACAACCACCGGAGTCGATCCGCCTTCTCCCATGTAAATGGTCCATAAACCGGACGAAGTCGGTTGCGGAGTCAGACGGCAAAGGCCGGCCTGCTGGAGCGGACCGAGAACTTCCATCAATCCGGTGGGGATGCCCCGCATGACGTCACAAGAGTATCCGTCGTCCGGCAGGAGAAACGGCACGGCCAGCTGGGAATCTTCGTCCAGTCTTAATGGACGGCCATCGGCCAGTTGTAATTCATCAGCTGTTCCTTCGGCGACGCGGACAATGTGCTGGATCAGTTGGGGAGGAATAGGCGGTTCGCCTTCCTGGGCAGACGGCCTGTATCGTTCCAGGAGAGCTCTTAACTGGAGCGAGTTGAGTTTGAAACAAGACGAGGCCGTCTCTACCAGCTGCTCGGCCGTATTTTTAGGCGACTGGAGTAAATGGGCCGCTTGCATCACCCGGGCCAAATGGCAATCGGCCGCCAGTTCCAGTCCTTGACGCTCTGCCCAGGCTTCCAGCCGTCTCAGTCTTTTACTGAGGGCCAGTCCCCATTGGCGCGAGCAGAGATTGGCGCCCGGTGGAGGCAGGAGGTGATGGGAGGCCGAGGCGGGCAGACGGGGGACGTCCAGTCCGACGAGCCGGTTGAAAAGGGCCGCGTTGAGAGCGTGAAAGAGTTGAGAAAACAACTGGATCGTCAGAGCCGCATTAACTCGGCAACGTCGCAATAAACCCATTGTTGACGACAAGACGGACAAGACTTGGGCCGTCGCGGCTTCTTCTTCCGGCTGGTCCGGTTCTTGATGTCCAGGTGGAGACAACATCGGCGGCATCGACTGGAGCAGTTCCGACGTCAAACAAACGCTGGCATTTCGGAAGGCGATTTGGACGGCCTCGGCCAGCAAATCTTGGCCGTCTAGAGAAAAGGCGCAAATGTGCCGGTCCGATTTGAGAAAATGGAGGAGTTCAGATGCGTTGGCCATCCAAAAGGCCAGCGATGGTGGATCGGCGTATCGTTCCTGGACGATGGCCTGCATCATGGCGCCGACGCGGCTCAGAGTCAACGTCAGTCGCTGGGCGCGTTCCATCGGGTTCAATTCCGGTCGGAAGTGAGTCGATGCCCGGTAACGGGCCATCAGATAAAGCGAATAAGTGGGCGCCAGACGGAAGACGATCTGTCTCGTGTCCAGGTTGGGTATCAGAGCGTGGAGAAAAGCGTCTTCGACGTCTTCCGGCAGTTCCAGCACGGCCGGTAAAATAGGATCCGTTCCGGTTGTAGCGGCCACAACGGGTTGCTGGACGGGCTGTTGAGACGGAGTGGTAGAAACGGCCCTGACGGCCGGTTGCCCGGTAAATCTCTCGTAGTTGAGAGCCGTCGAAGCGGCCGGAGTGCGAAATTCGCTGGCCGGATCGATAAATCGGAATTGGTAGGCATTCCGGCCGAATCGGATGACGCATCCGTGCTGGAGCAACGTCGTCTCGCACAGCCGCTGGCCGTTGACGTACGTCTCTGCCTGAGGGCTACAAGGCGTCAGCGTCACCATACCTTCCGTATGGGCCAGCACACAATGCCTGGGATGGATTCCCGGCCCGAATAACTGGATCGATGGGACTAAATGAAACAAAAAGATAAATTTGACTGGGCACAAATAATAATAAATTGTAGGTTTGTTTACCGGCTACGGGCGATGACGGATGGGGTGGCGCAGGCCGTTCGGATCCGACTTCGGTGACGGTGGACGGAGCGATAACGTGCCGTTGTGTCTGGTTACCCTGACGGACTTGGCTGCCATCGGGGTTCAATTCCACTAAATAAGGGAGACGATCTGACGGATCCTCGGGCGACGTCGCTTCACCGCCACCAGCTCCTCCACCGGCGACGGCCAATCGATTAATAGTCGACGTCGACGCATTGCCAGTACTCCCACTGCCGCTCAGTTTCTTTTTACGACGACGGGCAGCCTGTGAATTGCTGTCGGCTGGCCGTCTCCTCACATGGAACATGACTGGACCTTTATAAAAAAAGAAAAAAGATTAACAATGTAACGGACAAATGACGTCACTGGGGGAGGTTGAGGACGAAGATCTGCTGGCCAGTTAAAGACCTAGTAAAATTTCGGTTGTGGAAGAAGAATTTGGAGAAGAACTGCAACGATTTCGGTGACCAGCCGAAAACGACCACATGCCTATCATTTTCGACGTTTTTTTGAGTAGAAGAGACGGGCAAAGAAAAATGGAGGAGACGGGCACCAGGAGAGATGGAATAGGAACGACGACTGCGACGCAACTGAGGACGTTTACTTTTCACCTTCTCTCTACTCCCCCAGAGAAGCCGGTCGCCAAGCAACAGACGGCCGTGCGCGCGTACTCGGTTGCCATTAGCGACGGAACCCAAAAACAAGAGGATTCTCTCGGCGGCGACGGCGCACAAAAGGCAATTAAGCAAGACGGACAAAATCGATAGACATCTCACCTGTGCCCGGCGTGTGATTCATCAAAATCGACAGAGGACATTCGTCGTCCTCCAAAATGTATTCGCTCGGAGGCTCGTTGTTGCCCGGAGCCGATCCAGTCACCTGGACCAAACAGTAATTGAGCGGATCTTCACGGGTCAGCGCGTACTTGTCCAGCATTTCTCGGACAACGTAGGCGGCCGTCTCTCTGACGGACAACAACAAAGTTTTATAAGGGACGTCGCGGCAGAGGCTCTCGCCGTAAATTTTCAATGTGCCGCCCGTGTCCGGCCCGCCGTCTTTGGAGCGAAACAACTGCAATTTGCGTTCCAGTTTCTGTTGACGGCGTCTGCGCATCACCGCTTCCGGATTGGAGATGGAACGCGTAAAACTCGTTTCCGGCAATTCCGTGTACAACTTCTCGGCCACCGTGCCCGTCTCGCAACCGTTTCCGTCTTCTCCTTGTTCCGTGCTTTTCATTTTGCGGAGTTTGTTCTCTTTCTTGGCGTTGCGTTTCTCTCTTTTGGAGAGTTTGCGACGGAAACTCGACTCTTCCGGAGGCTGTTGGGCCGGCAGAGTCGATTTCTCGTCGGCTCTTCTCAAAAGGAAACGGCCCTCGCGGTCGTCCTTGTGCCAGTTCAACTGGACCAGCAGCGGCTTCTCGTCGACGCCCAGACACCTCTCTTCTGCTTTTTAGATCAAAAAAAGAAGAAAAAACAAATCAATGTGATGAACAGGGTAGAAATGAAATGGGGGCTGTGCAAGTTATACCACCGTTGGGGTGGATCTCGTAGAGGGCGTAGGCTGCCATGTGAAGCATCTTCATGTCCGGCCTGAACTTTTCAATCAGGGTCTCTATCACGGCCTGAGTCGAGGCTGTAGACGACACCCTGATGCATTTCGTGGCAATTTTCTGTCCTGCGTCTTGAAAGTAGAACCTCATCACCCCGTGGAACTCAAATTCCTGTGGAACAATCAAGAGAATAGGGTTAGTGAGTGAATCGAGGTCAAAATGTATGGAAAGGCTCACCTCGTTGGGCTCTGATAAGGAAAAGAGGTCCAGACGGTTGGCGTTCCACTGGCCGATGATGTGCCTCAGAGCCTCCCTGTCCCTCCACTTGCGATCTTCAAACTCCATGGCAGGCATCAGTTACTAGTTGGTAGGAAAGGTCACTTTTTTTCGAGGCAGGATGTGTGAAGGCACAAAACGAATTAAGGAGAGAGAGCGAGACCCTTGCTGCTTCTGCTGCTTCTAGGGTCTTTGGACTCCCTGTTGAATCGATATCGAGTTCTACAACGAGTTCGTGGACTCTGTTATGTGTCATCCAAAGGTATGTGTGTTGTAACAATGACCCGGAGGTGCTGGAACAGTGGCAACCGTCAAACAGCCTCATAGCAACGCGGCGTCGACGGCATTTTCGACGGAATCAAAGGCAACTGCCGAACCGATTGCAAATCTCTGCTTGGAAAAAACGTCCGAAAAAAAAAAAGAAACGAAAAACGAAACAGAAAAAACACAAAAGGCACTTTTGGTGGGGGACGGAACACACCCACAAACACATACACACGTCTAATAGCCTATAGCATTATTAGTAGCCCCGACCCGACGTTAGGCTGCGAAAATGATGCCGTTGTCAGACTGCGACGTTGCCATATGTTTTTCAATTCCGTCTCGACTTTGCCCGTGGAAAAAATAAAATAATTGGCGGTCGGAGCGGCTCGAATTTCGCCGACACGAGAGGAAGTGGTTACGTGAAAAAAAGAAAAAAGAATTGGTTTTTTCAGTAATCGTGTCACTTGACGGTCATCTCGTGAAACCTTTTTAAGACAGTTGTCCTTTCGCCCTGTGAACGGTCGATCGATTTGATCCCATTTCCAGCCTTTTTTATTTCTCTACTTGGTCGTCATTATCTGCCGAGACGTCGGATATCATTGTCGGATGACGCGCGTAGAGTCGATCCGTATCGATAACGAGGTCACACCGATCGATTCCAGCCGGTGCCTCTTCTCGTCTTTCCCAGTAATTCACCTCGAGGCCAAACCGGAGAAAAACAAACCCAAATGATGAACCCCTCGCCTTTAGGGTTCTCTCTCAAGGACAATGTCCATCCATCATTTCTTCTTTTCTACCTGAAATCGACAATGTCCAATAACACTTTGTTCCATCTGTATTTTCCTCCTTTTTGGCATACGACTTGACGGCGGAGGGACAACGGGTTTAAAGACCAAATAAACAAAACAAAAAAAAACACAACAGAAATTCCAGGTATTTTCTTTTGGAAAGAGAAATGAGAAAAAAAAATTAATAGTCGAGTTCCAGTGCCGGAATGAATTTGCCTTTGGCGTCTTTGTAAAAGAGCGTCATCTGATGCAACGTCTGTTGTCTGCCGTTTTCCTGCTAAAATCGAAGCAATTCAATTAGTTTCCATTAATGCAATTGGGTCATCATTACCTTGAAAAAGGCGAGGAGCGGAGTGTCGTTTTCCATGCACCATCGGACCAGTTCGACGTCGTGCGGGCCAGACTGGATCGGATGTAGCGGATAGTCGATCAATCGCGATCTGGTCGAATGTCGAGGCAACTAATCCACCAAATTGATAATCAATTCATCGATCGAATAACATCAAAAGAGATAAAAGACGGAAATTACCCTGAGGTACTCGATGGGCAGCTGTTTCACCCGGCAGACGGACAATTTCACTATAGCCCCGATATCCACCAATTCCACTCGGACGATACGCAGAGGGTCGTCGACGAAACCCTGGACGATGCCGCGGTACCATCGCTCGTCGCTCGGGTTACAGCAAGCGCACGGACTCCCTAAAAAGACGAACAAAAATGAGATCAATAAAGAAGACAACCAGGCTTTACTCACCGTGATCGATGAGCTCAATGTCGGGAAAGAGAGGAGCCGAACGCTGCAATTCCGTCTCGAGACGGGCGAATTCGTCCACCTGTTGGTGCCAATCGGACGGGCTGTCGTTCAAGACGTGCCGAGACGGCTGGATGACGGCGCAGAGATCCTCGTCAGATAGAGAAACGATCCTGATGGGCAAAAAACAACCAGAAGGCACGTCCAGCTGTTGATAGAGCTCGGCTTCGACGGCCGTCTCGCCGGCCTCGTCGAAATGGAAAATGGGATAAACGTCGTCAGAGAATTCAGAGGAATTGACGTCGAAAATGGAATCGTCCAGGTCGACGCTGCTAAACATCGTTAAAGTAGGGACGGGCGTGGCCGGCATCGACACCGGTGGACTCGGTGACGTCATCATCATTTTCGATGGAGTGCTGGGCGGAGGAGGAGGTCGGAGCCGATTGAAAACGTCGTCCATATAGTTGGCGTCCTGGGCCAGCAATTTCAGTCCAATGACGGGCGGTTCTTCGGTGCTGGATAAGAGACGGACCGTGCATTTTTGATTGACCAGCAACTTGTCCAGCACTTCCAATTCGAATTTCTCGGCCGGCTTGTCTGGGCCGGGATATTTGGCCATTCGGCACTTGCTGGCCTGGGCCGCGTACTCGAAACAAATGAGGCTCTTCCTCATGTCCTCGTACGCCACTTTGTCCTGTCCAGCCAATTTTAACTCAATTATTAATTAAAACAATTAAGAAAATATGTTTTAAACTCACGTCGTGATTGCCGTAATCGATGAATAAAACGCAGGCCGTCTTGGTCTCGTCATTGGCCGAGAGGACGACTGCCCGGCACCACATCTTGTCCGTCGAGTACCTTTAAAATCAAAAGAAATTAATGAAATAACAGGAAATTGAACTAATTAAGATGAACCAACCGGGCGACGCAAGGCTCGTCCTTTTCCCAATGCGACAATTCGGACGAGCCGGCCGTCGATTTGGCGTAGTGCCAATGGAGCAATTTACTAATAACATCCAAATGATTCATCGGACCAGACGGACGTTGAATGTAAACAAATCCTTCGTCGTCGATCCAAGAGGGATAACAGTCCATTTCCGGCGGGAGGATCAAGCTGGGCAGCCAGCGTTTCGGTGTAGGCTGGACCGTCACTTCCATCGGTTTCCTCAGGGCCAGTCCGGCGTTGAGCAATTCGTCGTTGAGGCAACCCGTCAAAATCTCGTCAAATTCCAACGGGCCGCCCGGCTGGACGTATTCGTAGTAATAACGGACGTAGTGGACCGGCTGGAACGATCCGTCTTCCATCTCTTCTTCTTGGATGAAATAAGACTGGACGTAAATGTCCGTCGCGCTCTTTGTCAGCTCCGCCAAGCGGTCGGCAGATGAACGAGACCAGTTGGTCAAATGGCCGGCCGGCTGGACGCCCCACAAACGGCACCGAAGGGCCGTCGCAGCCGGTCCCATCCAGCGTTTCTCGTCTAATTGACGGAGCGAGTCGATCGTGACGGACAACGTTTTGCCAACGTCCATCAGCCAAACAGAGGCCGTCTCTTGATTGACGACGCGCATAATCCGGCAGCGAAGCCACTGGCCGTCCATTTTCACGGCGCAAATCATGCCGGCCGTCAATTCAGACTGTTTCAGAGAGCTGCTGGACAGATAAGCGGCCAAGTGTTGAGTCGAGAGGAGAAAATTCTTCTGGGCCGTCTCGAGACGGACGTAAAAATCTCCGGGCGAGTCTAAATGAAGTGGCAGGACTTTGATGCGGTGGATGTTCTCTTGTTTCTGATACGAAGCCAGCGTTGCCATCGGAGCCGGCCGGGACGTCTCGGCTACCGACGGCAACAAAGTCGAGGAAGAAGACGACACAGATTTCGTAGCTGGAAATCGCTTCTTACGGCCGTTTGTAGCCGATGGCGGTGGCGGAGTGATGGTCGTCCGTTCCTTGTACCCGACGGACGGACGGCTTAACCAAGGCAAAGTGGCCGACTCGTCCAGCGACGGCATCCACTTGGGGATCGACGTCGATTGCTGCGGTTTTTCAACTGGTCGATTTCTGTTCCATTCAAAATGAATCAATTAATAATTCGGAATAAATATACAGACGGGCAGGACTTACATCGTTACCCAGAGCGTCAGTTCCTGGCCGCCGAGACGGCCGACGACGCCCGGCTCGAGTCGGTCGACATGCATCGGCAAAATTTTCGATTGGCTCTTGGAGAGCATTTCCACCAGATCAAACGGGTTCTTATTCGTCAAAGCGCAGCAGACGGCCTGGGCCGGCAATTGATCAGTAGACAATTCGTCGTCGAGCAGACGGATGTGCTTGGCCGTCGTCAATTCGCGATTGCCGTAATCCAGAAAATAAATGGCAGCGTCGTCGCAATTGCCGTTGACTTCTTCGATGACGGCCCTGTACCACTGGGCATTGGCGCTGTACCGCGCCGCCACCAACTGCCCGACATTCTATTAACAATAAATAATGATTAATTTCAACTCAAACTAAAACCCAATAAAATATTCTACCAAATCCTGGAGACGAGGGACGGACTTTTGGCCGTGGAGTTGAATTTTTGTTTGGAGACGGTCCAGCTCGGCCTTGGCATCGCCTTCAATTTGGATGTAGAAGCGTTCGGTGTCCATATGGACCACTTGGGCGGAAATGTCCATCTCGCAGTAGCGACTAGAAGCCTGGCTGGCCAGCAAAGGCATCGGCAGATCAGTGTAGAGCTGTTTTCTGGCCCGTTTCTTCTGCGGATCGCAAGGCGATGTGGAATTCATCGACTCGACAATCAGACGGTTCATATCCTGACCCATAGTGACGTACAGTTCTTGGTGCTGGTTCCAGTAGATCCGGTCGCGGTCGTCTTCCAGCTGGACTAGTGCGACTTTTTGGAGACGGAGAGATTCTTTGTATTCTGGAATGGTTTCTATTGTGGTGTGCATCGCCACAGATTCTAATTGGACGCCCGTCTCTTTGACGGCCTCTTCGTAATAATGGAGGTTGCGGAGCGATTGCGTCAATCGAACGATCGTTTGGCGACTGGCGTTGGCTCCGTTGGCCGTCGTCGTGGCCACTTCCAGCTGAGCGTAAATGTCTTTAGAGGCGTCGTTCAAATGCCGCTGGACGGCCTTCAACGGACTGGTACACTCTTGAAATGATTGGTACAATTGCTGCTGAATTTGCTGCTCCCTAGCGGCTAAAACAGCGTGCAAATCCCCAAAATAATGGCGCATCTATACAAAGCTTTAAATTAATTAATGGGAAATTTCTACAATAAAAGTAGAAAATTACCTGACTGATGAGGAGATCGTATTCCGATTGGACGCTTTTTGTTTTGTCTTGAATGGCTTTTGTTGCTTTTTTCATTTCGTCGACTAGATCGACCGTCTCGTCGACAGCCGTGTAAAATTCCCTCAACTCTTCCTCATTCTTCTCTGTGATTCTCACCACATCGTGGTTCAGGTGGCTCGAGATCCTGCAGCCACCGCAGACAGCAGTCTCGTCATCATAGCACCAGAAATCCTTTGGCATGTTGTGCACTTCGCAGGTGCCTGGATGGACAAACGGTGGCCTCTCTACTATTTTCTGAGGGCTTTGGGGAACAAAAAGTCCACCATCTGCAAATAATGAGAATGCCTTCAAGCAGTTCTTTTCCAAATGGTCGTGTTAGATGCATACCTCTGAACCCTATGTTTTCCCCGGCAACCTCCACACCGAGTTTGTCCAGATGGATGAGACCAAGCTGGTAGCAGTTGATTGCAGCCAGCACATTGGAACGAAGAGTTTCATAGGGGACATTGGAAATTGAAGAACAAACGGCACAGACAAAAGTGTTGAGATCGGTTTTAGTGGTTGCATTGGGAGAGAATTTGTTCAAGCGTCTCCTAGACACGACACAGTGATAGCAAACACCGTGTCCGCATTGTAGAGTTAGAGGCAAGCCACAACGTGTATACCTCTGAGATTCGGGCACTGTAAAATGAAAATTTGATGAAAACAACGTGTTTATTTCCAAAAAAAAACTACTGAGATACTCACGGCGAATGGAAAACGGCTCTCGGCATTGCGGACAATTGTTGCTGGAGCTCTCCATAATGCAAATCAACAAGCCCGTACGAAAACGAACACGTGCTGCATCGAAACGACTTTGAAAAAAATGTGTGTTGACGATTGTCTGCTTCACTTAACAATCGATACTTAGAGTAATTCGATATCCCGATTTTTTCGTATTTTGAAACTCGAAACTGAAATACAAGACACTTTTCATGTGAAAATAATACGATATTTCAATAAAAGAATCGTTTTTCAATGTTTTGTGTTGAAATGTTTGGACAAATCGTCGATTCGGCGACATCCCAATCGATCCAATCACTGTGAATTGCCGGAAACGTCACGCCCAGACTTGCCTTCCAACAAAAGTGTTGAAGCCTTGTAACATTCAAAATATGGGCAAGTCTCGGTTTTCTATCCTCTTTTTTGTGTTAATTATGTTCTACCACGCTTCGTCAGAGCCGGTCGACAGAGCGAAACAGGTGGTGCACCGCAACAACTACATCCAATCTGTGCGTCATTTCCTACAAGATTTCAAGAACATGGCAGGCGGATTCATGTCCAATCGGCTCGACCGACTGGAACACAAACGCCAACTCGTCAAACAAAAAGTCAAAACCATTTTCCGTCAACTTTTGGCGCCTTTCAGGCGAAAATCCGTCTGAAAAATTGATGGAAGGCAACTCGAAAAAAACAAAACTCTTCGTTATATATTGACTATTTTGCATAGAATAGCACTTGTACAGTAGACGCGTCATCGACGAAACGAGAGGACCAATTCGCAATGGTCCGTGTGAGGAAACATGTCGACCGGGATGGCTTTCTTCAACACGAAAGGCTCGCTCTTCAATTTACTGTTGGGTTTCTGACATAGACCCACAAAATTGTTCATGGCCGGCCCGTCGGCTTGGCACGAAATGTAAACCAAATGCCGGACGCGTTCGTTGTCTCTCAGCAGCTTGATCACCCTATCACCTTTGAGATTCCCAAAATATATTAAATTTCTTGTCTAATTAAATGTTTTTTTAATTTATAAATTTACCGACTCCACCGCGAGATGGATTCATGATGACGGAAATGTCCGGCGCGACGGCCAACTGTTCCAAAATGGGCTTGAATAATTTTTCGACTCGACCGGCGTAGAATTCGGCGTTGTTTATTCGATTGTGGGCGGCGTTGAAACGGGCGTCTTCGACGGCCGAGTTGGAAAGTTCAATGCCGACGACGCCGCGACAGTGACGGGCCATCATCAATCCTTGCGTGCCCGTTCCGCAACACAAATCGACGACCGTCGAGAGCCTTTCAGGTGCCAGCTGGGTGGCCACCGTGTCGTAAAGGACTTTGGCGCCTTCCGTGTTGATTTGGAAAAAGGATTCGGGCGATATCCTGAATTCGTAGTCGCCGATCCGCTCGTAAATGTGCGATTGGCCGTGCAGCAAGACGAATGGCGATTGCTCGGCCGTGCAGCGCGTGTTGCGACTAAAGGAAAAGAGTCGATCAAGTTTAGTCAATTGGAATCTAGAGAAAATGTACCATGTTTGATAGTAGAGAGAATTTAATTGGCTGATAGGACAGGAGAGTAAATAATCTTTCATTCGTTCCATTTCAGAGTGAATCTCTTCCGCAGAGAGATCCTGCGGGTGGACGGTGACGATAAGCATCAGCTCGTTTTTGTGATTCGAACGAACCGTCAACAACCTCCAATGTCCGCCTCGGTTGAAATGTTCGCAAATCTTCCAATCCGTGTGATTTTGAACATAGTCCTGAAAGTGTCTGGACCAAGTTTGGATTAATACTAGGAAGATAAATATGATTTTAAAAGACATTACCTGGCTATATCAGAGTGGGTCGGATGCGTATTGATGATTTTGTCAGCGTTGATGCATCGCAAACTGTTGTCGGATGATTTGCCGACACACAGACCCACCACCACCCGTCCATTAGAGTCGTAACGAACGTGAAATTCGTTCTTATTTCGGTAGTGAATGATGGCTGGCTGTAATTTGGGTTTCAACTGATGACCAAGAACTCTTTTAGGATTTGAATTTACAAACTTACTGAGGGAATAGTGTCTTTTAGCTGGCAGATGATGTTGGTGCTGGTCGAATTTGGTCTCAGTCTGTGGGTTAATTTCTTCATTATCTCAAAATTCCTCTCGTCTTTCACTTTCAATTGCTCCGAGTATGGTATCTGAAAGGAAATAAAACAAGTAAGCAAGGAGAAAACAGCTGTGACACCATTAAAGACGAACCCTCCAAAGAGGTGTGACAGCATCTGCCAGTTCCTCGTGTGGAGGTTTCTGGGGCCCATTTTCCAGAGATATTGGCTCAGGTGTTAAATTACTAGCTTCTTCAAGTGCAACATTTCTGAAAATAAGAAAAGCAGTGTAAAAGATTTTTAAAAGATATATGTTGGAAGTAAGAGAGTGAATTCACCCTTCTGCAGAAGCTTGTTGATTGATGAACCTTCTGACGACATCCGTACGGCGGAGTGCCTTCCAGACTTTCATGTACATTTTACTGTGAAAATAAATGATTTGAAATCAGTCACTTTGATTTAGGAGAGTAACAATGATCAAATTTTTCCGACCGGCTCGAAATTGTCAATTTTATATAAGCTGCATGAGTCTTTCGTCAAGATCGTCTGCATCGACGAAGTAGAATACACCGATGCCACATGCTTCGATATTTTCAAAATAAATTTCAAAATAATTTCGTTGATTATTTTTATTTAACATGGCATCAAATTTTACAAAACTATCAATTAAGAATAAAATAATTCGAAGGAATGCGAAAATAATAAGCAGCGGTATAGACTATTTTTTACAAGGTATCACACAGCCTTGTATTTCATAGTTTAATTCTACCATCACGTGGTAAAGTGATAATACCGTAGGTGAAACAGTTTTTTTTATTGATAAAATTGTTTGTTTCAAGTTGTTATTCAGCCAAGTGGACGTACGGACAGTATTGTGTCAAGAAGACTTTTCTAATCAGAAACGACCAATCGAAGTAGTCGCACTCTGTGTTGCACCACCAAAATCTTAGGCGGTAACATGAACTAAGAAAACAAACAAGAATGTTTTATTGCGATAGCAATTCTATGACGGTTGAAGTGGAAAATTTCGTATATAAAAAGGCAAGTAAAGTTGGTTACCAAGGTACATCAAGATGAATTCTCGCTTGTTGAAAATCGTAGCTTCACTGCTCGTCAGTGCTTTGGTTCTCGGCCTGGTCGACAGTCTCACCATCTCGGTAATTTCCCGTTAATTTTATTAGGCTTCCTTTTGTACCAATCTATAGAATTGACGGATCGACGGACAGGTGACAAACGGAGAAACAGAGGGAGAATGGGGCCCAGTTGAACTATGCCCCGACGGATCTAAGGCGATCGGCTATCAGTCTCGCAACGACTTGAATATAGGCCTTGATCACACCTCCCTCAACTCGATCCGCTTGTTTTGCGACGACGGAGTGTCCAATATCACATCGACGGAAGGATGGACCGGCCAGTGGAGCAATCGCAAAGACTGCGAAGTCGGAGCTACTCTTTCTGCATTCCAGTTGCGCGTCCAGCCCAACGGTAACACAACTGACGACACAGCCGCCAACAGCATCCGATTCCGCTGCACCGATGGTCTCGAACTGACCAGCGCCGGCAACCCGCAAGGATCTTTCGGCGACTACAGCGAAGAGTGCACTACTGGCATTTGCGGTCTAAAGACTCTGATGAAGCCACAAGGAGGAATCATCGTCGACAATACGGCCCTAAACGACGTCGTTTTCGAATGCTGTCCTTAATTTTGCCTTTTATTGCCTGTTATTACTAGTTTCTACCATATCCAACACACCCAAATTACTCGCCGTATACAATATAACCGATTGGAATCAGAATAGAATATAAAGCTGTCAATTACAAATAATATGATTTAGTACGAAAACGTCTTCCAAATTATTAAACCATCACGTGCACCGTGAATTATGATCCTTTTATCTTCTGATTTGTTTTGAAAGTGGATGAGAATAGTATCACGTAGGCCACAAACGGAGAAAAATTTCTATACCAAATGAACCGCGTCTATCATCGTATATAATTCCCGAGATTTAACTGCTGATAATTGATGGGTGATGCAATAACAAATCTTTGTTAAGAGGTCGTGAATTAATAAACAGACGCAATCCAGGAAATCCTCCAACAACAGGTGAAGGTTCATCGATTCAATGTGCAGACTCTTCTCCTCTGTTGTTTTGTTGAAGGAAGTGGATTATATAGTACAAATATCGAGTCCAAACTACAAGCCTATCTAAAGCCATTGGGTCTGCTGGGCGGGTCCTTCAAGATCTTTTATCCGTCTTATCCATTCGTCTTATGATCAACGAGACAACGTCAAATCCTGTTTGGAAAAAACGTCGTCATCTTTGATGAAATGTAGTCTATTGGGCTATTTAACTTTATCCACCACTGCTCATCTATAGACAGTGTGTTACCCACCTGAGATCCATCAACACCATGTTGAAAGTCGTGTCTTTCCTTTTGTTAGCCATTGTCGTCGTCATCAATGGCGAAGTCATCACTGTGACCAATGGAGAAACGGACGGTCGTTGGGGTCCCTTGGAATCCTGTCCTCCTGGTTCCAGAGCCATCAGCTACCAAACTCAAAACGAACCCGATGCTCCAGTCGTCGATGACTCGGCTATGCACTCGATTGCCCTCTTTTGCGACGACCCATTGGAGACCAACATCACGTCCACTCTTGGATTGTAACTAAATACTTACAAGACTTAATTACTACATTAAATTAAAAATGTTTGGTTTCCCTTTTTTTCTTTTTAAAAATATATGATTTAGCGCTGGCAATTGGCAAGCAGTCCAGACCTGCCCATTTGGTGCTTACCTGACCAGTTTTCAACTAAGGGTCAGCCCGGCAGGAAACTCGACCGACAACACTGCCGTCAACAACATCCGATTCCTCTGCTCGAATGACCGAGAGATCAATGGCATTGGCAACACTGGAGGATACTGGGGAGACTACAGTGCGTCGTGTGTCGATGGTATCTGCGGCATCGAGACCCGAGTGCGCGCTGATGGTGGAATCGTTATTGACGACACGGCCATGAATGATATGCGTTTCACCTGCTGCGCCGCGGCCAACAAGCAGATGGACCAATACTAAAGTGGACTAAAACTATCGTGAATACTGGTGTTATGCAACACACAGCCGAGTATTCTGTAATAGGCATTGCACCTATGAGTATTCTAACATTTGAGTTGATTGATTATTGCCTCATATCTGTACTGTAAATTGTATATCATTTAGTATGGGAATATAAGTAGGCCTACGCTATTTGCCAATTTCAATTTCGCTCTATTTAATTTTCACTCCATTGAATAGCCTATGGGAGACGATGGAATTGAATATTGGAATAATCTATTAAAGATTACGAAAACAATTTCATAGTGTCGCAAAAAAAACCATTAGATTTTAATTAATGATGTATAATATTAGGAGTTTATATTATTTATAATTTTGTATTTAAAATTCTCATATTGTATATAGGATCCTCAAGGATATTATGTATATAGGAAATTCTCATATTTTATATAGGATTTTCTCCGAGAATATTTTTTACGAATCATTTTATTTCATATTATTATCATTTCTGATAAGTTTATTACTCCTAATTCTTATTTCGAAATCTTATAGAAATATATACCTAATACGAATTTTAAAATGGAATATTAGAACGTCAACTCTTATCACTTGCTGCCCCAGTTCTGTCTCCCTACTGTGTTCATTTTCAGAATCCTCGTGTTGTGAGCTTACATAGACTAGTCTAAAACTCAAAACAGTAGGCTACAATGAAAACTTCCAAACACAACTAATCCTAGAATTTTCTTTGTTTCAATAGCTTCGTATTTTCTAAAGTCGTCTATTTGATGATTTCCGTATATATAGACCTACCATTAGCCTAGTCTTATAACGTTTTAATACCCTTGTTCTAGGCTACATGCATAAAACTTATTATCAGTAGGTTGGGTTTTTGGATAGAGCTACACATTTTTGTGTAGAGAATCAAGTGGGTGGGGAACGTTATCGGCTTGTTGATTGTTGATTGAGCTTCAGTCATCAACGAAATGAAACAACAGTGATAAAAATCTACTCACATTTGTTCTCAAATACCTTGTATCAACAAATGGCTCGTATATTTAGCTCTCTGTCATTTTTCATGCCTTAATACGCCTCTGCTGCGACTGTCTATAAATTACACTGACCAACAGTCGATCGCGTCGTAGTCAATTTTGTGATTCTTCCCTATAAACTCTTCTCGATCATCATCACCATGTTAAGCTATTGTTACCTGTTTTTCGCCGCCGCGATGGTCGTTGGCATTCATGGCCAAGCTCAAGTCATCACGGTTACTAATGGCGAGACGGACGGTCGTTGGGGTCCACTAGAAACTTGCCCGTCTGGTTCCAGGGTCGTCAGCTACCAGACACGAAACGAAATCGACGCTCCCGTCGTAGATGATGCCGCTTTGCATACGATCACTCTGTACTGCGACGATCCACTCGAAAGTAATTTCACCTCGACGCCAGGATTGTAAGTTTTTTTGACATGGCAATAATAAAGCCTCTAACAGATTTCAAAGGTAAAAATATGGTAAAAGAAACGGATTGTATAATTAACAGTGCTGGCAATTGGCAACCAATTCAGTCCTGCCCATTCGGCTCCTATATGACTAGCTTCCAATTGCGAGTCAGTCCCAGCGGAAACACGACCGACAACACAGCAGTTAATAATATTCGCTTCAAGTGTGCCAACGACCGGGAAATCAGCAGCGTTGGAAACACCAATGGTTACTGGGGCGACTACAGCGAAACCTGCCTCGAAGGCATTTGCGGAATGGAGACTCGAGTCCGTGAAAGTGGAGGTATCGCGATTGACAACACGGCCATGAACGATGTCCGTTTCACCTGTTGCACCCCGGCCGATTTAACTGGACACATCAATTTGAATTAATATAACAATTATACACATGGTTATTTTGTAGTCGTTTACCTTTGTTTTAGACAATATAAATGGAATGTAAAAAAATGGTTTCCTGAATGAATTGGATCCCTTCGTCTGGAAACTGATAACTGTGGAATGCTAGGCAGGGAAAAGTGACAGCAGAATAATGAAATAATCGTCAGGATATACATAAATATATTATATTGTTAGGCTACTAAAATTGGAGAATTGAGACCCAAAGGAAACAAACGCACACTGATAAAAAGGCTAACTGTTTTTGTAAGTTGAATACCTACGAAAATGGGTATGAGTTTGCGAAAAACGTAAGAGTTACGTTAAGTAATGAGAAGTTAATACCTCTTAATACTATATAGCCTAATTGGTCGCCGTAAGAAAAAAACCCACATTTAATATTCTTAAAGTATTTTTGCAACAAAAGGCTACTTACAGACTCACACTTTGCACTTTAAAGACAGACAAACAGTACTTTTCACGAGTAGTGATTGGGTGACAACACTAGCACAGCAGAGCCAATGCAGCCTTATATTATTGTTTGAATCAATTAGTTAATTATATAGCTTCGCAACGTTGCATTTGTTCTCGAATTTTATTTTCTTATCAGCGCAGAGGAAAATCATAATTGATTAGCTTAGTCATTTGCTGACTGCCTCTTTGTCTTGTCTCTGTAATCATCCAACGGCCGCTAGGCTATTAAATAAATGTTATCAGGTAGCACCGATTTTGTCCCGCAGCAGGTCTACATCTATGAAAACAACGATACGCTGCGTCCTTCTGCTCCATCATGCTTCTGCCTATAAATTGCTTCGTACAACAGTCGAACGTTTACAGTCGAGTTGTTTGCCATCACTCTTTTCCTACACAAAAAGGCTCTACACTCTTTCGTTTTCATTATGTCATCGAGCTATTGCTATATCTTTTTCGCCATGGCGGCGATGGTCGTCGTCATCAACGGACAAGCCCAAGTCATCACGGTGAGCAACGGCGAAACCGAAGGTGTGTGGGGTCCGCTGGAGACTTGCCCACCCGGCTCCAGGGTTGTAAGCTACCGTTCAAGAAACGAAGTCGACGCTCCCGTTTTTGACAATTCGGCGCTCAATACGATTACGCTCTACTGCGACGATGCGCTCATAACAAACTTTACTTCTACACCTGGATTGTAAGTCAAAAGAATTAAGCTTCACAAGTCCTTGATATTAGCCACAATGATCGAATAATAACAGCGCTAGCCTATATATAATATACTTAAGTTTATTCTACGTGGATGCTGTCAATCTAAGAATCTAATATATTGCTAACTCTCCAATTAAAATTCACCACTCTTGACTCTACTTAAATCTTATAAATGTATTATTGTCTGATGGTTGCCTGTAATATTGAATTCTATCGTCAGTGCTGGAAGTTACCAAGCGATCCAGAGCTGTCCATTCGGCTCCTACATGACCAGCTTCCAATTGCGAGTCAGTCCCAATGGCAACACAACCGATAACACGGCCGCCAACAACATTCGCTTCCTCTGTGCCAACGGCGAAGAGATCTCCAGCGTCGGCAACACTGAAGGCTACTGGGGCGACTACAGTGAGGCTTGTACCGAAGGCATTTGCGGAATGGAGACTCGCGTCAAGGAGAGCGGTGGCTTCACCGTTGACAACACTGCGTTGAATGACGTCCGTTTTACTTGCTGCGAGCAGGTCGGTTTGAAAAAATCGATTGACCGTACCAAGTTGAACTAGTTTTCTTGCTGTACGTTATTACCCATCGATAATGTAGGCTACCTGGAAATAAATAAAGAGCGCGATGCATAATAGAATTATTATAGTATATACTGATTTGATGATATATTTACACGGAATGTGTTGCTTCTGTTGATTTATCTCTGCATGACAACCAAATATATTAATTTCATCTTCATATATGAGCTTATCTATACAAGTCGATCGAAAAATATTGGTTTTCTCTGATTTGACGACCTATGAAACTAAGCATATAGACTTTTTTCTCCATGCTATGAATAGCCTCCAGAATCCAGTAGAGTGAAAAGATAACATTAAGCTGCCCATGTTGAGGGGCTGGATAACGGTAGAGCAAATAGAAAAAATATGACGAGGCGTTTTTAAAGGAAAACAAATTTTCATCAAGAAAGTCACCTTCAATCACACGTAGCCTCTCGTTGATTATATAAAAGCCAATGGCTCGTTGGAGTCAAGCTTTCGTCAACAGAACGTTTTAAAAATTTAGCAATTTATGATGTCACTATAAGTTTGAACGACAAGAACTTAAATTTACTGCTGGATGCGTTATAACAATGATTTATCATATTTTGAGTATTGCGAGACATGAAACCGGCTTAAATAGAGGGACATAAATGCCCTGACTCAGTCCATCCTATTCAAATACTACTCTCCTACCTTCATAGTTATATAATAAAGGACTACACTAAGACATCAATTTCACATAACTTCTTATAGGTAGACATAAATGATATATAGTTACTATTATATATAACTATATTGCTATTACGTATTAGCAATCTATTAGAAAACATTGAAATGGTGGTAGTTGGGCAGCTCCTTAAAAAAAATGCAAGCTGCGATAAAGAAAAGTGGACGGGGCGATTGTAAATATAGCCTAGTAGACTACCTGTAGTAGATAACAAGAGTCCGTGAGACGACAAACAATCAAAGTTCTGGCCTATTAGGGATGCAATTGCCAAGTTGAAATGATTTCAACACTCGTCTCTGAATACATCCTGGTATAATTGGTTGTCAGGTCAGGGTGCCTATATAAAGTGCGAGGGACAGCATCACTTCTGTGCCTGCTGTTCTATCATTTTCATCAGTCATGTTGAAATTCGTCTCTCTCAGTTGCCTCGTTCTCTTCGCTTTTGTCAATGGCCAACTGCGACCTAAAGTCATCACTGTGACCAATGGCGGAACCGAAGGCCGTTGGGGTGACTTAGAATCCTGCCCTCCCGGTTCAAGGGCCGTCACTTACCAAACACAAAACGAAATCAACGCTCCAGTTGTCGACGACTCGGCCCTCAACACCATCACTCTATTCTGTGACGATCCACTTGCAACAAATATTTCTTCTTCAGTTGGATAGTATAGGCCTAAATTACAATAATCTTCAACGTACATTCATTACGCTAATATCTATTATCGGCTTTCATTGCAGCACAGGCAACATTCAAAATCTTCAGACCTGCCCATTCGGCTCCTTCATGACGAGTTTTCAACTGAAAGTCAGCCCAGAAGGCAACGTGACGGACAACACAGCCGCCAACAACATTCGATTCAAGTGCGCCAATGATTATGAAATTACCGGAATCGGCAACGGCGGTGGCTACTGGGGCGACTACAGCGAATCCTGCCCAGAGGGCATCTGCGGCATCGAGACTCGCGTCCGCGATAACGGTGGCCTTTTGGTCGACAACACAGCGTTGAATGACGTCCGTTTCACTTGTTGCGAAGCGGCAGATTTTATTGCTCCCCTGTACAACTAAATCAATTTTTTTTCTAACTGAAATTTATTAGGCTACATATACGTTGACAATATATTATCTGAAAGCTTTATAACGGTCGTTAGGCTATATTTTCATTTTTGGGATGGTAAACAGGGCCCAATTGAAATATATCAATTATAACAATTATAAATAGCATAACTATAGCTATGTTAGCCTATATGCCGTTTTGACGAGCCTAAAGCCTATATCCCGTTTGACGATACAACGACAGGCAGCAAGTTTTCTAATAAGGAAACCTGTTAATTCAGTTATGTTAACAGAACTTAAAATGTCTCTTTTATTTACATACATAGTTCGTGGCGAAGGATGATAGGCTACCTATATTTTATCTTAACCCAATTTCACAGAGGGTAAGGGGTTCCCTTTTTGCAATTTACAAGCATGTATGCATTTGATACATGTAAAAAAGCATCATCCACTATTCAAAAACATTTTAACACAGCAGTTTTAACATCAAAACAGAATGTAACAATCCAAATGACGAGACATAAATATAAGTTTTATATTCGCAAGCTCTTAAAGTTTCGTCATCTAATTTCCAGAATGAAACGAATAGCCTATATAATTCGATCGTGATATTAGCATTCCCATTTATGCAGCATCAATATCATCAACCAAGCAGGTATTAACAATATGGGTATGTTAAAGAAAAGCTACCAAAGTCGTCTTCTTATCTCCCACTTGGTATAGTAGACTTCGATAAAGAGGATAACGTGACTTTTATTATCACCTTAATTAGGCAACTCAACTCAATGGCGATCAGTTACAGGGTTTCGAGAGCCTATAAGTAATTGGAAGCAGGCTAGACTTGTGTCAATAGAGACATCAACCATCATCGTAGTCTAACCATGTGGGAAGTTATTGTAGGGATCAACTGCCTGCTTTTGGCCGTTCTGGTTATTGGCCAGCAGGAACCAGCGCAAGTCATTACTGTGACCAACGGAGAATTCGAAGGCACTTGGGGCCCTTTAGAAACTTGCCCTTCCGGTTCCAGAGCCGTCAGTTACCAGACTCAAAATGAAGTTAATGCCCCAGTCGTCGACGATTCGGCACTTAATTCAATCATGCTCTTCTGCAATGATCCAATCCAGACCAACATCACCTCAACTGTGGGATTGTAAGACGATGAAATGAAAATATTGTTTGTTCTTGCTGTGTAAACTATATATGTAGGCTAATTAACTGTTTAAAAATCTTTTTCAATAGCGCTGGATACTACCAAAGTATTGAAACCTGTCCATTCGGCTCTTATATGACGGCTTTCCAGTTGAAAGTCAGCCCTTTTGGAAACGAGACGGACAACACTGCCGTCAACAATATTCGTTTTCTATGCGCCAACGACCGGGAAATCAGCGGAGCCGGTAACAACAAAGGATACTGGGGCGACTACAGTGATTCTTGTTTAGACGGAATCTGCGGAATCGAGACTCGCGTTCGTCCTGGCGGTGGTTTCCCCGTTGACAACACCGCCCTTAATGATGTCCGTTTCACTTGCTGCAACCCGAGCGACGTTTAGATAGGCTACAATAGATATAATTGTAACAATTTGACATGTTAGCGCCATCATGTTAACTTATACCTATGCTGTTTTATTTCATATTATGTGTCGAAATATTACATTTCTTCAGAAGTTTTTCACTTCGTCCACTTTTTTCATATAGCCTACTATATATTCTATTTTACGATTTCTGAAAAAAAGTATACTTTTTTCAGTTTGATAGCCTATAGGCTATCAACTATTAATAAGAAGAAACTTCTCATTTGTTCGTAATTCATGATGTAGCCTAACAAATGCAATATAGGCTAATGGTGCAGATATGGTATCGTTTTCGTCAAATCTGTCAAATGACTAGCGCAGTGCTAATCTTCAACTTTGAGACTCGAGTCCGTTATACTCGCAACAATAGAAAACCTATGGATAGTGTTTACAAAAAAATCAGGACATTTGCCCGCCTATACCAGGATTTAGACAGAATAGAAGGACAGTAAGTGACATCATATTTGCGTAATACTAAAAAAAATGCTGTAGGCTAAAATAAACTACGCCTTCAAACTAAGGCATGGCTGAAATCGATAATCGATCTTTGGATATAAAAAATTGCAAGTCACTTTGGGTTTCCCATTGAGATTGATGCTCATGGACAAACCAACAGTTCAGACTTACAGGATTTAGACAGGACAAAAAGGCAATAAGTGACAACACCATTTTATCTGTATTATACTAGAAAATGCGGTTCAAAAAATAAGCTAGCTACGCCTTCAATAAATCAAGGCATGCAGTTGTCGAAATGGATCTTTGTACTTTGGATATTCAATCGTAAATCACGCGGTGGGTTTTCTACATCAAACCCAAAATCCTCATCACAAGACGAGAGCTTATCACTTTTGTTTGTTCACGTATAACCGAGTCAGGTCTTAGACGTGCAGCAGATAATTTTTTTAAAGACTCAGATATTTAATTGCCCACCGTCCACAGAAGCTCAGACATATGCCCGTTAGTCTTTGTATATAGTACACTACATAGGCTACAAATACACAAAAGTGAATCACTCTGGCAACGTGCTGTTTGTTGTATTGTAGTTGATCGTAAATAAAGTTATTAAAGATGAACCACGCTGTGGCCTTCTTTTGCTTGTCAGCACTAGTCCTTTTGCCAGCCAGCGTGAGCACTTTGAAAATCCTTTCGGTGACTAATGGTGAATTGCAAGGCAACTGGGGTGCCCTATCGGCCTGTCCTCAAGATTCTCGAGCCATCGGCTACCAGACGCAGAACGATCTACTGGACGTGCCTCTCTATGATAAGACGGCCATGAATTCCATCCGTCTCTTCTGCAGCGACAGCCAGGGAACCAACATCACATCCACTCTTGGAGAGTAATGTAGCCTTTTAATTTTCCAGACGTTGCTATTTCTTTTATATTAGTTGTAACAAAACTAGCATTAATAACTGTAACACGTTATAAATAACAGTACGGGGACCTGGGAGTTGAGGCAAAACTGCCCAGCCGGTGAAGCTCTGACTTCTTTCCGCATGCGCGTGGATGCGGCCGATTCCGGATCGTCAGACAAAACGGCCGTCAACAGCATTCAGTTCACCTGCACCGACGGAACAGTCCTAAATTACAACGGTAACAACGAAGGAACTTGGGGTGAATACAGCATCGATACTTGTGATGTGGCCGGCATCTGTGGAATGCAAACTCGTGTCGTGCCCAGTGGTGCCTTAGGTGACTTGACTGCCCTCAACGATGTCGTCTTTGTCTGCTGCTGAATTTTATTGTTAGATTTTGTTGAACTTTGTTTCTCAAATAAATTGAATACCAAAATGTCATAGGCTACCATAAAGCGGAGTAAAATTGGAAAATAATAAACATTGATATTTAAAAAAAAACTTTGTTTGTATAAAAGTATTTGAACACCGCCCCCTCCCCCCTTGTTTTGCCGGTTTTAACACGGGACCTTATGGCGGCATTATTTTTGCTCCCCTTCAACGAACTTTTTAGATAAAGAGTTCGTAATTTAATACTGATAAACTAACCCAATTTGGATGCCTATAAATATTTCAGATATTTCTGATCACGAGATCATTCAAACAAAGGAGTATAGTTATCAATTATTTGTGTCTTTCGCCGTGGTGTCTTATGGCGAAAAACGTTTTATTTCTCGTCATAATTTGAAACACGATGATGAGATGTAGGTCCCGCCTTTCATAAAACGATGGCATGGGAATTAAATGTAGGTGACATTACAGTAAATGTAGCAAAACTACGCAGGCGCAGATTGCACACAGCACTGCCGAAAAACACCGAAAACCTATAGTCTATTATGCACCGGTGCCAATCCCACCTCTCGTTTACTTTTTATTATAGGCTACTGCGCTGTATTGTGCATTACTTTCAGAGTTTAATGTCGAAACCTTAATTGAATGAAACAACATTTCAGTCCAATTCAGAGTCCACTGAATTGAGTAATAACGAAGGTTAAAATATAGTATAGGCTACACTCACTATATTCTTTAATTCTTTTCGTGTATAAATAAATAGTGCTAGTGCTTCGAAAAGCTAACAACGTACTCCGAGCTTCGAATCACTTTTCATTTTACTACGAAAGGCCCTTTGAAGTCACCCATAAGGATATGTGTACGCATATACTCGAATGAGGAGATTTCAAAAGAAAACTATTATATTATATTTATATGCGCAGTCGTATATGAAGTCACATAATTTTCCTAAGGGATGTACGATACAAACTGTGTAGTTACGAAGAATGTTTTTGTCCTGAAACACAAATTTGAATTTTTCATTTAATTGCTCAGTCTATACAAATGTTGTATGCAGATGCAAGGAAATTGCTGCATTTGGAGAACCTAATATGTGTGAGTCAGTTTAAGCGTGACGCACACATTGCTCATATACACAGACAGCATATTGAGCGGCTCTAAAACAGAGGGAAAGCGTTCTGACAGATTCTAATCATTTTTCGGTGTTTTTTCAGCATCTAATGAAAAAAAAACCAGCTGGCGGTTCTGTCGGAAAGTTTTGATAAACAATAATGCATTCAATTCAAAACGACTGAAAAAGGCTCGCGGAAAGTAACCTTTTTTGTACTTCTGTAGTTTGGGGTACGCACGAAACGATACTAAAACACCTGGTGAACAGCATATGGCCCTTTTTTCTTCCGGGGTTTTCGTCCTATAAAATGAAGGCGAATTTTCATTTGAAAGTAGGATCCCACGTGATTCCACAGCTAAAACAAGGCTCGATGCATGTTGGTATAACCAATGTAGAAGCATTCGATTATTAGCTTACTTGACTTAGTTTGCCTTAGCTTACTAGGTCCAAATCGGACGATTTCTGCTAAAATAGGCTACTAAAGTCTATATTTTGTATATAGTCTCCTATAACTATAGTAGCCTACATGGTTCACTAGAACGTAGGCTACTTTATGCGGCATGAGTTTCGATCATCAAGAATGAAATAGAATGCCTCTTTATCATATGACGTGGAATAAACGTCTTTTTTAATGAATCAAAAACTTAATATGTATAGTGCATGATGGACTGTTTCCTATATTATTCTTATAAGGGATAAGTTCTTCGGTGGATTTTTTTGTTCATCACTTCCAGCTTTTTTTAATTAAATCCTCTTGGTAGCGAAAGAAAGATTGATTCGAAATACTACGAGTGTACTCCGAAAGAGGTTCGTAGTGATTTCTATTTTGCTACGAAAGGCTCATAGTACCGGCGCGACACCATATAGTGCCACAACCGCACGTGTTAAACACCTCCTTTTATTGGATGTCCAAATTTTTCAGGTGGTTAATATTGTACAAAGTGCATAGGCTACTTTCCAAGAATGATCAAATGACACGGATTAGTGCAATCTCAACAATAAACAATAACTAAAACACAGGAATAAAGTAGGCGAGCGAGTACAAATGGGTTTTTTGCCACCGCGGTTTTGCCAAAATAAAACCGCGCGGGCATTTGCTGTCTGGCCACTGTGGGCCCTTGACACATGTTTGGTATTACGGACTTCTTAGGGTGCATAGATAACAAATGGGCAACAAACTGATGTGCGTAGGCCACAGGAGGCAACAGTTCATATAAAACGAACGGAAAACACTTGACATTTATACCAGAAGCAATCGCTTTATCGTCATCATCACTGTCAACAATGGAAGGCTACATAGCTATAATTTAATAGCAACTTATATTGACTACGTCAGTTCTTCTTTAGCTGTTAAATCTTTTAAGCTATGATAAACCCTCGGCTAAGGCCAATTAAGTCACTGGCTATTAACTGAAAATTAGTCTTCTTTAGACCCGCTATATTAAACAATGGCATTTAAAGGTCGCCAGGATTATTTACAACGAACGAAAATTATTTATCGCCTTTTTTTACCTGCTAATTATTATGAAGTTTGATATTTAGAAAGTTGGCAATGATAAGGAATCGGATATAAGTTAGAAGGGTGACGGGGCCTGCTTCGTCCAAACTACAAAAGAATTTGAAGGTTCAGTTTGCAATCAATATATAGCAGCAGAGTTGTTTTAACAGAATGTCGAAAAACGGAATATCACTGACGATTTTCCTGTTGGGGACGACACTCGTGGTGGTCAGCGGTTTGGATCTTTCAGTTCTATCCAGGGGCGTTTCTGAGACGGGAATTTGTCCCGATATTGGGGTGGTTGGTGTCCCAGTAGGCACGTGTCCAGGAGTTAGTTCAGGCCAAGGGCCATCGACCAAATCCGTCTACTTGTCAGATGCCAACTATTGCCAGTACGGGTTATTTTTCACGCAAATTTGATTTTTTTGTTTGTCTCTATATTAATTCATTTAAACCTATACCAGCGTGTACCACCAGTGCTCCAATGGCGTGCCGGTTTGTATGTACTGCCCTAACTACAAAACTGTATCCGGTGCTTTTGACCGACTGCACTGGGACAAAATAGAGGAAACCTGCAACTACCCATATAATGTGAAATGTTCGCTGTAATTGACTATCTTGTTATTGTTTCCTTGGGCATTCTATCATTGAATCGAACTGTATTATAACAGGAATCCCGTAACACCAACTCCAGCACCTACCACCACAACGAAGCCAACACCTCCTGCATGCACTTGTCCCAGACTTTCGGTAATTTTATTTCGCAATTAATTAGTAGTTTGATAGTTTAGAAATCTTAAATTCTTAAAATTTATATATTTCTGTACATAATACAATCCAAGAAAAATTACACACCCATACCAAGTGCCATTTGCAAAGTCGAGGGCCTCAATGCTGATCCGACCGATTGTGCGGTTTATTATCAATGCGAAAGCTACTCCGCTAATGGTTGGATCATGTACACCGAGCGTTGTGACAACGGATTAGGTATAAAATTGTCTTGTTTCCTTAGAGTTTTTAATACTAGCCTATATACTATTACTTATAATGGTAGAAACCCAGTATTATCATATATTTATAATGACAAAATTTCATTTGACAGTTTTCAATCCGACGACGAGTTTGTGCGACTACCCAGAAAACGTATCCGGCTGCGAGGCTTATTATCAATAACTCCGGGCTCAATCAGTTGTGAGCCGCAGCATGTTTTTATATAGCCTATCATCTTGTTGGTGGATATACAGTTTCCTATTCTTGACTAGATTCAGGACTTAAATATACTGTAATTTAGTGTATCGCACCTTCTTATTCTGGAGTCTAGTATGATCAAGTTTTCAAGACTGTTTATTTTCTATAATAGAGCATTAGGCTACGACACCACATAGCATTGTATTAAACCTCGAAAGTCAATGTGCACAAATTAATGATATTATTAGGAAAATATAGAACCCAGCTGAAAGGCATGATATGCATGGTGACCGCCGATATTTGTATTGTGTGTACAGCCTCGAAAATTTGAGTCATAAAAAGCTAGTGCGGCAACCAAATAGTATTGCGTAGGTTGATGAATGGATCAATATATAGCTGCCCTATATTATCGAATTAGCATATAGTCATAAAGTATTTTGTCAAATGGCTTACCACAGAGATAGAACACGATGCAACATGAACGATTGCTGGTTCGTAGACTTTTAGACAATAGCCCGTCAAGTACTTTGGTGTACACAAATGCCCTTGTGGATTTTGGTTAATTTCAAATTAGGCTAGACACAAATAAGAAAAAAGACAATTCTACAACGAAACGACGAGGACATGAAATTTGTATTCTTACCAAAACAATGGATTGAATCGATGTTTTCTGAATCAGCAGCATATATGCTGATCTGATATATGTTGAGCCGATCGACGTCTCAACTATATAGGCCTATAGTTAACTATTACGTAACGTCGGCTTGTTAGTTTGATGGGACACCGCCAAGTACGTGAGGTACGGGAGAGTATAGTTGCCGGCGGTGAGGATGGACTTGATGGCCGTAGCCTACTTGTTTTTATTTATAAAAGAGTCGACGTCGATCGGGTTTGACTTCTAAGCCGTGTAACGAATCCCGCCTCGAGCGAGGGAATCAAAGTGCCCGTAATAACAATATGTCTATTTTGTTCTTATAGATGGCACTCAAAGCGTGTGGTGTGAAATTGAATGGAGAAAAAACTGATGCGGCTGTCCAACATACTACAGGGGCGCCACCAGTATATAACCTTTTTGGTTCTATATACTCGATTTCCTGTTACTTAGTTTAGCCTACCTTATATTAAGTCAGTTATAATAGAAATGTAAATAACCCATAAGACTAATTATTTAGTTGTATTTCCATATATAGACAAACTAAAAGACAGAGATGACTTGAGAAAATGGACCCACCCAAATATTTCAGAATATCTAAGATAGCTACTGTCGTCTTATATTACAAAATATGCGTCGCTGTTTTACCGTAAAATTAAATTTAGTCCACTTTAGTATTGGTCAATCTGCTTGTTGGTCGCGGCGCAGCAGGTGAAACGCATATCATTCATGGCCGTGTCGTCAATGACGATTCCACCATCGGAACGGACTCGAGTTTCGATGCCGCAGATTCCATCGATGCAAGATGCGCTGTAGTCGCCCCAATACCCGCCATTGTTGCCGACGCCATAGATCTCTTGGTCGTTGGAGCAAAGGAACCGGATGTTGTTGACGGCCGTGTTGTCGGTCGTATTTCCTGCCGGACTGACCCTTAGTTGAAAACTGGTCAGGTAAGCACCGACTGGGCATGTCTGAATTGCCTGCCAACTGCCAGCGCTATACATCATATTCATAGAAACAAACGGAAGTCAAAATAACGTTATTTATAGGCTTATTACAATTATTTAGGCTATATATAATTTAGTTACAATCCAAGATCTGACGTGATGTTTGTTTCTAACGGGTCATCGCAAAAGAGGGCAATCGAGTGCATTGCAGCGTCGTCAACGACCGGAGCGTCGGGTCCATTTTGGGTTTTGTAGCTGATGGCTCTGGAACCGGGAGGACAGAATTCCAAGGGACCCCAACGACCATCCGTTTCTCCATTGGTTACAGTGATGACTTCGCCATTGGCGACGACGACAACGGCTAACAAAAGGAAAGACACGACTTTCAACATGGTGATGATGGATCTCAGTTGGCAGCGAACTGCTTAGAGAAAAGATGGGCAACAGAGTTCGACTTTCCATTGGTTTTTCTGATTAGAAAACGCATGTTGATATCGATCTGATCGCTTGTTTGAATATATAGCTATAGTATTGTGACCAAATGACATATTTTAAAAACATCTTATCTTTATAAAACAAACTTATTTCATCTAAGATATTATCATTTGACTGCGTGATATGGAATTGATTGACGACGAGAAAACGTTTCCGTGCACATATGATCAATACAATAGGCTACAGATTTTCCGTATGTATTTGTTTTGGCAAATTTCTCGAATAACTCGATCATGCGACCAATGAATATCAGCACCTTCCAATAAATAATACAAAGGATATCATAAATGGATTATATAATTGTAAATTGAGTTAAACGTTAATCGACGCTGGTCAAACGTTGCACTGGGGAACGCTCGCGCGATAATCGCATTGCTTTAGATTTGGATTGAAGACCAATGTAGCCGGACAGTTCTAAGGAAATCAAGTAGATGATGAGTTTCGAGTTCATTTCCCAAAGAATTTTTAGCTTTAAAAAATGTTTACGAAAAGGTAAGCTGTTCCGTTGGAGCACATGTAAAACGAAGCGCAGTCGTTGGGATTGGCGTGATTTCCATCTGCTTTGCCCTGGCATGTGAAAGCGGTAGATTTGGTCGTTGTCGGACGTTGTGTTGTCGCAATTGACATTCCAGTTATAGATTCAATCCATCGATTATAAAAGTTGACGCGAGTGAATCCGTTGGGATATCCTAGTTCACATCGTTCGCGACCAAAGCTCGTAATTCCAATTTGGATCCACGATCCATCCTTTTGCATGTAAATCATCGGACCACCACTATCACCCAGACAAGTTCCTTTGCCATCGGCTCCGCTTGTGCAGATCGTGCCATTCGTGACGATCCCCTCCCATGTTTCCTGGCACACTTCATTGGCGATAACGTTCGTTGTGGCTTTACGAAGCACGTTGCTCGTCAAACCAATAGCTGTAAGATATTAAGTTTGAGAAATTTGAAAAGAATGAATTGGGAACCAATCGTTATAGCCTACCATCAGAGAAAATTCCCCAGCCAGTAACGACCACCGTGTCGTTGACGTATTTCGAATTGCTAGAATCAGTTAAGGTGATTGGGCGGATGCGATCTGATAATCAAGAAAGTTAAGTCTGCTTTATTCAAAACAAATATATGCACTAGGCTGAATATTACTTGTTAAGGCGACACTTGAAGGCAGCTTGATGAGACCAATGTCGTCAGGGAATTTACTTGAGTCATAATCCGGATGGATGTGCCACTCTTTACTTTGCAAAACCACTCGACCTGGTTCGTTCAGGTCCGTATTATGAGCTCCCAATGTTACAGTAACCGAATCAACTCTGTTATGCAATAAGGATTGCAAAGTTCCAACGGGAAAGTTGTCTTAATTTTTATATCTATATGACACCACTGTCGACTGTGCAATGTTAGTCTATACCGATCGATGCAATGAGCAGCCGTCATGACCCAATCTGGGCTGATAAGAGAGCCGCCACACATAAACCCGTAATTGGTATTGCCGTTCCTCGTGACGATCACTTGAACTATCCATGGAAATTCGCCAGGAGTCGCCTCTGTGCCGCCTACTATCCTTGATCCTGTATTCGGTTTTCCACATTTCTATTATGTTGCTGGCGATAACCTCATCTATTTTTTAAAACATACCTTTATTGGCATCGAGTTCCACTACGGCTGCTGGGTATTCTGGTTCCTGCAATCGCAATCCGTATTTAAGAGAGAATCATCCATAATTATAGAAGAAATATCATTAATTAACTTCTTACCGGTAGTGACGAACCTTTTGTTGCAAGGGCAACCAAAACTACGAAACAACTAATGATTCTCACTTCGACGACCATGGCAAAATGAACTGGAAAATAGAATAAGATGACGAGTTTTATACACCGAAACAAAAGTTGCATCTGATTCTCTCACACCGTGAAGCCAATTCACTTATATGTGTAAATTTTTACAGCCAGATTATGAACGGCAACGGTCAACAAAGTGGCGGTGATTATCTCAAGTACCTCAATTGCCAGTCGTAAACTTTTAGTCACAGCTTCTCTGTTTCTATCAGCAAAAAAACATTCATGTCCCGAGGAATCTAGATTAGTCAACGTCTGCGAGCGCAATACTTTTTGATTTCTCAGAGTACACGAACAATACCCCAATCGAGTGCAAGGTAAGGCAAGATTATAATTTTTATAATAAAATGAGTTCAGTCATTAAATGAGTTTCGTCATAGATTAATTGGGCAAGGTTTCGTTTCCGGCAATTGCAAGTCCGTCTTTTAAACGTCTATTATCTCTGGCCCTTTTATCGGGCTCGGGGCTCGCCCCGACAAACTTCAATCGTTCACTGGTCACCTGAGTCTTGTTCATGATATGTCGTGAGTAGGCATGAAATTGACCTTCATACCTACGCAGATGACAATAAGCTATATAACAGCTTTAATCTGCCGAAGGGGGAGAAGTCAGAGAAAGTAGGCGCCCATCAACGTATCTCTTGCTGCTATGATGAGACACACGACTGGAAGACTATACACGCAAATAAACTAAGATGAATGTCGTCATGACGAGGAAAAGCTCAAAAGGCATGGAGACGGTAGGCTAATTATTAGAGTCGGCAACTGCCAATTTTCACGAGAACGTGTGATATCCTACTCATATTATCTCTTACTGTTTTCCTCATGCAAAAAATAGTCGTATAATATCTTGAAATAGTCATTGGAATGTTGCAAAATTGTAATATAAGAAACTTGAGAGAAACTCATTAACAAACGGAGATTTCGCAAGAAGACCTCGTGCAGAAGGCTACACAAAATTGAGATACAAGACAAAAACAAGCAAAGAATGTGCTATTTCAATTTTATGATTAAATTTCTTATTAGGCTACTGAATTCTGATGATCTTGACATGATGGTAGGCTACACTAACAATTTAAAAAAATTGCTATGAATAAAAAAAGTAAAAGGCTCTGCTATACTTATTGTTTTACAGTAGGCTAGCTAGGCTAATAACACGATATCAATCATGGGATCTTTAGTAATAGCTTCACCACTTGATATCGCTTTTATATAAAGATAATAGCCTAATAAAGATGATCAACTCTACATCACGGATTTTATAGGGGAAGTAATAGTAAAGAAACTTCGTTTGCACTCGGTGGCAATAAATCGTGCATCGTCTACATGTTCATGTTACAGAACTTTTCTAGCACACTATATAGGCGGCTGATCAGTCAATCAATAATAATTAGACTTATGGCTATTTCACCATCGCCATGCTGCTTGTCAGCGAAATATAAAAACGATCTCTTATCAGTCTTGTTTATACTTATATATTGGTAATAATATTAAACGAAAAGAGAATATATAGGCTACAAAACGAGTGTCATGGGGATATGGAAAGGCATTTGAAACCCAATAGGTTAGCCAACCAAGATTAATTACTATTATTACAGCCTGCAACGTTTCCGGCGAAGTCGCAGTCACACAGTTCCGGATTGAACACCGTTCCAGCTTGTGGGCAAGTCTGTACGTACAAAAATAAAACTATTGCTCAATTTCAAAATAATAAAAAGGCAATTCATAACTTACGTATGCATACGTCCAGCCATTTGAACATTTGTAGAATGTTGAGGAGCAATCGCTGTTGGGATCTGGGTAAACTCCACTAGGTTTTCCTCTGTTTTTAATATAATTAAATAAGTTGTGCTTAATATGATTGCATCAATTCATCTAATTCAACACTACACTATATATGGCAAAGGACGGAATCATAATTTTAATAACGTAAACCTACATGCAACTAAAGGTCGATGAGCTTCTTGTTGTAGTTGGCGTCGTTGTAGTTGTCGTCGTTGTAGGCGTAGTTGTTGTTGTGGTAGGCGTAGTTGTTGTTGTGGTAGTTGTAGTCGTAGTCGTCGTCGTTGTGGGTTTTGGGACTGGTTGGATGTCCGTGTTATTGTAGATCCAATCGACGTAGTTGCGTACTCTTGCGTAAATGGTTGGTTTACGTAAACTCTGACAATCGTTTCCACTTTCGCCTAACCAAGCAACACCGACAACAGTGTAGGTTCCCCAAAAGGAATCGTATCGATTCATCGGCCCTCCATCGTCACCCTATTGTGCCCGAAACACGCCATCAACAAAACGGTGGATCAAAAATCATTAAGGCTTCACATACGTAGCAGTAACGACGTCCACTGGATCCATCACCGCAAATGACTCTGTCACCGGAGAAGGCTCCGACTTCAGACAGCTGTTGACATTGGCCATTGGTGCCATAAGAAGAAATAACAGTCGTAAGAACTTTTCTAAGTTCAGGACTCAATCCGCTATCGGCTGTTTATAAAATAAATTAAATATTTCGTTAGAAAAAAGTTAAAATCAAATATTTGAAATAATAAATACGAGTTGTGGAGAAATTTCCCCATCCAATGAGAGTTACGGGATCATTCACGTGATCAGGATCATCAGAGTAAGGTAGGCAGGCCGGCCGTACGTAATCTAATTGGTTTTATTGAATTAATGTGTATTGGAAAATTAGCATAGTTCTGTTGACTAAGCTATATAAATGGAGGAGATTATGAACGTGATTTTACTGTTCAATACAGCAGCTTGTGGGAGTTCCAGAATAGCGATGTCGTCCTCGACATCACCATACCTCCACAGCGGATGTGTGATCCACGCCCGAGGGAGGACGGTGAAAACTTGTTTATTGGTGTCGAGACTGTTAACGCTAACGTCGTGCGCGCCCAATGTGACAGAAATGTTGACGGCACCATATGTACAGTGAGCGGCCGTTAGAATCCATCGGTCACCAATAACGGTACCCCCGCATGTGGCCGCATCTCCACTCCAAAAGTAAATGGTTAAATGGGCCATCCAGGGGAATTCGTTGGGTTGCGCAATTGATCCGGTAACAATCCTCGATGCTTGGTTGGCCAACCCGCATTGAACCGTAACTAAATATAACAATATATTTTGTGAGCAAATCTGTAATATATGCCGACGAAATATATAGGTCAAAAGTCTAATCAATATATGTATTTGTATACACCTTTTTCTTCTACTTGTCGACTCTTGACATCGACCACGTCATCATCATCTAGGCGGCACGCAACTACATCGGCTCCATGAGAACCAGCGAGAAAGAAAAGATTTATCAACAGTGCAGCAGACACTGAAAGGAAACGAAGCTGTGCCATAATACACGCGCCGGGAAAAATTCGAATTAGACTCAAATGCAACTGAATGAAGAGCAAAAATAGACCCTAAACAGACGAAAGATCAACTCCAAGTGGCTCTTGATTAATTTTAACTCCTGTATTTATCTATGCAACAGAAACTCTGCGTAGGCACGAGTTAATAGAGAGCGAAATTGATGACAGGGCCTAAATACAAACCTTGTATGCATAACATTAACTAATAAACCGTCTTTCAACATTTCGTCTTCATCTCGTGATCTTATCAGGTTTCCTAATGTCGGAATTTTTTTACAATAGCTACGTATTATATACTGTAAAGTAGCTGATATAACGCTTAAGCTTGCTGACTGTGCAGCACCAACGAAACATCAGTTGGTGGCTCTTGGGATAAAAGATAACGATTTGTTTGCTGTTAACCAATCACGTAACCTACAAAACATACGGCTCGGTCGTCGGCATTTTGGATACATTTGATCCTATATGGATAATTAATGTGATCCAGATTCTTAATAATGTTGCATGTTTGTATACGTTTGTAGGTAGTGGGTTAATGTGGGCAGGACGATATTGTGAAAGCAAATAAGAATTATAGAAAGGGTGTGGATGACTAATATATTTATTATAAATTAGCAGGCGACATTGCAATACCGTCATCCAGCATAAGCATAACTTCGTACGGCTATTGTTATTATATTCCCCATCGTCTGCTGCTCTGACTTCCGATGGGTTTTGCCCATGGGCAAAGAAGGTGTCCTTCGTCATAAGAAGGTACACCTTCGTCATCAAAAAGTCCCGTCAGCTGGCCATTATTAAACCAAACAAATAAGCTTTAGATAACAAACTATAAAGACGCATTAGAAAAATGGGGACAAACACAGGAAATGCTATAGGCTAGGTTGTAATCCTGCTGCTCAGCTTTTTTTAAATTAATCACTAAAACTCTAAGAGGACGATATTAATGACAAATGGAAAAATTTACATGTTCTCCCGAATGCAAAAATTGATTTATTTTTTAAATACTGATGTGTGATTAACACATAACTACGTTTTCAATAGTAAATTTATACTAGTGAACACGTCGCCAAGGATCTTAGTGAATAGCCTAAACAAGGGGAAAACCATAGCCCAGTAGATAAAAAGGTCTCCTGTCCGATATTTCTTTGGAGCACTTTGACGAGAGATTTGTGTCTGCTAATGCCACTGCGTCTTAAATCATGTTCAAATAGTCGCCTACCAAAGAGTTTAATATAGCAGCGTTTTGTTTGAAACAAAACCATGCCGCATGCTGTAGCCTACGCACCGCAACTGAAAGATAAAAGAGGCCATTCGGTATAAAATGACGAAATGGAATAGGCTATATACTACGGGTTGCTTGTAGTCAAGTCGAAACCAGCGATTGATGTTTTGATTCCTCGGAATCAAAAATTAAATTATGTATAGGCTACACCAATAGAGTTGTTTCCTTTATAAGTTGATTATTTCTTTACTGCAATTGAAGTTCGTCGGATAAACATTGCAATAAGATACATAATACGTATAAGACATTGTCTCTCTAAACAGGGCTTAGTTGGATACAAGAGAGTATAGTAAGGCGGAAAGGTATCGACACAAAAGTTTACACACTACATTTAGCAGAAGCAGGATAATCGCAGACGTTGATTTGTTTGTTCCAATGAAGAGGCTCAATTCTGCCGTCTGGTGTGTTGTAGTTAGGGCAATATTTGCAGATGGGAACTCCATTGTTGCATACGTGGTACAAGCTAGTTATCAATGGATAAATTCGGGAAATTATTAGACAGAAACCACATTAGATTTAACTTTCTATAAAGGCGTCTATAGGTTTTAATACAGATTGTGACAAAAGGAAAACGAATACATTTAACTCACTGGCAATAGTTGGCATCTGCAAGGTAAAATGTTGTTGTTCCTTGATTTGCCGGGCATGAACCAACTGGTGTGCCTACCAACCCGATGTCGCCACAACCCCCAACATCACTATTCTTTGAAAAAAATCTTTATGATGGACAATTGGCTGAGCAGCAGACTATAATGTAACAAGAGTCACCAAAAACGGATTAAATTCAAACGAAGAAAACGAGGTTTTCATCATTCTCTCTTTGTTCCGGTTCTTTGATTTCTGGGACGTCTACTAAATAGTGATTCGTAGAAAGTTAAGTTGCTGAGTTTAAGGCTTTATATATTATGCATGCAATAGATAAACGAAAAGTTAAATGTATGTAGTAGGGAAAATAGAAAAAATTGACGAACCGAAAATTTTACTTTAGGACGTCAAAAACGTTTTTTTCTTATAACTTCAACAGTTTTTGTTTGATTTATTTGAAAAAATTACAATTTCTTCTCTATAAGATGCTCTTAATAAATATTTCAATTATGAATGGCCTCGTCTCGACGAAGGCACTACACATATATAATGCAGCAGCTATAAGCAGCAGCGTAGAGGTCTTATCAAAAAAGATATTAGACCAGAGACTATTGACTAGTTATCAAATTCGTCAATTTTATATATTCAAATACAAGAAAATAGTCAGCAATTTCAAAGGTTGACAAGACTACCGAGATTACGTATCTAAGTGCTCTTCTATGTTGTTTTGTAATGATCAATCAGACCGTCTCTGTTTTTGAAATCATATGATATGTGAGACTGTTAAATTATAAATTGCTACAATTTGTTCTAAAAAATATTGTATATAGTGAATGGGACTTGCACGTTTTTTGGTCCTTTGTTTCATTGTACACGTGATGTGTCTATTTAATGAACCAAATAAAACGCGCGAGCTTCATTAGCTATAGGCCTACATTATTATTTATATAGCCTACTCATTGCTTGTAATTTCGTGTGACGTTATTGCTGAGCTGCATGCGTATTAGTATTTGTAATCAAATGTATGACGTCAGTAGGCTACCTATAACATAAGATACTCGAAGAAGATCAGCTCAAATTTCGTAATATTGCATACTGCCTACCTGCATCAACGTCAAAAGTTTTAGCAGAAAGGTCAAGCTTGAATCATTGTAGGATTTAAAAAATGTCTATGTGCATGGAATAGAGATTACAACACCAGCTTCCAAACGTAATCCCTTTTGAGGGCCGGTACAAGTAAAGAGTATACCGCTATTGTGCTTACTTGTGTATAGATACATATAGCCTAAGCTATTAGATAAGGAAAAGTGATTTAGTATGAATGTTTATTGCATTTGTAGACAGCTCGAACATTATTTATTGAGAGTCATGCAAGGTGCGATGGCGTTGAAATGAAGTTAACCATCAACATACGATTTTTATTACAATATACATCTAGCAGTGGACGGATAATCACAGACGCTTATTTGTCTGTTCCAGTGCAGGGGTTCTTCGACGTTGTTGGGAGTTACGTAATTTGGACAGTATTTACAAACAGGAACCCCATTGTTGCACATGTGGTATAGGCTATTTATATAAATCGACAAATTAAGAAATAATATATTAATCAGAAATATGACTTTAATAGTAGGCTAAATATGAGTATAAACAATATAGACTAATATAGGAATAACGGCCAGAAACAATACAGCTACATTAATTCTATGTATACATCAGCAACAGGCCTGCATATGCAAGCCACATGTTTGCAGTTAACGTCAACTTACTGGCAGTAGTTGGCATCTGGCAGAAAGCTTGCTGTTGTTTGATTGGTGTTACTTGGTGGGCATGTTCCAACAGGGCTTCCTACCAGACCGATTTCGCCGCAAGTTCCCTGGTCGTAGGACTTTGTATTTGGAAAGGCTGAGCAACCAGTAACAGCCAGTGCCACAAACAACACGGTCAACCTAAGAACGCTACTTTTCATCCTTTGTATTCTTGGTAGGCCTACTCTGATAGCCTATATGCAACATGCGTAAGGAAGATAACAAAATGAAAATGAAATTAATTCAAATATAAATTATCCATTGTTAAAACCATCCGTTTTATTATAAAGTGAGCAAAAGAAACAAAATATTTCATTACATCGAATAACATACCTTCAAAATCCAAAAAGAATATTCACTCTGATCGTGAAGGAACAATGACATGGCCATAATATATATCAAACTCTTATCATTAGGTTCCGGTTCAACTTGGTATATCTTATTGAGCTGCGTCACGCCTTAAAGCTACCGCTTTGTATATGACGGATACCGTTGTTGCGACTGAAGATTACTCTGCTTCCTATAGCCTATTTTGATGCGCGTCGATTCTATTTAATTTGTTTGTATCCCAACTAAAAAAGCGATTACTTGTAAGGCTTTTGGGTACGTTAGATCACTTAATTTCTCATCACTTAATCACCCAAACGTGCACGTTTGAGTGCAAAAAGAGCAATCCACGATAAATTAGATAATGTTGCCACTGGCTTTGTGCGCGTTTTCTCTACGTGCTTGGCAGGTGAACTAAATAGCTATATTATAAGTTATTACTATGGTAGGGTGGCCTAGCCTAGCCTATGTAACTTAGCCTATGTAGCCTAGCCTATGTAGCCTATGTAGCCTATGTAGAGTGGTGGAAGAATATTCGGGTAGGTAATAACTTGTCTTATAAGTTAATAATATATATTCACCACCATCACATTTATGCATATGGTCTGAAGGTGTTTATTTGTAAGAAAATATGTTTTGGAACTGACGAGCTAATTGGTACATAATATGAGATTAATGAATTGGGCGCTGTGTAAGGTATGTAGCCTATGAAATATTAATTCTTTTTAACCACTCTTCATATTGCGACCGCGACTGATAGTCAATAATTGTAGACTATAGCCTTTTGGCTGTAAAGACTAGCAATAATAGTTGGGACAATTCGACAAGATTAATTAGCCTAATATACACAGAGCAAGGTGACATGGTACAAAAAAAAAGATATATATCATGCTCTAATGCGTTATAGGTATTTGTTATATATATTAGATATTAATGGCCTTCGAATCCTTATTGAGTAGCTGATAGCAAATATAAATTAGTGTCACATTGTGTCAGCCATGTAAACTATGTATTTGACGTTCGACTTATTTAATAAATCATGTTCTAAATGTCACCAGGTGTAAATGTCACAGTGGACGAATTAGGTTTCAAAGAGAACAATAATGTGAAAGTGAAAAATTTATGAGTCAATGAAAATAAAATATAAACTAGTTACAATATCAGCTATGAAAAGCTGCAGCAAACATTTGTGTACCTAATGGGTGCAAATAGACAATTACAGAAAACTTTAGGCTATAAGCTGTATATCTTCGTATTTTTGGAAGGCGTTAGTAGAAGATATACCTAATAACGAATAAATCGACATTTAATCCCATCGGATTAACCAGTTTAGTATGCACTGTTGACACATGGTATGCCGAACTGAATGTCAAATAAGGAACTTCTATTGTCGCGACTATATGCTCCGAATCTGTTGATAAGAAGGTGGTTCATATAAATTCTGACTGTGGTGCAGATCTCATCATTAGAGGTTTTACAATCTACAAGTTAACTGGGTAGGCTATATAGCTTTTGACTTTAAACATTTTACTTATTCTGACTCATAGCCAACATCAACATCTCATTTTACTGAAATTTTCTTTTGGTTCAATAGGTCTATTCGAAGAGCATCATTAATTATCTTAGATAATCAGTGTTGGTGAGGATCCCTGAGAATGAAAAGCACAGTCATTTGCGTGTTGGCAGCGTTTGCTATTAGCTGCTCGGCCCTTCCTCAATCAATATCAAGAGGAACTTACGAACAAGGAAGGTGTCCAGATATCGGTGTGGTTGGTGTTCCCGTAGGGACATGCCCAGGAGTTAGTTCAGGTCAAAACTCAGGGACTAAACCAGTCTTCTTACCAGACGCCAATTATTGCCAGTAAGTTATTTATTACTGCACTAGCGCTTCATTGATTAAACGCTAATCAATATTTGTGTTTCGCAACACTTCATTTTACTAGTGTCTACCACGAGTGTTCCAACGGAGTTCCTATTTGCATGTACTGTCCCTTGTACAATACACCATTTGGTAAGGCACGACAGCACTGGGACAGAACGCTAGAAACCTGCAACTACCCAGAAGACGCCAAATGCTCACTGTAACTAGCTTTATTTTTTCTCTTTAATATATTTTCCCCAAAAGATGGGATTTTAAATATTCATTAAATGGGGAACATCTGTGACTTTATGACTGCGCGCAGAAATCCAGTAACTCCATCCACTACTACAACAACTACTACGACTACACCTACAACGACCACGACTCCTACCACCACTACCTCCACTACCACTAAACCCACTACAACTACCACTACTCCCACCACCACTACCACTACCACTACTACTACCACAAAACCACCAACTACTACAAATACGCTACCACCGACTACCTGTCCAGTTACACCCACTCCGACACCTCCGCCAACTCCCACCACGACTCCAGGCTGTACTTGCCCTAAACTTTCGGTGAGCCAATTCTTTTATTTCTCATTGACTAATTGAGTTAGGTTTATTTGCAGAATTAAATTGCTATTAATATATCATCATGGCTTTGACAAAACAGAGGAATTACACACCGGAGCCAAACGCCCTCTGTAAAGTAGAGGGCCTTAATCCTGATTCAACCGATTGTGCCACTTACTACCAATGCGAAAGCTACTCTGCTAACGGATGGATCGTGTACACTGAACACTGTCCATATGGAGCAGGTATATAACAATCTAATGCTGTTACTCATTCACAATTCATTATTATCTTCAATTTACCAGTAAATAGTAATCTATATAAGTGGGAATTTTTATGTGATTTTATATTATAAGTTTTGTGTGATCGATAATGAACTAATATGTTATTTTTTAAATCCTTTTATTGACAGTTTTCAACTCGCTTACCAGTATGTGCGACTTTCCAGCGAACGTAGCCGGCTGCGAATCATATTACTTCCAATAACGAGCTGATTGTATCAGTTAATGGCATTTTTTTTTGTTTCGATCGCCAAGGTTTTTATAAGTAGAGTTGTCCAAATAAACTATAGATTTGAAAATTGAAAGCATATAAAGAATTGGCTTTACTTGCGTTCTTTTTCTTCACTAAATTGAAAAACACGTTGTATTTGTAAAGCAAATTATTGAAGGTTTGATAAGAGAATTCTTATTAGTCTGTCAACTAGTTATGAGAGCATTCATCAGTAACCCTAGTCTTAATAGAATTGTTATTAATGAAGGAAATTCGAAAGTGAATTATGTATCATGGTTTTTTAACAGACGTTAACGCAACAACAGCTTTTGGTTCTCCTTGAAGTTTTATATTTCGTGGTCAAGTGCCTTTCATAGGTATTATACCAAGCTCTAGAAACTGTTTTTAAGGATAACACGAGTGGCTCTTAGCTAGGCTGACTTTGCTATAATAAATTTAGGCTTGAAAGTTTCTTTGTTGACTTTAAAAAATCTACTATAGCCATATATTTGTTTAATGATCCTTTTGTCTTTTGACTCGCCAGTTATCTGCAAAATTCCTTTACGCAAGAGGGCAATAAATGGGGCTATAAGCTGCTCGAAAGCTACCGCGCGTCGTAATAATTTCCATTGCAATTGGAAAAAGTTTAAATTCAAAGTTCATTCACAAATGTTCATCTATGCACATACATTTACGTGTAATTCCGACAATATTGCACAGATTGAATATAGCTACATTGTGTAAGTCCTTGGTGCAGCAAGTAAAACCGTACACATATCGCTCCTCCTCTAGGTGTAGGCTATCACTATTAAAATGTGTTCTGATCACAATAAAATTATGACTTAGCCCCTTTTAAAAAATTAGTAGAATTAGAAATGTCGCGCGTTCATCTGTGATCAGGTTATCCTTTTCAAATAAGGCGGATTAGTTCTCAAACCTATTTTTGAAGGTCAAGGCTCAAGAGTTTTATTGGTTATAAATTTCTGTATAGGGCAACTGAAGGTTGTTTTCTTGAACTTCAAAGATATAAAGGCTATGTTGTAGTCATAAATTTATTGAATAAGTTTCAAGTCCTGTTGACTTTGTGGTATCCGTAAATTAATCCATTTTATTGGGGCTATTAACTAAAGGATAATTGTTGCGTCAAGCTAATACCACATCCGTTAGCTAAAAAGATTAGGCGTATCGCGCGTTTTTTAATTAGTTTGCGGTTTTTGGTGAGTGAAAGACAGAACTATGGTAGTAAGTCTGAAATTGTTGCCAATTACTTATAAGTTATATGGGTCTATAATTTCTAATTGGAAACCGTACTTTGGATCACCTTGTATAGAGGCACGTGGACTTTAGACCCCCTCGACGACTCGACGTAGGGTCTTGGGGGATGAGGCGACGTTACCGTCCTAAACAACATCCAGACGTAAGACCACAAAACTTTAAATAAAATAAATAAGAAATTCCTTGACTTAAAGCCCCTTACTTCTGATACATCAAATCCCTAATACATCTGCACTACGTGGACTCGTCCCTCTTGTTCCTATTTTCCTTCACGTCGCACCAGGAAGAGGCCCCCTGCTAGGCATCTGGGGTTTTATACGTTGGCTAATATATATATAATTAGTCTTTATAATTACTTTTAACTATTATTAAATTTATTTTAAAAAACTACCTGATGGAGATCCATAACTCGATACTAAGCCCACAGTGCAAATTACCAGTGTAGCCTAACAACCTAATCTTGCTGCAAGGTTCAAAAAAGTGTCCTAAATGATTTTCAATCAATGAAAGAGCTAAATAAATTAATCATCTTATCGCTTGGTCTAAAGTAGTCTATCAATGATTAATAAACCATGTACATTATTAAATAGAACACTAAATAAAGCACGCTTTGGAAATTTACCAAAATTATTCGAAATCGTGAAGGCTAGATTTGGAGCTTACGAAAAATAAGCCGACAGTTTATTCAAGCTTTAGGCTATTTTACTTGCCACGCGCAACGTCAATGCTAATACAAATACAATGCTGTATTAATAATAGAGAAAAACATATGACGAAGCGAATTTTTGCTGTTGATCATTCATCATTCACGTAGAAATTATCGAGCGCAGCTATAAATTCTAGGATTTCATGCGTATTTGAGAAAAGTTTAATCGTTGACCCAAATCCGATGAGGTGCCAAAAAAATCCCCACTTGCCTTGACCTTTTCTCTTATTTGAAGTCGCTCATATCAATCCAATCATAGCAATCCACAGAAAGTGTTTCGAAACATACTGTTGGTGATAGAACTCGCTTGGCATAAATTGAAATGATGGCTTGGAACAATAACAGTTGTGGGTAAATGAACTATCGAGGTAAGTTGATCAGCAAAATATTTACTCATGCTGGTTATATTTTGATAATTCGCTTATTATTAATTTTCAAGTACACAGTATAACGAACAGCAGCATAGGCTAAGTAACTTAAAGAATCGCTACGAGACATAAAATCGAACGAGCCTAATGGGGAAGAAAAAATCTTTACTTTTGGCTGCAATTTGGTCGATACTTGCCATTTGCTGTTCCGCTCTTCCCAAATTGTCCAGACTTGAAGGAGAGCAAGGTATTTGCGAAGAACTTGGCTTGGAAGGCGTTCCAGTAGGTGCATGCCCAGATCACATTGACAACTCAACGTCTAGCAAGTTAACCTACCTGCCAGATGCTAAATATTGCCAGTGAGTGGATTAGTTGGTCACCAGCACCTACTTAATGTTTTTTTTATTATTTCAATAGTTAGCATATATTTTTTTTTAGCTCCAGCATTTTCAGTTTCCAGCAGATAGGGTCTGTTGATAAGTTATTGCAGCACAATAGTTGCAATCTCAACTATATAGCTAATTTATTAAATTACATGCGCTTATATAAATGGGCGTAATACGTCTAAATTATACCTTTAATTTGAAATATTTCATCAGTGTATACCACATATGTTCCGGTGATGGAAGCTCACGTTGTATGTACTGCCCAAACGATATGGCCACTTCAGAACGGTTACACTGGAACACAAAATTGAACATTTGCGATTATCCACACAATGCTGGATGTGCACTGTAAGTTGGATTCTATATTTCGTCCTTCAAAGATATATATTTAGATTGAATTGCCCAAGACTTTTGAACGTGATACCAATGGTAGGCATTATTTTGTATGGTGTATGAAATAAGGGGAGTTTGCAATGCGTTACATCTGTTAATATTCTTTGATCAGAGAACTAAAATAATTTATATAGGAATTTTCCAGGAGTTTTAATTCAACTCCTCTACTTCATACTTTTAACAAATTGTTCTGGTCCCTCTGCTGTTTCCTAAATTTGCATTCGACAATATCCCAAATGAACTATACGCCCGCCTATATTGTCGTTTACTTGCTTGATTAATTTTCGACAAATGGACTTTCTTAACTTCAGGAATGTAGGTGAGGCCGTGGATCCAAAAATTGTTCTGCCAACTTTCCCTGCCATTCCAACGCTCCCTACCATTCCAACAATTCCAACTGTCCCTACTATTCCAACGATCCCTACCATTCCAACTTTCCCTACTATTCCAACAATTCCAACGATCCCTACTATCCCGACTGTTCCAACGACTGCTAAAACTACGACTCGATCTACTTTATTTCCTTGGCCAACTCTCCCCAATAACTTGCTACCAAATGTTCTCCCCAATAACTTGCTACCAAATGTTCCAACTTTGTTTCCTCTTCCAACTCTCCCGAATCTCCTTGGTCTTTTCCCAGCGGCTGGCCAAACTGTACGTGGAGTCAATTCCATCGCACTTGGCCTCACTTGAACTGCACTTGGCCAGCTAAACCAACTCTGCCAACTTGGCCACCTAAGCCGACCCATCCTACTAGACCTCCAACTACCACAGCTCCTGGATGCACATGCCTTGCGGTAGCTATCTCATTCTTGTATAATCTTAATTAAGAAAGCATATTACCTTATTTTATATTTTATAAGCATAATAAGTATATTATATTGAATTATTTAAAATTAAACAATCAATCGAGTTCGTTTGAATAATTTGGGAACATTTAAGATCTTTCAATTCAAGAATATAGTTTTTGAGCGCGAGAAAATGAAATTTAAAATGTTGGAGTATTATTTTTGGAGTATTATTTGAATGATATGAGCATTTATCGATCGTATAGATATATAGAGGAATGGCCAAACCAAATGCCATCTGTAAAAATGACGGTCTCAACGCTGATGCCGGTGATTGTGCCGTTTATTATCAATGCGAAAGTTACAGCGCCAAAGGCTGGATTATCCATCGTCAGATTTGCCCAGATGGAACAGGTAATCCTCGGTAGAAAATGAAGCTGAAAAGACAATCTCTTTTCGTTTGATAACCATCCATTAGGGTAGAAAAACTCAAAGTATTTGGTTATTTTGCAGTTTTCAACAAGACTAAAGGGGATTGCGACAGTCCAGAGAACGTTTCCGGCTGTGAAGGCTATAAAATATCCAATCGCTGAACTGGGCTATACTTGATGCTGCTCTTGACTCAGCCAACGAGCAGGATTTTATTTTTTTTTAAATCGCGTAAAAACCAATAAACGTTTTGTTTTGCGAGTCATTTCTTTCATTTTTTCTTTATTATCTTTTAGCGATAAAACGGGTACGTCAAAATATACGATACATTAGTCATTCCATCCAGGAAACGCTTATTTTTACGAGAAACTGGAACATGAGTATTTTAACAAAAACTTTCTTCTGCGACGTAGAAAAACTGAACAGAAATGCCATCTGGAATGAAACGAAACAAAAACAAGAACTTTGGGGACAATAACTATCTCAATCTTCAGGAGTATTATTAGCCGAGTCGTCGCTATTGTGAGACGGAGAAGATTCGTCAAATGAGATCGTAGGATTTGTCAACTTTTTGGGGACAAGTTGCAACAGAGAATCGGCCTCCTCCCTCAACGCGTCGATTCTTTCGTAAACCAAAACTTGAGCGGCGGCGACCATGTGGTGAGCGGCCTGTTTGGAGAGGTGTAGAACACGGCCGAGTAAATCTTCCGGGCTGCTCTTGGCCACGTCGGCCAGCGACCTGAATCCAGCGTCGTAGAGAAGACGGGCCCTACCTTTGGGCACTGAAGGCAACTCCATCAAGGGGATCAGTTCCGATGCGGAAGTCATGGACAGCTCCCGGACAAAAGTGTGGAGCAGGTCGGAGAGGCCCCAGAATTCGCCCAGTTCCAGGACAAAATAGTGGACGCAAGAAACGAAACTGACGGCGCAGGTCAACAGGTTCTGGACGTCGCCTCTGGCGCAACCGTAGAAATCGGCCACTTTCCAAAACGATTTGCCCTTGTAGAGGTCGTTGAGCATCAGCGTCAGGTAGAAGCGTTCCAGGACGAAAGGTTCCACATTCGACGGTTTGAAACCGCTCGCCAATTTCACCATGACCGTTTCCGTGATGCCCAGGGACTTTGCCACGTTGAGATCGTCGGTCGACAACTTGTAAAATGCCTGAAAAGAAGAAAATGTAAATAGACGATCAAACAACTCGATAAGTTGACATACCTCCAGGTAGGGATTGGGCAATGGACGGATCGTGCCGACCAAATTGTACGGCGTTATCAGGTACATGAGATGAAGTTTTGTGGTTAGAATTTGGCCATTTTGAGCGAAGCGGAGGTCGTCGTAGAGCCGAGTCGAGCGATCCAATTCAATATTGCCTTTTAAGGCGGCCCGGCCGAGTTTCGACACTTGCACGTCGCCGTTATCGACAGTTATCAGAGACAATGTCAATAAAGATGCGAGACTCTGGTCGACGAGCTCCAGTAAAGGCTCGGCCGTCTGATGAGAATTCTGTAAGTGAAAGAAACTCGGTTATTTATTGACTGATTACGAAAACAAATGTTTACCTGGAGACCGAGAAGCGTTGACCGGCCGAGAGTCTTGCACAACGTCAGACGTTCCTTGCCGCAGAGATCGAGGGAGATTAAGCTGAGGATGAGCTGCTGCAGTCCTTGAAGGCCGTCTTCAGCCAATTGGCTCCGGACGTGCTCGATGGGAGCCAAAAGAATGTCTTGGGTGACGAACGGCATTTCAGACGGACGCACAATCAGTATGCTCTCGCCGTGCGTGTCAAACCCGGCCCGTCCTGCCCGACCAATCATTTGCTGATAACGGGCTCGCGTCAAACGTTGAGATCCGATATAAGGCGACCTTAAAATAACCTTCAAATCAACAAATTTTAGTCGATCACCTCAATTTAATTTCAAATAGATTTTTTTTACTCTTCTGGCGGGCAAATTGACTCCGGCGGCCAGGGTCGACGTACAGCAGAGGCAACACAAAACGCCCGACATGAAGGCTTCCTCAATCAGCTGTCTTTCGTCGGCCGTCAGCCCAGAATGGTGATAGGCTACACCGTAGGCCAACGTCGATTTGAGTATAGGGCAGAGTCTCTCGCTTTGTTGCTGAAAAGGATCACCAGTTGTCTCTACATTGCCTCTACAGAGAGAAATTATATAATCACCTCGAGGGCCTTTCGCAGAGCCCGTTTCTCGGCCGACTTCCACTGGAGAACGGCCGGAGGCAATTGGCGGATGATGATCTGGCAGACACTCTCGCAATTCATTTTTGTGGCGCAAAAGACGAGACAAGAGTGCTCCGGAGCCACTTCGGCTACTAGGGCGCCCAATCCGTCTGAATCGCATTTCTGGGTGGCGGCCGACGGTATCGGGAGACAACGGGCCGGAGTCAACAAGTTCTCTGGGCAACGGATCCGACCATTGTGCACTAGCAGCAACTTGTCTTCAATTTTAACAAATTCCCTCAACGTCACCGGTCGGAAGTCTTCCGTGTAAATATCGGCCTGTCATTCAAAAATTCGCCCGTCAATAAAAAGAGTTTTATAGAGAAATTACCAATGATACCTTTAAGAAACTGCTGAGTTCGTCTATGTTGCCTATGGTGGCGCTCATGGCTACGATGCGAGGACTAACGGGAGATAGGAGAAGTTTACAAAGGAGAGTTTCGAGCGTTGCTCCTCTTTTTCCTTCGCCGATGATGTGAATTTCGTCAACGACAACCAATCCTGGAAAATATATACAAAACTCGTTAGAATGCTGGAGAATCAAATTAAATGTTCTAGTACCGATTTCAGATAATCTGCCCAGCTCCATCAAGCAGTTGATGATCCCATGAGCCTTTTCCAGAGTGGCGATGTAGATGACGTGTTTCGATTTGCGTTGTCGGGGAGGAAAGACTCCACGATCGGCGGCGTATTCTTCCACGGCGAAATCCAAGGCCAAGGCTTGAGACGAAAGCGTTCGTATCTTTTCTTGAACGATGCTGACGTAAGGTAAGACATAGAGGCAGTCTTTTCGTTTGCAGAGGAGTTCTCGAATCATCAGCAATTCGGCAACGAGAGTTTTACCCCCAGATGTCGGTAGTGAATAGATCAAGTTCTTTTCAGTCTGGATTGCTCTGTTCAAACACTCGTCTTGCCATTTGTAGAGCTCTTTGATCTTCTTGGTGTCTTGGATGATCTTCCAGGTGCTGTCTGAGAGGCCATAGATTGCCCCGCTGTGGACTGGCATTTGAGTTCCTGGTTGAGGGTTGTTCAATGTGTACACAGCTGGAGTTTGGCCTGGGGTGGAACTAATGGTGGAATAGTCAAGCCTTCTTTTGGTCTGGGTGGTGGAACGGAGGGCTTCATTCATTTTCTTGTTCAGCCCGCAGTTGAAGGTGGAACTGGCCGAGCTCATGAGAGAATTCATTGTACAGTTGATGCCAGATTGCCTCGAGCCCAGCAGGGTCTGAATGTTTCCTTCTTGTTGGGTGAATGAGCAGTGCAGCATTTGACGTTTCTTTGCTGGGATGTTGTCTGATGTTGGTGTCTCAAAGAAGTCCTTCAACAATGCATCAGCCTCCATGATGGACAGATTTTCAGACGTGTCTATTCCCGAATCTCCTTTAGTATCTTCTAATTTCCTAGAGGACGAAGTCACAACATTTTCATCGTCTGTTTCGTCATCAGTTTCCTCCGTCAGGAACATGTCGGGTGAACGATCCCTTTCTCTGATTCTCTTTCTGTCAGCCATCGTGTTGAAATGTTACGAAATCTCTTTCTTACTCGAGGAGTCGAAAACTAGAAACTGAAATAATTTGTCAGTGGATTAGTTTGGTCATGATACGACCATAATACGACTACAGACACTGCCGATCACCACAACAACGTGAGATGTTATGGTAAACAAACATGGCGGCGGAAATTGCAAATTTGGCGGGAAATGTAGATCTGGGCTAAATTTTAGTTCGAAGAGTCTTTAAAGAAAGCTTTTAGACTTATTTTGTACACACTGTGAAACTGTGAAAGAAAAGTTGATTGTATTTGAAATTAACAGTTAAAACGATGCCAAATGAGACAGTTTTGAATAGCAACGTAATAGTATTGAACAGAAAATGAAAAAAGAAGGGAAACGTCTGTAAGAGTTTCAGCTTCTAGAAAAAAGGAAAGATCACGTTTCGGCTGTCATTGGTTTGGTTAAAAAACGTGACGAAATGCGTATTTTATTCGATGCTTTATGCTAGAATGTTAGGTTAAGTCTCTATCATTAGTCCTTTTCCTTGTTTCGGCTTCACCCGGTTTACTGTTTCTTTAAGCCTTGATGATCACGACGCTCTTAAGTGACCTAGGCTATTACGTCATTTGATGCAAAGGCATATTGTGTACTTGGTATATAGCCTATGCACAGTTTCCTGTTGACGGGGCAGATCGGCGTAACGCTCGATATGTCAACTGTTTGACTATCCACGAACCGGAGCAGCCAGCTACTTCGTAAGGGTATCGACATTCACGCACGTCGTAATAAAAAATAGTACTGGAGATTGGGCAATCCTGTGTATGACCAAAGAGAAGAATTAATTGATTTTGATGAGGAAAGAAATGGATTTAGACCAGCAACAGATTGAAGAACCGTATACGTACGTAAAGATAGGCCATGCCATTGGAGCAGTAGTAAAAGTATTTGGTGCACTGGGCATTGGGCACTGGGTAGAGGCCGTCAGGTTTGTCTCTTTGATTATTCAGGAAAAAAGTATTTAAAATTGTAGATGCGGGGTTTCATATCGTTCATGTCTTGAGCGCACAAAATATATAGCATAGATACGAAACGTACTTGCAGAAAAAGGTGTTTGAAACGGTGGTCGTGGTCATCGTCGTGGTGGAGGGAGTAGTAGAAGTATTTGGTGCACTGGGCATTGGGCACTGGGTAGAGGCCGTCATTGGGCACTGGTAGTAGAGAGTAGTAGTAGTAGTAGTGGTAGTGGTAGTCATGGTGGGAGTAGTTGTAGTTGTAGTGGGTTTAGTGGTAGTGGTCGTTGTAGGGGTAGTCGTCGTCTGAGTAGTAGTTGAGGGAGTAGTAGTCGTTGTAGTTGTTGTAGTTGTGGATGGAGTTACCGTTGGGTTTCTGCATGTATACAACAAGTTAATATTACGGATGTTACCCATTTAATGGATATTTAAAATCTCATTTAAGGAGAATATTCAAGAGAGAAAAAATTAAGCTATATTTTTACACTGAGCATTTGGCAGATTCTGGGTAGTTGCAAGTTTCTAGCGTTCTGTCCCAGTGTTGTCGGGCCTGACCGAATGATGCAGTATTGTAGAATGGGCAGTACATGCAAATAGGAACTCCGTTGGAGCACTCGTGGTAGACACTAGTAGAATGGGTTGTTTCCAAACATAAATATCGGTTAGCGTCTATTAAATGAATCGCTAGCGCAGTAGCCTATAAAATAACTTACTGGCAATAATTGGCGTCTGGTAAGTAGACTGGTTTAGTCCCTGAGTTTTGACCTGAACTAACTCCTGGGCATGTCCCTACGGGAACACCAACCACACCGATATCTGGACACCTTCCTTGTTCGTAAGTTCCTCTTGATATTGATTGAGGAAGGGCCGAGCAGCTAATAGCAAACGCTGCCAACATGGCGCAAATGACTGTGCTTTTCATTCTCAGATATGCTCACCAACACTGATGATTAGCTAAGAAAATTAAGGGGGCACTTGAAACAGACCGACCGCACAAAAATCAAATTGCAGTAAAATGAGAAATTTGATGTCGGTTAAGATTCAGAATCGGTAAAATGTTCAAAGTCAAACGCTAGGCTATACTCAGTTATAACTTGCGAATTTTAAAATATCTAATGATGCGGACTGGATCGCAGTCGAATTTATATGTAGCCTACCACTTTCTTATCAACAGATTCCGGTACATAGTCGCGACAATAGAACTTTATTATTTGACATTAAGTTCGGCAAGGCGGGCAAGCCATGTGATAACAACTTGTATACTAAACTGGATAATTTGATGGGATTAAATGTCATTTTATTCGTTATTAGGTATAACTTCTAGGCTATACTGAAGCCTTACCAAAAAGTCGACGACATTCAGATTCTAATTTTTCCCCCTATTTGTCTACCCCACCAATAACGTACAAAATTATCTTCTGTAGCCTTTCTTTGTTCAATTGCTGGTTGTTATTAAAGTCTAAAAAGTTTTTACTAGTTTTCATGAACTCGTCATACAATTACCGAATAGAGGCACATCTTCAGGCAACCCAATAAAGGGAAATGTCGTTCTCCACCGTCTCGTCCACCGTATCGCTAATCTGGGTGGGTATTAGACTATTAGTGGCTGCGGTAGGCGGCACATGAAATAGGCTACGTTTTCTCAGTTAAGCCTGCTGATCGCCGACTTGATCATCATCGGACTGGGGTTGAATGGCCGCCGTCAAACCCATTATACAATATGGAAAATAGCCTATCAACGTTCAGCTCTTTTATTGTTTCGTCATTCAAATCTTTGAACCATTGTTATGTTGATGCATTGTGATAGCGTTAAGCCGTTAATGATCATCTGCAGGAAACATCGCACCACACGCGTGCGTTAATGGTAGGCTAATTATAATGAATAAAATATACCCAAATAAGCAGTGGGCTGCCGTCATGACCCATGTAACGCAGGCTGTTCAGAGTACCGCCGAACGTGGAGCCGATTCACCGCTCCAGACATGCACCAGAATTCAATGTCAAGGGTTATCCTTGAAAATTGTTGGGAAACGTCTCCGCACCACCGGCGATCTTTCTTTGATGTATAAGGCATTTTAATGGCTCGAGATCTTAGACATCGTATGGATACATTATCAAGCCAATTTTTGTAGATTAAACACAGTTGTATAGGCTTCAGGCTAAAATATAAATTTAAAGACGATTTACCGTTTGCTGGATGTAGTCTACTTGGGGATCGGACAGCAGTGGAGGAAAGTTCGGTGTGCTGGACATTAGGACTGATCATCATTTGTCCTTGTATAGAGACAAGCAAAGCTAAGATCCAAGATGTGGGAATCAAAACGAGGTGTCAAATTTATCAGAAATCCAAAAACGTCAGCCATGTTTCGTCTGGTCACCCAGCCCAGCCATTTTCCCCAACAACGCTATATAGCCTACATTCGTCCACAACCCCTACGCTATTTACAATATTTGAACGTATCACCAAGTAAAACGATTTGAAACCACCAGTATATAAAACGATACAGAAAGAAAAAGTATTTGTAGAACATATATATTGAAATTATAAAAATTGAAAACAAGAAGGGAATCGTTAAAGGTTTTCATTTTCACATGTAGGCTAGGCCCTATACAAAATCAAGAAAGATTCAGGAATCGTGCCTTCTTTTGTTCTTGTTTTTTTGTCTTTTGTTTCGATTAAATAATAAACTGAAGAAATGTGAAAATAATTTGAAGAAATAGACTATTCGAGGCTTTACTGGTATTAAGTCTCTTCTCGGCCGCAGCCTAAAGTGCGGTTCTTCAAGTAGTAATATAGTCTACGTTAATACTTGGAATATAAACTCGTCACCGGTTCGCCCGTGTAGCCGGAACAGCCGGGCACTTCGTTGGGGAATCGACAATCGCACACTTCGTACCAGAAAACGGTATTGGCGACAGGGCAATCCTGTATACAAAATAAATAAAGAACGGCCAATTAGTGAAGTTAACTGAAGGATCGCTCATGGCGAATCAAAAGAGTGGAACGAATATAGAGATGAAGCGAAGAAGAATAAGAACATCTAATTACGAAAAGATAGGCATATCCGTTGGAGCAAATGTAAAAGTATTTGGTGCACTGGACATTGGGCACCGGGTAGAGGCCGTCAAGTTTGTTCCTTTAGTTCATTCAAAAAAGATAAATATTCAGCATTGCAGACGAATATTTTAGATCGTTAATGTAAATAGTGCATAAATAACTCTATGCCAAACAAAACGTACGTGCAGCTAAAGACATTTGGATCTTCGGTGGTCGTCGTTCTCGGAGTTGTCGTTGTTGTCGTCGTCGTCGTCGTCGTTGTGCTGGTCGTCGTTGTCGGTCGGGAAACAGGCGGGATTCCGGTCTTGTTGTAAATCCAGTCGACGTAGTGGCTGACGCGGGCGTAAATGTTGGGCTTGTTGGAGCCCTGGCAGTCGACGGAAGCGTCGCCGAACCAAGCGACGCCGATGGCGAACCATTCCTGCTCGTCTTCGCGGTAGTCTGCCATCGGTCCACCGTCATCTCCCTATTAGTATATACAGCTTTACAATTAATAATCGATAGTCAAAATTAGCAATATGGAATTTACGTAGCAATAGCGGTGTCCCTTCGATCCATCCGCGCAGATAATCTTGTCGCCAGAAAAGGATTGGCCTGTTTCCTGTTGGCACTGGTTGGTGGTGATGACGTTGGAGCCGACTTCACGCAAAACGGAGCTCAGTCCACTGTCAGCTGTTTTGACGTCGGGAATAAACACGCACCAATGAGACGAGAGAAATCTATTTAAGCGGTTAATTACAAAAGGTCTAATGTATGTCAACGTACGGGTACTGGAGTAGTTGCCCCATCCGAGCAACGTCACCGGATCGCCAATCTGATCCCCATCGTCCGAGTAAGGAAGCCGAGATGGTTGAATGGCCGCTGTAGATGAACCCCATTTTACAATCGGTCATATTCAACGTTCAACTCATTTACTGCTTTGCCATTCAAATACCAGATAGAGGCACGTCTTCAGGCAACTCAATAAGGGAAATGTCGTTCTCCACCATGCCGTAAGACCAATCCGGGTGGGTGATGACTGCGCTGGCCGGCACAAAATACCTTTTCTGACTGAAGCCGGATGACTGGGAAAGGTCGTGCGCTCCCAGAACGATCGTTATGTTGATGCCACTGTGATAACACAAAGTCGTTCATGATCACAACGAGTACGGTACGTTAATGGTAATTAGCCTAATATAATACCCAAAAGAGCAGTGGGCTGCCGTCATGATCCAACGCGGGCTGATTAAAGTGCCGCCGCACGTAGCCGATTCACCGCTCCAGAACTTAATGTCAAGGTGAACCATCCAGGGGTAATCGTTGGGAGTCGTTTCCGAGCCACCGACGATCCTTTCCTCGTTGTAAGGCATTTTAATGGATCGAGATTCTATGTCATCGTTAGATATATATTATATAACCAGGTAGGCTAATTAAATAGGCTATTAGAGACGAATTCGTAGGCGATTTACCCCTTGGATGACCGGATGGCAGGATGGAGGATAGTAGTCGAGCTGGACATTGGGTGGTCTGAGCATCGACGGTCCACGAAGAGACGAACAAAGCCAAGACGATGGCGGAGAGCAATCGATTCGCCATTTCAGCTATACCACAGTTAATTGGCTTTATATTAGGCTACTGTTGACTTGACAATCGCTCAATCTCGACTGGGTTCGACTATCCATCAATCGTCATATTTATACCATCAATATCGTCATTGATGGGCGGATAGTGTGTGTAGGTTAGACGATGATGATGATTACCTTTAAATGACATTCAATGTAGGGCACAGTTCACAATCGGGCCCTTGATGTAACTCGTCTCTTATCAATCACTAAGGAAAAATGGAATAGGGATTATAACTCCGTGTTGCCTCATCAAACTTGAAGTCTACTAGGTGGCTGCACTGCTGCATACACGATCCAGTTGGGGATAGCAGTTGTGTTTACTGTTTAGTGGCAGGCCATGTCTGCTTTACAGATAAGATAAGAGGTCCCTCAAAAAGTAGTAATGTGTTGCTAGACCATAGGTACGTAGCCTACAACATTTTTACTTTTCACTAGCTCCCCAGCATTAGGAATAGGCTACTAAACGACCAGTCATATGTTCCCCTGCAGCGCCTTATCTCATTCCCATCCGATTTTCGTTACTCACCTTGACATATACTGCTGGGTTCCCCGGTAATCCAATGAAACAACAAAATCGCTTCTGGATTTCCCCTTTTATATCTTATTGCAAACAGTTGCGAAAAAAGGCCAATTATCGATATTTTTGGACGCCTGCATTGACTGATGCGTCATTTTTGGTTTTTAGACTAGCCTAGTCAGTTAATCATCCATTATAGGCTATTGCATGCACTACTGCGATGCTATGAAAAAGTAGGCTAATACCCATATAGGCTATACTTGCTGTAAGGAATTGATTCTAAGATCGAGCAAAGTCCTCGTCGTCCCACATGGTGCAGATTTAACTGATTTAGGCTCTAGAAACATCCGTGGGCTAGACATCATCAGTTATATTATTCCGTGGGTGTTGGCCATCAATCAAAAGCAGCCCACGTTAATATTGTCGCCTACAGATCTTTGGGATCCGAGATGCAATGAAGCTGGACTCGGTTGGACTTTTGACTGGGTCAATCCGCCTCCATTAACTGCGAGACGCTTCCACTCGTCCGAGCGAGACAACATCATTTATCAGTAGAAAACCAGAGAGAGGTTTTCTATTATTCAGCTGCTCATCACTTAGCCTACTTCAATGACATGTCCATCATTAATACGACCAGGCGTCGCCAAGTGTTGCGTCAACTGTTGACAAAAGTCTGTTGTCGGGCGACGTTTTGAGGTGCCGACAAAAGAACCGTGCTGTAGGAGGCAGCCTACATCCGCCTCGGCATGTTTGTGTAAAAAAGGTCCCATCGTTAAATAAAAGATAGCCTATACGCTTGTGGTTATATACTATCAAAACTTATTTTCCTATTTATTATTCACTTGAATCCGGGTTTCGTCAACAGACTATATACTGTCACGTCTTTTAATATATAAGCTTGTTTATGTAACAAGTCAAAAGTCAATCAAATCTCTTGAAATATTCATGGCAACATCGGTTGGGTTTTAGCTCAAACATCACAGCAGAGACTGATGGAGCCATCTATAACAAAAAATATAAAGATTAAGCGTTATTGCATCCCGCAACGCTGCCTGGGAAATCGCAGTCGCACAATTCCGGGTTGAAAACGGTACCGGCATCTGGGCAAACCTGTCGTCAGAAAAATGACGACAAGAAAAATCATTGCGTCATGTTAGTATTCGATCCAAGTCGTTGGCGATTAGGAGAAATAAGTAATCGAAGACTAACGTATTCGTAAGTGTAGCCATTGGAGCACATGTAGAAAATGATGGAGCAATCGTCGTTGGGGTTCGGGTAAACCCCGTTTGGTTTGCCTCTAATATATCATCGTCATTCAACATAAATAAAGCATAAAAGATAAAACTATTAGCCTATTAATCGATTGATGAGCCAATGGAGATATTGGTAAACACCTGCAATCAAATCCTGTCCCCGAAGAACTGCGAGTTGTGGAACTCGCCCGGGTTGTTGACGTCGTTTCTGAGGCTACTGTTGTCGATGCCGTTGCTGTTGGTGTATTATTGTTATCGACTGTCGTCGTCGTCGTCGTTGTTGCAGGACTAGTAGTCGTTGTCGCGCTCGTTGTAGACGACGTAGTTGTCGATTGAGTAGTTGAAGTAGTTGAAGTAGTTGTAGTGGTGGGCTTGGGTACGGGCTGGATGTCCGTGTTGTTGTAAATCCAATCGACGTAATGGCGGACTCGAGCGTAAATGGTGGGCAATCGCGAGCTCTGGCAGTTGACGCTACCGTCGCCGATACCGGCAATGCCGACAACAGTAAACGTTCCCGACATCGAGTTGTAATAGTTCATTGGTCCTCCGTCATCGCCCTGTGATTCATTGCAACATTCGTTTCAAATTATTATTGTTGATCGACAGCATCAATTGTTTACGTAGCAATAACGACGTCCACTAGATCCGTCACCGCAAATGACTTTGTCACCAGAAAAGGCTCCGACTCCCGACAATGTTTGACATTCCCCATTGGTCCCATAAGAAGAGATGACAGACGTCAGAACTTTACGAGGAACCGGGCTCAGTCCGCTTTCTGCTGTTGTTATAAAGAGGGTGAAATAAAATTTCATTCAAAATCATGTATAGCCTATTGCAAAAAAGCTAGTAGGAGAATTGTAAGAATTATTGAGAATAATTACGAATGGTAGAGTAGTTTCCCCATCCCGTGAGCGTAACGGGATCGCCAACTTGATCGGGGTCGTCCGAATATGGCAAACAAGCTGGTCGAATGTAATCTATACAATAAATATTGGCATATATAGCCTACTCGTTGATTCAAATGATTCCTAGAATTTTACAAGTAGGCCTATAGCCTATAAATAATTTTACCGGAAAGTACGACGGCTTGTGGCAGCTCTATGAGAGCCACGTCGTTTTCTACATCACCATACCTCCATAACGGATGAGTAATAAACGACTTGGCCAAAAATGCTTGCTGATTGGCATCGGAACTGTTGGCGCTGACGTCGTGCGCTCCCAGTGTGACGGTAATGTTGACAGCGCCGTAGGTGCAGTGAGCTGCCGTCAGGATCCATCTGTCTCCAATTACTGTGCCTCCGCAAGTGGCCGCATCTTTGCTCCAAAAGTAAACGGTCAAAAAAGCCATCCAAGGGAACTCGTTGGGCAACATTTCGCTTCCACTGACGATCCTGGTGCTTGTCATTTGATTGGCCAATCCGCACTGGATTGTTGCTATTGATTGATATACATTAGTCGAACGTTTCGTTGAATAATCAAACAAGTATTCAGCAACCTTTTGGCCGATGTGGTTCGACCTGGTATTGACGCCAAGCTCGCATCGAATCGTTTCTGCAAGGCATGTCACTGGTTGCTCCTTCACCAACTGTCAGCAGAGTGAAAAGGAAGATGGCGACGCTTGTAGTTAGGACCATCACTGAAGACGAATTCATCGCCATGTTGGATTAGGATGGAAAATTGTCGATTTGATGCAGTGGGCTCTCTAGAAGGAAATTCACCTCTCAAACTGGCCAAGGCACGAAATCAAATGCTTACAAATTCATCATATCCTCGCACTTATTTAAGGAATCGTCCAAAATGAGTCCAACACATGCTATAGTTATGCAGTAAAAGCTCAAGAAACTCTGCGTTTTCTCCTCAACGAACCCTATAATGACATATAATCCAGGCGTTATAGTTATGCTTTACCCGCATCTACAGCAACAGATTTATGAGGTAACAGTATAGAACAGCGCGACCCCATTATCAAATCTGATGAAATCTTTCCAAGTCTCTGCCTTTTATTCTTCTGTTGCTTTATTTCAATCTCTATCGTGAAAATGCGCCGCAAGCTTAAATCTATAGCTAATCCAAAAAAAAGAAAAGAAATTGGTGTGATTTACAAGGAGTATATAATATTACAGCTTTCACTCAACTGTCGCGACTGCTTATTGAAAAGGGCACAAGGCGAGAACATGCCGGAAAACATTGGTCGGCTTTCTTGTGATAGCTGTAAAGACGTGTTGATTTTTGGGGGGCAAAATCCATCAGATGTTGTATCTTACGGTATAGAGCAGGTGGAATCCAGTTAATCCTCTCGTGGCAGAACATCAAACAATTGCTTCATGTTGCCCTCCTATCTCGGATCACAGACGAATTCCACACATAGCTAGGCTACATTTGTCTTGACAGGTAGCTGTGCTTGAACGTGCGAGTACATCACGCGATGCTTCTATAATCAAACATTGATCTGACAATGACATGATGTCAATAAAAATAAGTGAAGAGGCGCTCTGCAGGAATTGTATAATTATAATTTTGTCTACTTGTGGTGTGAGGGTATGTATAGCCTAACTCTAATCTTAATTTGTTTTTACTTTTAAAATCGCCCAAGAGTCTACAAAAGATAAGAGAATAAATAATAATTGCAGTGGAAAACGACGACGGCGTTTATTGTTTACTTTGGTCTATAAATAGCAACTAAATAGTTTGGAAATCAGCTGCCTTCTCACACATTTTGAAGAAAAATAAACTTATTCTCAGTGGAATTCATTAGTAAATTGATACAATTAAAATTTGCTTTGCTTTTCTTTAGATCATTCGTCATGATGATTGTTTAGAATTGTAGACTCATTCATAATTTTGAGGGATTATCTTTTATATGAATACCATATATTAACACAAACAGGTTATTTATTGTGAAAAAGTAGGCTACAGAATTTTGATTCATTTTAATTTCGTCGGAAGAATAATGGATCCGAACTTTGACATCCATCTACGTTGTAGGGAAAGTCGCAACTGCACGTCTCTGGATTAAAGACTGTGCCAGCATCGGGGCAAGTCTAGAAATATTGCGTAATAGGAATAAAGAGTCGATCAAGTTTTCAAGATATAAAAAGAACGAACGAAGTTAAGATTCTTATATAGTAACTTACAAATTCACTTTTGACTTCATTAGAGCACATGTAGAAAATGATGGAGCAATCATCAAAAGGATTGGCGTAGGTGCCATCTGGTTTGTTCCTGAAATTTGAAAGGAAAATTTAGTGTAATACAGTTTGTAGGATACTCATCTATAGATGGGAACTGTTGAGCCTATAGGCTCAACTACTATCAACCACGTCAATAAAGGCTACCTGCAGCTAAATACTGTTGGATCTTCTGTAGTGGTCGTGGTTGTTGTAGTTGTTGTGGTCGTAGTGGTAGTTGTCGTTGTTGTCGTCGTCGTCGTCGGCTTTGGTGGGGGATCGACACCAGTGTTGTTGTAAATCCAATCGACGTAGTGGCTGACGCGGGCGTAAAGACTGGGCAGTCTGGAACTCTGACAGCTGATGGAAGGGTCACCAATCCAGGCCACCCCGATGACACTGTACGTTTCTGTAAGTGGGTTGTAATAGTTCATCGGCCCACCATCGTCGCCCTATACCATCAATAAGACTCACAAGGTATTTTGGACGACTTGACTTGCTTATTTGAATCTGTCAAAAATTACGTAGCAGAAACGACGACCGGAAGATCCATCGCCGCAGATGATCTTGTCGCCGGAAAACGATCCCTGTTGATTAGCCTCTTGCTGGCACTGCCCATTGTTTCCGGAAGAGGAAATGACGGTTGTCAACACTTTGCGCAGCTCAGGACTCAGTCCGGAATTAGCTGTCAGTGTAGTCATCATCCAAGAATAGAATAAATTATTGTTGGTTCATTATAGTCATTATAATAAAATTTATTTGATTCTGTCAAAACGTCGAATATAGTCTATAGGCAATTAAGTTTTAAAAGTAATATATAGGTTATAGGTAGGCTACACTAGGCCTACAATCCATTTTATGATGAGTAGGGGAGGTATGGCATAAATGTAACAGTTCGAGCTTTTGATTTTGCAGCGCCACCGCTATACGCAATTTTTTGAGAAACAAAAAATATTCTTAGAGAGCCAATTATGTTGACTACCTTCAATAAAATTTTCATTCTTATTCAAAACATTTAAGTACAACCAAAAAAATAGAAAGTAAAATCACTTTTTTTGTTACTTTTAATCAACTGGGTTGAATAAAAGCACCGTGCACCATAAGAGAAGCCGAAAGTCGAATATAAAACGAAAACTATCGGGATAAATGGCAATTAAGTTCAAATTAAAAAACAAGTAATATATAGGTTATTATTTGATACGATTTTACACTTTTTACAAGCTGTTACACTACCCAGGCCACTTTACAATCCATTTAAACTTTTGATTTGATGTAACCAATCGAAAGAGGAGATGTCCACAATATAAAAAAGTGAAATAAAACGTCACATATATTTTTAAATAGCAGACGAAGTTTTGTTGCCATAGCAACGAACGTTGCCAAATATGAAAGGGCATTAAAAAGCGCTATATTTATTTCATAATTTTAAAGTTATTTTTACTATTTTTAAAGTCATTTGTTACATTCATCAAATGTTACATTTATCTCACATATATTTTTAGCCTTGATTAGGTGATCTCTTGTGGTAGTTCAATGAGAGAAATGTCGTTCTCAATAGAGCCATAGACCCAATCGGGGTGGGGAAAGATGTTGCGAGGAGCCACGAGATATGTCTGGCGATGTGGTTCGTTGCTAGCGCTGGTATCGTGCGATCCGAGCATTACAGAAATATTGACGGCTCTGCGATTCACATTATAAATTCGTTAGTCTATTTATAATGCAGCTATACCACACGCCAAGCCACATCTTGATTGATACCCGAAAGTGCAGTGAGCGGCAGTGAGAATCCATTTGGAGCCGATGAGAGTGCCCGTGCAAGTCGCTGCGTCTCCGCTCCAAAAGTAAAGGCTGAGGAAGGCAAGCCAAGGGTATTCATTTGGCTCCGTTTCGGCGCCCCCAACAATCCTAGACGACGTTGGATGGTTGGCCACTCCACATTGGGGATCTGCTCGCTCTGTGTGAATTTTTTTTTATTGATTCAACAATAATTGATAGGAAATCACACGGGGATGAACAAAATTGACAACAATGAAACTATATTCGTCGTACCTTGGCTGATTGATCTTTCTCTACGGTATCGTCGCACAGCAGGGGTGCAAGGCTTAGCGTCGACCGCTTCGGAAGCGGGTAACCAAAGAAGACAGAAGAAGCAAATAATGGCGACAGTGCCGAATACTTGCTTCCAGTTACAACATATGCCCATGGTGCTTTATTATGTCTTATAGACTACAATGATCGAGTTTTTTTTAAGGAGTAGCGATGCAGTATCGACCACAGCTGCCCGGTAAATATTGGTGACTTGCAGCTTTGTTGTTCTATTTATACCGATAAATATTTTAGGCAGCTGAGGTACAATGTATCGCTTGTGCGTCACGGGCGAATCATCGGCAGAGGCTTGCCTTCGCCTGTTGATTTTTCTTTTTTCTTTATATAATCAGGACAAGCTTCTTAATCTATAGCTCATTTTGTGGGGGAAACGTTAACGTTTGATGCAAGCTGATCCAAGGTCGGCATCGTGGGTCGTAATTACTTCTCCCGAACATGCTCTCTTCTGCCACAACCTCTTTATCAAAAAGTTACCAAACAGCACTTGAAATGGATAGCAATAATTTGTATTTCCCCTGGTTTGATATCTATACTAATCCCGAGCATGTGTAGTTTACATGCTTTTCGTGTTGCAAATGTACGTGCGTCAGAGAAATTCTTTTCGTTTTTTTTCTTTTCTTTCTTATTTTTATTGCGCGTCTAATACACTATTGTTTGTCATTTGAGAATAAAAAATACCCTTGAGGTCAAGAAACACATCGGCAGGTTTCTTATGGTAGATATAGAGCCACAACTTGGTAGACAGCTTGGTTTTGCCTTTTATCCACTTATCCCCCCGCTAAATGATGGCTCTATTCTGTGGGGAGATGTGTGTGTGTGTGTGTATCAATTCAAATGCGTCAGCATTGTGTATTACCCTGTCCTCCGTCGATATCGATGATCGTTTTGATCCTTGTTGATTTAGGGGAAATTTTCAGTGTTTGCTGATATTTGTTGATAGAGCTTTTGTCTAGTCCTCGTTCATTTTGATCGTCTGCTTGATGCCTCATTATTTACTCATGTTCTCCATTGTTTCCAGATTGTTACTTACTTGTAATGCAGCAGTTATTAAACTCAAGAAGAGTGTAACCCGACTTTTATCGTATTTAAATTATTTCATTTAACAGGTTATGAGCCCACAATCTTAAAACAACAGGCATGGCTAATTAAATTTCTTATACAAATGATGACAATTTTTCTCAAAGTTCAATGGATCAAATGTTCCCAAATGGAAGTTTGGCTTGAAAATCATGGCTCGTGGAAGGAAAATGAATAAGAAGATTTTACTTGGGGATTAATCAAGACCTGCTGAGGTATATGGTGCCGTTCGATCGCCAGAACACTTTCCCAAATACGAGGCCAAATAGATATGGTAGAGTTCTGGATTTAACACGAGTTTCGCATATGCTGCCCGAAGGTGTGAAATTCCTTGCCAATCTACTTGCGAACATCTCTAAAAGGTTTTTGCTCAGATCCCAAGACTTATTTGTTTCGCCTTACTCGTGGCTTGTGAACCAGTGTGGCGGCTCATATCAATAGATTCAGGCAGACCGCAGACGTCAGATGAGCTTACCAGTGTTGGTGCTTCAATCACGAAATGCAACTGGAAGATCTCTATGTACGCTACCTTCGAGTTTTTATGCAGTAGTAGCAACATCATCGGAGATCACAAAGGCAAACCGGAACATTCAAGATCTTACTGCTCGTCTGATAATCGAAGAGACAAGAATGAAGGGAAGAACGGACGACTCATGACCCAAGGACTGCATTCTTCGCTTTGCATCCTAGTAGACAAAAGAAATTCGGCGATGCTTTGGTAGCTGGAACTGGAAGGGTGGGCTATCATGTTCAAATTTAGTTGTCAGCCTGGGTTTTGAGAAAGAGGCGGATATCGAGCAGTCTAATCGCATAGACTTCATTTCTCGCACGCTAGATGTCCCTTACACGTTTAAAGCCGAGAGCGATTTTTTGTAACACATTGTGCACGATATAAGATTGGGAGGTATCCAGGGTTTAATGGGCCTTCCCAGCAGAAAGCGGCAGTCGTCTGGTCGAATTTGGTGGTGGCGCTGCGATCAGTTTTCGGTAGGAAGCTGCCTGTGTTTTGCACGTCTGCTTATGGAGACGGCGTTTCTGCTCGGACTTTTTTCATTTTTTCTCTACTATTACAGATAAATTTAGGGATTTAATTATTCTTTTTGAAAACTAGATGATCTAAGACACCTTTTTTCATTTGTTTTACGTTGTATCAAGTAGATTTAGTTTTTAAATAACGAGTGTGTTTGTGGCTGGGTCTTACCTTTCCCCATAAAAGCCGTTGTAATTCTAACTAAGTACGTGTTATAATTCATCATAGTAGTTACTTTTTTACTTAAAAATAAAGCTTTCAATTTTCCTTGAAAGAAAAATGTAATTGTACTCTTAATATTACATATGCCTACCGAAAACTGATCGCAGCGCCACCCCTCAAATTCGACCAGACGACTGCCGCTTTCCGAATACACTCCCTGGATACCTCCCAATCTTATATCGTGCATTGTGCATGATGTACAATAATAAATTACTAAAAAAGGTACATTACAATTCACAATGCTGAGACGTGTCGAATCATGGATCTCGACCTTCCGATGCTTACGCTCTATCATTGTTTCAGATTTCAACTGCTGGTGTGACATTTCTGTTGGTGCCGTGTTGCTGCTGAATTGATAATTTGAGACGAAATGGAAAAGTTGAAAAATCATCTTCTGTTTCGATTTTGTCCCCAATTTCTAGCAATTACAGGACCAATTGCCATTTACTTCAGTTAAAAAGAATTGCCTCAATATATTAGTTTATGAATTTTGATGTCTATCGCTTATAGTTAAGTCCATTTTTCTAAAAGAGAAATCCACCTTCACTTTGAATAAAATTGTGGAAAGGTGAACCACATTTCCCATATGGCGATGTGTCACCTGCGAGTTATTCATTATGTAAAAACAGTACTTTCATTTTAACCACAAATTTATAAAGTAGAACATGCATTCAGAACGGCGTACGGGATGAACGCAGAAAATTTAACTAATTTGTCTGGCAGCCATATGTTTATAAAAAATTTATACTTTACATTTCCAAATGGACGAGCACTGGTCTGAAAAATTTTCCTGTATGAACTACAATCTCATTCTTTTGGGGTCTTATAAAATATATTTATTTTTCAAACTGCCCCAACAGAATGAGATGTTTAAAAAAATATATATATTTTTCAAACTGTGGATGTTTAAAAAACTGAATTACAACAACGTAAAGCATCTTGGGAGCTTTCGGGACTTAGGCAGATGCGCTGTTGTTTTTTAATAGGCTACTATGAGAAGAAGAAAAAAGAAACACAGAACCTTTTCGGTTATTTTACACTTTCACGTTCCTTATTATTGGGGAAATGTTACAATAAAGTCTTCTCGCAATTACTCAATTGCAATAAAAAACCTGTAAACCTTCCATTGATTAGGATTACTAAGTCCAACTGAGATAAACGTCTGGTAAGATGTAATTTACACCGTCAATGTTAACTAAATTAAGAGAATTTTTAATTTAGGATTATGCATATTTCATTGAGAAATATAAATCATTGGAAAAAAGAATCCGAATTATTGCTGTACATCGGCACTCATGAATGTTACATTCTCTTATTCTTTCTGGGCCTTACTTAAAACAATTGAGAAACTAATAGTAGCTCGTTTTCAAAGGGTTGCACTAATAAGACTGTAACTAAGACATGCAAAGTCTTTCTCTTGCAACTTCCTGCATAGCACAAAAATACATCAACAAGAAAACAACTTGGTTTCCGTAGAACGGTTTATCTAAACTTAGTTTGAAATCGAAACATACACCTGTTTTGACGTTTTTAGCCCAAAATTCTTAATAATTTGGATACATGCGTAGCTAGCATCTAACCTTGGATTGGAGGTAGAGCCGTTAGGTTCGTCCTCCCTAGGTCACGCCTCTTTCAACAAATATTTAAAACCCATACGTGCAATATGTTTTGAAAGCCAGATAGTCTTTGCAACTCCGAATCCAAAACAGCAAACATGTTTTTGGTAAGAACTATTTTATGTCGCTTTCAAGTGTAAAGTGTTTCTCTTGGACAGGTTTAATGCCTATCCTAATCAACTTAGATATTCTTTTTTTTTTTAACTTCACCCCTTATATTTTTATTCTACTTAGAAAATCAACCAGTTCATTCTTTGGAATTGCGTTGGTATGGTTTTCATGGGAATCATGCTACAAGCAGCTCTTATTTCGGAAGTTGATGATTATTGCCTTGATAGCCCAGGAGGCAGCAGTAAACTTGGACTCCTTCCTATTTTTTATTCCTGTCATGGTGGATCCAATCAGGCTTTCAAATTGAACGAAGTTGATGGGAAACTCTGTCGCAAGCCGGGTGTGTGTCTTGCTTCGAAAAACAACTCCGATCAAGACAAAGCAGAAGTCGAGCAAACAGCCGTAGTCACGCAAAAGGGCGGTATTTGGAAATTCAAAGATGGCAACTTAATAAACGGTTTTGGTCTTTGTCTGGAAAGGGATTTGGAAGACTCGCCTTCACAACTAATTCAATCAAAATGTGACACCGAAAGTAATTGGCAAAAATTCCGTTTTATATAAAGTAAATATTTCCGTTCGGAAATAGATTTTTGATGTTCACATAAAAATGTTGTAGCCCTTATGAAAATATAATTATTGGGGTTAAAGCCTCTATGTTTACATCCGAAAAAAAGTAAAGTAAAATATGGCCCTTTTTGTCTTATTATAGATTATATGGCTTAAGATTTGACTTATTATGATGCCAAAAAGGTGTCTAATTGGTTATAATGTCTGGAAATTAGGATTTCTGAAGAAAACTCAATAAAAAGAAAACCAATGCATGGAAGACACATAAACCTTTTTTCTTTTTTTCTGAAATCTTTTTTTAGATTGCTAAATTTTATTTAGTAGCTCAGTGAAAGGTAGCTCAGTTTGATAAGAGACTGACTATTTATTCTATACTTTAAATGTTGCATATTACATAACCTAATAAACTAGGCTAATGTTTAGTTTACGACATGAGTTAATAATATTTTTGTTATAAATGTGTACCCCAAGGATAGCCTAATAATCTTGATTTGGCGAGATATCCATCGGAGACCCTTACAACTAAATGAAATAATTATAAAATAAACTTCTCAAATTTTTCAACCATTATTAAGGTTTATATACTCTGTTGAATGAGGATTATTATGGCAAATCTTTGTGTTAATTTAAAATCCCAAAAATCGTGGTAGCGATTTATAGTTATTTTAATCCACATTGGTCTTTTTTGCTTAAAATGAAGCTCGCAACGAAAAGTTTTAAAAATTAGTTCACATTTTTGTGAAATTTATTCTTACACGCATTTTTTGCTGGGTTGAAGAAAATGTTTGAGTGATTTACGGAAATCCCGAAGTACGAAATAGCAATAAACAAAGTTAGCTAGATAGCCAAGTTATATGGACACCACTATTTATGACAATATATGCAGTATGATTCGTGTGTATATTTTATTTACTATAAATTTTGAGGAATCCTATGAATAATTTTCTATCAATTTATCATCTTAAACCGTAAGTCTTATGATATAAATTTTATATAATTGAGAATTAGTTTATTGTCACATTAAATAACAATTGAGTTTGTTAAATTTAATTTACTTAGACACAAAACTTGGGAGAGACCATCCAAGGGAGATGTAAATACATACGGTAGCGCGCGTCTCTGCATTACATTTTGACAACTACGGTAGTGCACCTGTACAAAATAGAACTGTCTACCTCGGATTGGTGGAGAGTTGTTTGTTTCTCAAGCTACGCCCCTTAAATAGATGCTTAAAACTCGGACGTTTAATTTGTTTGAATGATAGACAGTTTTTACGAAAGCGAGTTCAAATTACCCAACATGTTTTTGGTAAGAACTATTTTATCTTGCTAGTCAACAAACTTTATGACTATTGGTAGTTTTTACAAATTATTTTGCTCATTATTTTTTTTTTCAAATAGAAAATCAACAAAATATTTCTTTGGAATGTCGTTATTATGGTTGCCATAGGAAACATTCTAGAAGCAGTTCTTCTGTCAGACATTGATGGTTTGTGTGTAGACAGTACATCTGTTTGCCCAAGGGGACCAATTTCGAGAACTATTGTGTATCCGTGTCACGGCAAACGCAATCAGAATTTCGCATTAAACAAACGCGATGGTACAATATGTTTTGATTTTAACTGGATGTGTCTTACTCCGAGAGATAACTCCAATGAAGCTGGAGCAGAAATCGTTCAAACACCCAGAGCTTTAAAAAGAGGCAGTGTTTGGAGTTTCAAAAATGGCACCTTAGTAAACCGTTTCGGACTTTGTTTGGAAAGAGAGAAACAAAAAGATAATAATTGGTCAACGTTAATTCAAGCAAAATGCGATCCTGGAAATCTTTGGCAAAAATTTCATTTTGCATGAGCTCATAATGTCAGCCACGTAACAATGTTGTAACTTATGTGGGTTTAAAAATACATTTTCTTGTATGGCATTCCTCTGTTAGATGTCGGTATATAAATCTATAAAAAAACTTAAGAGTTATTAAACAATATATATCAGGTGTTGTGAAATGTTGGAAGAATGTTAGATCGTTTTTTTCATAAAGCGAAAAATACCTTTTCCCTTTGGATAATGTGGAAAGATAAAATGCACTTCCTATAAAACGATTTGTAACTTTCTAGCTATTCAATTTTTGAAAACAGTACTTTCAACTTATCCATAAATCTATCAAGTAGCTTATGCATTCAGAACGATGTGGCGAAGGCAAAAAAATTTTAACTGATTTGTCTGGCAGCCATATGTTAATTTGTCTGGCAGCCATATGTTAATAACACATTCATACCTTACATTTTCCCATGAAGCATCGATACAAAATTTTCCTGTATGGCATTTTTTCGTAAGAGATATATTTTAACGTGGGATTGTTTTCCGCGCGGCTTAGTTTTTTAATGTTTTGAAATTTTTTTGTTGGCTTTTACTTTTATAATAATGTAAAAACAATGGGTAATGTGGTACGTTGGTTTAATAAAGCGTCTTCTTGTTTGTTGTAAATTAAATGAGGACAAGGAAGTTGTGAAAATTCCGCATTAAACCAATTTCATTTAATTATAAAAGTACTTCATAGGAAGTGGAACTTCAATCGCCAGTATTTAAACCGGCTGTGAAAATTATAATACATGCAACACAATATTGTACACTATAGTATCGTAGCAGCTTTTACAGTCTTAAGAGGTCAAAAATTTGTGGAAATAAATTTTAATGTTTTCTTTCAATGTGAATTGGTTTAATGCACTCATGACTGATACATTCTCTCCTTTTTTCTGGGTCTTTAAAGCTACTTCAAACACCTTACTAAATGAAGGACCATTTTGAAGGATATGTGACTTGATGTCTATATGACTCGAAGAATCGTAACAGAAGTTTTAGAATACCATAAAAATTGTAGGTCTATAAAAATTTTTTCTTTCAGCTTCCAGCATTGCACAAAAGAAATGAACAAGGAATCAACTTAAATTTTATAGGACGCCTCATTTTAAGTTTTATTTAATCAAACACCCTAAAGAAGGGATGTCTGTAAATACCAGACAATTTGTCGAGGGCCCAGTGGCCAGACAGCAAATGTCCGGTTTTGTTTTGGCAATTTGTTACATTATACTAAGTTACATCCCGAATGTTTTAGATTCAAGATTTGAACATGTGTACGATGCACAAAGTTCATGTTGAAAAATTTAAAAACATTGTCAAATGTGTACGTAAATGTAAAAAACAAACAGAATCGGGCGTTTACATCAAGGGCCCAGTTGCCAGACATGCCGTCGGGTATTTACGGACATCCCTTCTTAGGGTGAACATCTGCTTAGACATTTTGAGGCAAACCATCCTTAATAATACGGATAGTTGTTGCAGTGTAGGGGAGAGCGGACCCAATATTGGACAAGTACCAACTTGGACAAACGCAATAACGAGGAGAGTTCTCATTTAATCCGATCCAAAAAGTTAAGATGCATTCGTTATAGTCGCTCTCTGCAGCGGATTCGGTAATAGTAGCCTCGTCCATTTCGCTACTAGTTAACTACTTAGTCAGCCAAACCGTTTTTAGAGTGTACTTACGGCGTGCCAAGTAAATAGTAGAAGATAGTTAAAATTTTAAAATTAGTGCTATGTAACGAAGGCTAGTATACGAAAAAAGTGTACAAGCCTAATCTACATAGCATTTAAGTGCTGGTATTTTAAAATTCGCACTGTAGGTTATCTTCTGTTTTTATTTCAAAAAAAAAAACAAACAGAAAATGTGGCAAAGTTCGGGAATATGGATTCGCCTTGGACAGTATTGTGGTGATCCTGATCAGCTGATAGCCAGAGGCTATCGAAAGCCTAGCGCCCCCTCAGTTCTGTATGGTTCTTGGTCTTGGCTGGCCACGCTCTTGCCCTGTGCTAATACACTCAGATACTCTCGATCATAACATGGCGCAGTTGGTAGGACAACTTTTTTCGTTTTTCGTGTCCACCTACGGTAACTGTTTGTAGCATTTATGAGTGTGCAATCGTGTGTTGTGAGATGTGCATTGTGTTTCGTGTGAGCAGTGTTCGGAGCGAAGACAGCTTTTGGTCGATCTTGAGGCACCACGCTGCCACTGTGGAAAACTTACATTTATCCAGTGTTATCGCTCGCATCTGCTAGTTTTTCATTCAAATGTCTGGAAGGGGTACTTCGCGCATTTGTACTTCACTGGATCGTCGCATTACCAACAGCGACGGCCAGGCTACGATACAAGAAAACGATGCCACGAACAACAACGATGACCAGCCACCACCGTCTAGAGCTGAACTCCTTGAATTTATCGAAGACATGCGGAAAAACTGGACTGCTGAGGACAAGGAGAGAGAAAGGCGTGAAGAGGAATTAAAGAATCTGATTGTTGAGTTGCACAATCGTATCCCCATTGTCGACCGGCGAATGCGACTTTGTGACCAGAAGAAAGTCGGTAGTGTTCGAATCGCCGCTACTCGTAAAGCGCCGACCGTCGACGTGGAAATATTTGATGGCCGCGGAAAATACTTGGCAACTATAACCGCCGTTCCTGACAGTGGTGCCGAAGCTACAGTTGCTGGTTTCGACGTTTTGAAACTACTTGATGGCGATGTTGAGAACTTGCTCCATCGTGGCGTTGACGATTTAGTAGCTGCCAACGGCTTATCACCGGAAACAAGTGGTCGCCTTAACTACAAAATTTCGCTTCGCGGGGTCTCTACACTTGCTAGTATAATATTTTGCCCCAAACACACGGGACTGTCGTTGTCATGGTTCGTCTGCGTAGAGCTGGGACTTGTTCCGGCCAACTACCCTGAACCGGTCACCGCTCCTTCCATCCAAAGCACGACCTTGTTGGAGAAGCCAGAGCAAGTTCAGCCATTCCGGCCGATGAAGATGGATAACCACGCCGCCCTTTCCTACAGCCCGGCGGAAGTTTCCGAGCCATGTGGCACGACTGATGACTCGCCTCCATCACGCGTGTTCGAAGACGTCTTGGTGGAGATTTTCAGTCTGGCTGGAAATCACTATCTCATATACGCTGATCGTTTATCGGGATGGCCCGCAGTCCATGTATTGTATTGTATTGTATTGGTAAACTTATATAGCGCACTATCCATGATAACAGTCCTAATGACGCTTTCGGGTACGCTCAAAATCAAATTGTGAATGGGAGATACATAAATTACACAGAATTGAACAGAAATCTCTTTAGACCCCTTCTGAACGATAGGAGCTCAGTCTCAGTCCTCAGTTCGACTGGAAGTTTGTTCCACACCTCGGGAGCCGCACTGGATAAGGCGCGCCCGCCTAGTCGGATGTTTTTGACAGGAGGAGGAATGAGAGTGCCGACAAGCGAAGGCCTGACACGGAGGTTGCGCGGGGGTACATGGGGATGCACAAGACGCGACAAATACACGGGGCAAGCCCGTTAAGGCAACGAAAAGTTTGCAAGGCTATCTTAAAGTCAAGCCTCTTGACAATCGTCAACCAATGAAGATCTCTACGAAGCGCACTTATGTGATCCCTTTTCCCCACACCGTAGATAAGTCGCACAGCCGCGTTTTGAACCCGCTGGAGTTTGTCGAGAGCAGACTGGGGTAGGCCATACAAGAGAGAGTTAGCATAGTCTAGACGCGTTATAACTAAGGCATGGACTAGTGTTTTGGTTGACTCACGATCGAGAAATTTGCGAAGCCTACTGATCAAGGTTAGGTAATAGAAGCAGCTTTTGCAAACGCTGTTAACATGGGGAATCATTGAGAGCTTAGAATCAGATATCACACCGAGATTGCGAACTGAATCAGAAGGGCTTAACAAACAGTTGCCCACGTTGAGGGGGAGAGGCTGGGGCTGGTTCGATTTGCTTCCAGGAAAAGCGTACAGGAGCACACTCTTGCCGATGTTTAGTTGAACCTTGTTGTTAGCGAGCCAGTCTCCAGTCTCTGCCGCGCATTCAGCAAGCCTACTAAGCGCCTCCTCTTGATGCGGCTGGTCCAGCGCGAATGTTATTTGGTCCTGCGTATCATCGGAGAACTGATGACGCACAATTCCACGCCGATTCGCGATACTAGGTATGGGACTAGTATATATCGAGAAGAGCGACGGGCCCAGCACCGAGCCCTGTGGAACACCGTGTAGAAGGCAGGCAGGAGTAGACATAGCCTCGCCAGCCTTAACCGCCTGAGTTCTGCCACTAAGGTAGGACGAGAACCAGTTCAGGGCCGGACCGGATACGCCGATGACTGTTTCCAGCCTTTCCAGCAGAATTCTATGGTCCACCGTGTCGAAGGCAGCGCTGAGGTCAAGAAGTAATAGGGCGCTTCCCATGCCCGCGTCAGCTGACGTGAGTAGATTATCCCGGATGCAGAGCAGTGCAGTCTCAGTGGAATCATTGGCACGATAGGCAGACTGGTTTGGGGGCAGGAGTTGAAAATCTTCAAGATGACTGGATAAATCTGACAGGACCACTCGCTCGATCAATTTTGAGACAAATGGCAGACCGGACACCGGGCGATAGCTGGCCAAATCTTGAGGGTCAAGAGAAGGCTTTTTTATGAGTGGAGTGATGACAGCGTGCTTGAAGTTAGCTGGGAAGCGACCGGTAGCCAGTGACGCGTTGACGATTCCAGCGATCGGTGCTGCGAGAATACTGGCGAACCTCTTCAATAAAGAGGTAGGCAGTGGATCGAGGCAACATGATTTTGCTGGCAATGACGCAATCAGCCCGCTCACCGTTTCCACAGATAACACATGTCGTGTTTAATCGTGACTATTCCCGCAGAGATGTCACACAGTTTCTTACCAGGAATTTCGTCGATCTGAGTGTCCCTACATGGATCCGGTCGGACGATGGCCGTCTATTTGCGTCGGTCGAAATTCGTGCCTTTCTTAACAAATGGGCGATCCACTACGCGATTTCAGATCCGTCGCACGCCCCACCCAACAGCTACGCTGGAGCCGCTGTAGAAGCAATGAAGTCCCTCATCACGAAGACGGTCGCGACGGGCCGCTTCGACACCAAAACATTTCAGCGAGGTTTACTCGAGTGGCGCAATACACCAAAATTCGACGGACTTTCTCCAGCAGAAATTGTTTTGGGGCATCCCATTCGCTCAAATACCCCGGCTAACCGCGCAATCTTCGCCCACCATTCCAAATTCGCTGAGAAGTGGCGTGACATCATGGATTGCCGTGACAGAGCTCAGTACGAGCAGATGGAGAGAGTTGAAGACCATGCCAACCCATTACCCCCTATACCAACAAACACAGCAGTTCGAGTTCAGAACCCAACTTCAAAACGATGGGATCGTTGCGGTATCGTCATCTCCATCGGGTATCGTCGGGACTATCGAGTCAAAATGCAGAGCGGCCGGGTTTACTGGTTGAAGAGACGTTTTCTCTGCATTGAACACGCAAAACTATCTAGCGGTGACGCTCCACCATTGCCCGTATTCGAGGCACAGGACGATTCCGCCCGTGAGACCTTCATCCCACCTCTAGCAACATCCCGCAATCACAAAAAATAACGGTGACGGTGACGAGCGCAAATTTGGGAGAACAACCCCGCCATTGCAACGCAAGATTGATCGGCCAGAAGACAATTACAATTTTGTTTTCATTTTGCCTTTTAATATGCCGTTTCCCGTTCCACCGTTCTTTTTCATTTTCTTATTTTTTTCTACTTGCCATATGATATGCACAGCCAATGATCGTTGTCTCTAACCCTGTTATCCCCTAATCCCATCAGGACCATTTCGATTTGTTTCAGTTTACAAAAGTTGCTTGTATTCTTTTGAAACTTGGGGGGGGGGGGAGTTGTGGTGATCCTGATCAGCTGATAGCCAGAGGCTATCGAAAGCCTAGCGCCCCCTCAGTTCTGTATGGTTCTTGGTCTTGGCTGGCCACGCTCTTGGCCTGTGCTAATACACTCAGATACTCTCGATCATAACAAGTATCGTAACCTTAACCTAGATCCTTATCATAAATACACTCTTCGTTTTATGGCAAGACTTGAAATTTCTAAACAGGGCGTAGATGGCAAGGATAAAACGAATCCGGGGAGAGGGGAATTCTGCAATTGGGATATTTTGGGATTTTTTAATGATTAAAATCAGTATATAAGGGCCACAACGATTTATCTGGGCAGCACCATCAGACTTGAGCTCATTGAAAGCAGCAAGCTAAGAAGAAGGTCCGAGTGTGTTTAAATTTTATTTAAATTTCTCTTTCTATTCGCTTTTTTTATTTTTTAAAGCTCGCTAATAGTTCTAAGTTGTAATAAATTTAGTTATTCCTTCCTTTAGTACTGTACATTTTTCAAAATGTTTATTTAATTAAGGTCTGCGCAACGTACCCGAGAACTAAACAACAGAAAATGGCTACAAATGTTTCTCCATTCATTTTTGTTTTGTCTGCTGTGTTCGTTATCCTCCATGTCTGCTCGGCCCTACCGACATCAAAATCTGACTTTGAGCAGCAGCAGGGAATTTGTGGCGACAGTGGATTAGTTGGCGTTCCTGACGGTATCTGCCCAAATTTACCCGATACTGGAAACACAACTACAACATTCTATTTGGCGGATAAAAACTATTGCCAGTGAGTTGACCTTATCACAATTTAGTATTTTTATTTTTGCTATCTACAATAAGGACTGATAAAGTGCGCCCGTATAGAGCTGGAACAGCACCCACATTATGACGATGGTTTTTTTCTCTTTTATTTCCAAAAAGCTTGTACCATGTATGCGTGGGTGCAGGAGTGACAGTCTGTAAATATTGCCCGGATCACATCACAACAGAAGGAAACAAAAAACCGCTTCACTGGAGCAGGAATTTTGACGGATGTGATTACCCAGAAAATGCTCACTGCCCCCTTCCGCAATGAGAAGGGACATAAACGATTAAAAAAGTTATGGCCATAAGAATTATTTAACAACTACCTATTTTACTTAAACTATAAGAGAGCTTCCAATCTAAATGGATTTCTAGAGAAGAAATACAAAGACGCTAAAACAATCTCAAACCCTCAAAAAAGGATCCTCATTATGAAATTATGGCGTTTTTCGTATATTATACAGTAACAGACCTTGGTTGTATTTTCGATTAAAAAAGTTATGGCCATAAGAGAACTACGGTATTTTACTTAAACTATAAGAGAGCTTCCAACTGGATAATCTTACGAACAAAGGACCCTAGAAGGTCCTACAAAGTCTCAAAATGATTCTATTGACTCCGTCTTCAATTATATGGTAACAGACCTTGGTTGTATTTTCGATTAAAAAAGTTATGGCCATAAGAGAACTACGGTATTTTACTTAAACTATAAGAGAGCTTCCAACTGGATAATCTGACAAACGGAGGACGCTAAAAGGTCCTACAAAGTCTCAAAATGATTCTATTGACTCCGTCTTCAATTATATGGTAACAGACCTTGGTTGTATTTTCGATTAAAAAAGTTATGGCCATAAGAGAACTACGGTATTTTACTTAAACTATAAGAGAGCTTCCAACTGGATAATCTTACGAACGAAGGACGCTAAAAGGTCCTACAAAGTCTCAAAATGATCCCATTAACTCCATCTTCAATTATATGGTAACAAACCTTGGTTGTATTTTCGATTAAAAAAGTTATGGCCATAAGAGAACTACGGTATTTTACTTAAACTATAAGAGAGCTTCCAACATAATCGACAAAATTCAAAATGTCAAAAATATGGTAACAAACCTTGGTTGTATTTTCGAGTCTCATAATGAAAAAAAGTCCCATTGACTCTTATTTCAATTTATATTTTCGATAAAAAAATGACCTAATTTTACTTAAACTATGTAACTTTTCGATTAAAAAAAGTTATGGCCATAAGAGAACTACAGTATTTTACTTAAACTATAAGAGAGCTTCCAGCTGGATAATCTTACGAACGAAGGACGCTAAAAGGTCCTACAAAGTCTCAAAATGATCCCATTGACTCCCTCTTCAATTATATGGTAACAGACCTTGGTTGTATTTTCGATTAAAAAAGTTATGGCCATAAGAGAACTACGGTATTTTACTTAAACTATAAGAGAGCTTCCAACTGGATAATCTGACGAACGAAGGACGCTAGAAGGTCGTACAAAGTCTCAAAATGATCCCATTGACTCCCTCTTCAATTATATGGTAACAGACCTTGGTTGTATTTTCGATTAAAAAAGTTATGGCCATAAGAGAACTACGGTATTTTACTTAAACTATAAGAGAGCTTCCAACTGGATAATCTGACGAACAAAGGACGCTAGAAGGTCGTACAAAGTCTCAAAATGATCCCATTGACTCCCTCTTCAATTATATTGTAACAGACCTTGGTTGTATTTTCGATTAAAAAAGTTATGGCCATAAGAGAACTACGGTATTTTACTTAAACTATAAGAGAGCTTCCAACTGGATAATCTGACGAACGAAGGACGCTAGAAGGTCGTACAAAGTCTCAAAATGATCCCATTGACTCCCTCTTCAATTATATTGTAACAGACCTTGGTTGTATTTTCGATTAAAAAAGTTATGGCCATAAGAGAACTACGGTATTTTACTTAAACTATAAGAGAGCTTCCAACTGGATAATCTGACGAACAAAGGACGCTAGAAGGTCGTACAAAGTCTCAAAATGATCCCATTGACTCCCTCTTCAATTATATGGTAAAAGACCTTGGTTGTATTTTCGATTAAAAAAGTTATGGCCATAAGAGAACTACGGTATTTTACTTAAACTATAAGAGAGCTTCCAACTGGATAATCTGACGAACAAAGGACGCTAGAAGGTCGTACAAAGTCTCAAAATGATCCCATTGACTCCCTCTTCAATTATATTGTAACAGACTTTGGTTGTATTTTCGATTAAAAAAGTTATGGCCATAAGAGAACTACGGTATTTTACTTAAACTATAAGAGAGCTTCCAACTGGATAATCTGACGAACGAAGGACGCTAGAAGGTCGTACAAAGTCTCAAAATGATCCCATTGACTGCGTCTCCAATTATATTGTAACAGACCTTGGTTGTATTTTCGATTAAAAAAGTTATGGCCATAAGAGAACTACGGTATTTTACTTAAACTATAAGAGAGCTTCCAACTGGATAATCTGACGAACGAAGGACGCTAGAAGGTCGTACAAAGTCTCAAAATGATCCCATTGACTCCCTCTTCAATTATATTGTAACAGACTTTGGTTGTATTTTCGATTAAAAAAGTTATGGCCATAAGAGAACTACAGTATTTTACTTAAACTATAAGAGAGCTTCCAACTGGATAATCTGACGAACAAAGGACGCTAGAAGGTCGTACAAAGTCTCAAAATGATCCCATTGACTCCCTCTTCAATTATATTGTAACAGACCTTGGTTGTATTTTCGAATAAAAAAGTTATGGCCTAAGAGAACTACGGTATGATAATCTAATATAAAACGTAAATTTTTACCATTTGTATAATAGAGTTCATTCAACGTTCATTCACTGGACTAAATAGCCTATAGGAGACGATCACCCTAAGAAAAGGTGTGTGCAAATACCAGTAAGCGTTTCAAAACTTCAAAACTTTGGCAGGCCGGGGTTTTTTCTTTGAAATCTCACTATATTTTTTGGAAGCAACTATTATTTATATATATAGGCTATATATTTATATCAATCGAAAGCCCTTGCTCTGGGCTATTTTTTGTGTCAATTTCATAGTTGTACAACATAAACTGCGTTTCAAAACAGAATTCAAAATTTCGGTTTTAACATGGGAGCAGTAGGGGAAAAAAGATGTTCGTATAATTGATAACGATTGCCTAGCCCTTAGGCTTTTAAATAAAAAATTCTGAAAAAATTTGACGATATAAAAAATTTTTTTTTCAGAGCGCACAAAAATGTCGTTAGTTCTGTCTCCCTACTGTGTTCACTTTCAGAATCCTCGTGTTGTAGCCTAAGCTTTCATAGACTAGTATAAAATTCAAAACAGTATAGCCTACACTGAAAACTTCCAAACACACAGCTATTAATCCTAGAATTTTCTTTGTTTCAATAGCCTCGTAGTTCCTTAAGTCGTCTATTTTTTGTCGGGGTGGTCAATTGGGTGGTCAATCTCGTGGGTCGTCCGTTGGGGGAGCTTCGCCCCCCAACGGCCTCCCCATTCGCTCCCCCGTGTGCAGGTTTTCTGTGTTAATCTTGATAGCGCTGTTCATACTTGATCTATTTGAACTTAAAAGCGTGATATAGTGTGAGTGTGTGAGGGAAAGGAGCAGCGTTTTTTCCTCCCACACCTAATTTGAAATTATTGCGATCGCCCGTGCTCGCGCAGTCGTGCTTCCCGTTCAATGCATCAAGACGTTCCCAATCCCATGGATCTATTATACCAGTGTCCGTTTTTTCTGTCTTCGTGGGCCCCATGCGGCCATGACAAACAGGTTCCTCCTCATTATGTCAGCCATCCAACATCTTCTGATGTTCTAGATCTGGGAAGGAATAATTCACTTCAAGCTTTATGATCCACTGAACCTAACTTTTAACGTGTTTGAAATTAGCTAAAATGGTGACAATGACACACCCCTTTATGATTTAAATTTAAGACAGAACCACGTTGTCAACGTGCTCGTCACAAACTGCAATGCAATACATGTCGGTTGGAATTTGCCTCGATTTGGCCGACAACATTTTCATCATATGTCTGTGTACAGCAAAGTTCATCTGTCGTAATTTTTCTTGACGATATTTAAAACGCGTGACAGAGTTATCGATGTAGAATCGATCGTTGTAGATGCTTGAGTCGACTCTTCCTTTCCCACCTTTTTGGCCAATCAACCGGGGTTAACAGAAAGGAACCTTGTGGAATTTGGAATTGGAACCGATACCCCACCTTACAAATGCTACCGCCATCTCCCTAGTAATCCCGGTACCTTGCACTCCCTCTAGGAACCAAAAATAAAACTAGTTACCAGCGCCGACTTTCGTCGCTCGCTGGGAGGGTCGCGAAGGGGTGTTTTTAATTTTCGCTAAATTTTGAATTAGAATATATCAACGCAAAAATTAAAAGAGAAATTTTGTTCTTCTTCAAAAATTTCACCCTTCTGCATTAATGAAAATATGCCCCACCCACTGATTGCGCACTAAGAGCAAGAGTGCCGAAAAGATTTAAGTTTTTCCTGTTTGAATTTTAAAAAATTGGTAGGCTGTTCATATTTTTTGCCGATCAAGAGGGAAATCATAAACTATATTCGTATTTATATGGGGATCTCGCGGGTCGGGGTTGGGGGCTCCGCCCCCCCCCCCCCCTTGCTCCCCTTGCTTACCCCGCTTGCTCCCGCAACATGCTTGTATCACAAGAGAACCATATTTCTAAAATTATCGAAGTTGGGCCCACCCTAGTAAAATTTATGAAACGATTACAAAAACAGGTAGGCCTATAGCATTACTTTTGTGTCACATAAAATTACCCATATATGTATTGTCTCGCGCGGGGTCGGCTACATATTACATTCATTGAGCAGATGATACGTATATATACCACTATGTGAGTCCTCGCTTTTTTTTCTCGATGCATAAGCATAAACGATTGCCCAACGACTCAGTTTTCTTATTACTTTTAGAAAGAGAACCAATTTTCCTTCAAAATTTTTTGTTCATGAAATAAATCCATATCGATATAGGCCTATATCATGAATGAAGCATGAATTATGCCACCTTTTTCTTGCGTAAGTTTTTTTTCTTTTAGCAGATATTAGTATTTTGAATTTTTTAAATTTTGCGGGCGTTGGTAAAATGCAGAAAAAGGGAAAACAGAAAGCAGAAGAGTAAAATACAGAAGTCGAAAACAGAAACCGTCCGATTATGAAATAGATTTATGCAAAACATTAGAGCGAATGTCAGCGAACGAAATTTCCCCCGTAAAGCCTTAATTTTCCCCGAAATTTCCTCCGTGAGCTTTATTTTCTAAAAAACCGAATTTCTGCGTTCGATTTCTGTATTTTACTCTTCTTTTTTCCGTTTTCTGCATTTTACCAACATCCCAATTTTGCAAAACTTGGAACGACAAAGCGCCATCTAGTATCTTTTAAAATAACTAAAAACGACTCTTGCCACCTAGACTTAATTACGGCAACTAAAGAGGTCGAAAACAACTTTGTATAGAATCCCTTCGGGAAACATACGTTTTCCCTATCTAACCCATAGAAACATGCCTTCAGGCAAAAAAGACCCCCCGTACACACATTACACACATTCCAAACCTTACAGAAACCCTTCGGGTAACATTGTACTAAAAAAATATGGACATTTGTCTATGACCGTTTGCAATTCTAAGAATCTTTTTGATTTACATGAAATCAAAAACTTAATTGGAAATGAGTCCAATATTACTACACACTACTAGTACGAGTTTATAAATGCCACCGGATACAGTTGAAACAATCACGTGATCCCAGTCCCGGTGTATGTTCGTTGGTTGAAAAAGGATCTCGTGATTGTTTTCAATTCAATCGGGATTGAATTTTGACGCACCCTGAGTGTCTTACATAAGGCCAGTGGACCCCACGTTGCCAGGCCAAGAGGCCCCAACAGAGGGGGGTTTAGACTTTATTTTTAATAAAGCACAAAAAAAATCAAATTAGATATCTTATTAATATAAGTTAAAGAGCAAAAAATTCCTATAACTTGTGCAACTCATAATACATTTTTTCTAAATTTAACTAAAGGAAAACAGATACCGTACAAAAAAGTTGGACACACAAAATAAAGTCCGGAAAATATATTTTCATATAAATATTGAACCCTTTAACGTAGAAGCATGAATTTTTTTCAAAATGTGCGCATTGACGTTTCAAGGGGTCTGCAACTCAAATTTACTGACGAGAAAAATTAAAAAAAGTAAATGAAAAGTGAACAAAAGTAAATGAGGAGGGGTACAAAAAACGCACTAACACTGTTAAAAATTTAACCCGATTTTAGGACGAAAATAATACCTAAATTTTTCCGCCAGAGCGGGTATTTTTTAATCCCGATGTATGGGCGGAAATAATACCTTTTTATGGCAAATTATCCGATATTCGGAATTTTCGCCCGAAAATCGGGATTTTTCTCTCCGAAAATAGGTAATAAAAGAGCTCATTTTGGCGGAACCCGTTTTTCGGGTCGGATTTTTAACAGTGAACGGCTTATACCCTAGGCCAACATTAGACCCCTTCCCCTTCCTCACTTTTCGGGAAGAAGTAAAACGTAAATTTGAGTTGCGGACCCCTTGGTCTTTTTCTATTAGGTGTAAGATTTATGGCTTCTAAATGCAAGTTTTACGGAAGTTATTTAAAAAATGGTTACCCGCCCTCGGGTCTACAAGCCCCCCTCTCCCCTACCCAAAAAGAATTCCGATAAACTCTCTTATTATTAAAAAGACGACCATAAGAATGAAAATAAATAAAAGTATAATGGCATATGGCGCATCCTTACCTCCAGGGTACAATGCTTCACTGTTGTGGCCGTAAAATCCCAAATTACAACATTTGTGTTCGATGTTTCTGTTGATACCAATAATTTAAGGGCAAAATGTCAAAGTTAAATAGTAACATTCCTTTTTCAATGTTTTTGCCAATTTCTTATTCTTAAGGAACACATTTTCATTCACTTTTATTTTAATTGGTTTCTTATGCAAATGAAATGTTTTTGAATTTTTATCGCCATCGATGATAGTTAAGCTCATTTTTTCTAAAAGAGAAAAAACCCTTTTGCCCTTTATAAAATATGAGGATTAAAATGCGAAAAGGTGACACATTCCCCATATGTAGATGTGTCACCCTCCAGTTATTTATTTGAATTCCCTCGTTTAAAAACGCAGTCCTTTCGACTTTTCCACGAATGAATCAACTAGCTCAGGCATTCAGACAGGTTTGAGTAACGCAGAACAGTAACTCATTGTCTGGCAGCCACATGTTTGTAGCACATTTATATGTTAGAATTTCCCAGGGTAGTGTCAGTATATTTCCTAAGTATATGACATTTTTTCGAATTAAAGGATTTATTTTTCAAATTGTAAATGTTGAAAGAACTTCATTATATTAGTACAAAGCGTCTTGTTTGATGTAGTCGAATAAGCCATGGGTGAAAATAAATTAAGGCGAAGCCATTTTGAGAATTTATAATTATGTAAAATTTATTGAATAACGTTAAATTTTCATGTGAAGTGCAATTTTAATCATCAGGTTGTTAAACCGGCTCTGACAGTAATAAGATATAGACCATAGAAGTTTTATACTTACATATATCATACCAATGTTTACATTGATAGGAAGGAAGAATGTTTCGAAAAAAGTTCGAATCTCTGCTTTCATGATATATCGGGTTAATCCATCAGTCGTGACTCATACAATCTTTCGTTCTTTCTGGGTCCTCAAAGCTACTTCAAATACCTTACAAGTGAAGTGTAGCACCATGTTTAAGGGGGGCTTTTAGACACTTAAACAGAAGTGTACGAGTGCCACAAAAAGTTGGTCTACAAAATTTTTCCGTTGAAGCTTCAAGCAACGCTTAATCGTAACCTTTTTATGTAATCAAAAGATGATTTAGACATTTTGCGCCAAAAATCCCTAATAATGTGGATTACTGTAGCAGCGCATCAGTAGAAAATGCAAGTGGTTACCTGGAATTGAAGGTATAGAGTCCTTTTGTTCTTTGGTCACGCCTCTTTAAAAAAACATTTAAAACTAGACGTTATATGTGTTTAACGTCAGATAGTCCTTGCGAGTCCAATACTGCTAACATGTTTTCGGTAAGGCTCATTTTATGTAAGTGTTTCTCTGGAACAGGTCTAATGTCTATCTAATCCGTGTACGATATTCTTTATACATGTTTCATAACTTCACCTCGTATCTTTTTATTCCACTTAGAAAATCAATAAATTATTTCTCCGGAACTTCGTTGTTATGGTAGTCATGGGAATCAAGCTACAAGCAGCTTTGATTTCTGAAATTGATTATTATTGTGTTGATAGCCCTGGGGACAGAAATACACTTCCCATTTTTTATTCCTGTCATGGGGGAAGCAATCAGGCTTTCTCATTAACCGAAGCCAATGGGAAACTGTGTCGAAAGCCAGGTGTTTGTCTCGCTCCCAGAAACAACTCCAATCAAGTCCAAGCAGTTATCATTCAAACAGCCGTTGAAACGCAAAATGGCGGTATTTGGAAATTCAAAGATGGCAACTTAGTAAACGGGTTCGGATTTTGTCTGGAAAGGGATTTGGAAGACTCACCTTCACAACTAATTCAATCAAAATGTGACCCTGAAAGTTTGTGGCAAAAATTTCGTTTTTCATGAACTAAATAGTTCCGTTCAGAAACAGATTTCGGTATTCACATGAAAATGTTGTAGCCTTTATTAAAATACATTTACTGGTGTGGCTTGCTTCTATCAAAAATTGCTGATTGAAAGTTTATTGCCTGAATTCACTTACGAAGGTGGCTGTAACACGCAACTGATCGAAGAATATAAGTATATAGTTTAAAGACGGCTGTCGTCAATGAGAATTAATACAAATTTCAACACCACAAGACGAAACAAAATTATTCGAATTATTTATTCCATTTTACCATAACAATGACCATCGGTAGTAATCACATTTACTTTTACCCGTTATTGAATAATCTAGTTTTCCTTTCTCCAAGTTAACCTATAGTTAACAAGGTAAGTTCATGCAATATTGTTTTTCGGCAATATTTAAGGTAACTGATTGGTATCTGCTGCGGGAACGAAATTTCGTCAGATATTAATAAATTATTCAGTTCACTTTGAGTGAATTACACCTATCCGTATGGTGATATGGTGGTATAACTGTGCTATTTACACATGGTCAGATATATCAGGGATTGTTGTGTTTGTTAATGCCACTTGAATGCGTAAGCTACTCATTGTATTCCTAATGGAATTTAAAGTTTGTTTCTAAGTAACGAAAAATGTAAGGTGGCACAACGTCATATGGGGGCCCTGCAACGCTGCTTCATTTTCTGCTATGGCGCCAGTATTGTTATAATTCCTTTTGTGCCTCCACTCCCATACCAGGAAAAAGAAACAGCTTTTTCATGAAAAACTGGATGCTCATTAATGCGCTACAGTTTTTATTTGTAAGAAAGCGACCGTATGGAAATGGGAACAATGGAACATAACCCCTGATAGCACCACGTGTCATCTTCCAATTACCTATTTTATAATAAGATTGCTTTTTTACGGAATCTACATGTTTTATATAAATATAGCCTACGTGTGGAAAGCTGGACCATCTTACCTTTTCCCAATAGGGGATGATTTATTCTTTTTAGATTAGTTAAAATTATTGAATATAAAGAGTAAAAGTGAATAAATGGAACTTTCTAACTGAAAAATTCGCCAAACGGGAGCCAAAAAACGCCGCCATAAGGCCCCGTGTTAAAACCGGCAAAACAGGAGGGGGCAGGGGTTTTCAAATTCTTTGTGTGGGTACTGTATAATCGTAATCACTGATTGGTTTTTTTTCTGTAGCCTAAACCCTCACTCCTTGTATACTCTCACGTTTAACAATTTTTTCAAGTTTACGAACGCACCCGAATTTTAATGTTTACATTTTAAAAATGAAATAGGGGAGGGTGGGGTTGAATGGGCCATTTTTGGTTTTTACCTCATACTTGCGTATTTCCGAACAGAATCACAAAATCTTTTCACATAAGAATACATTGTTTACTAAGCATCAAAATTTTTTTTATTTGGCGCAATATCGGTAATATCGATTTGGATTATACAGTGCCACTCCCCTGACCAATAGATGGTAAAAATCCTGATTTTTTCCCATCAGCGGCTTCAGAGGAAAAGCATCGTGTTTAAATATTGGAACACCCCTCTTTTTTCCTACTGCTCCCGTAGCCTTGTGAAAATATAATTACTGGGGTTAAAGCCTCTAAACTCACATTTTTTGAACTCTTCGAAGACCCTTTCGAAGCGAAATGAAAAGTACTTCGAAGCAATTTTCATTTCGCTTCGAAGAGGATTAAAAATGTCAGTTTATGTTTACATAAAAAGTAAAGTAAAATTTGCCCATTTTTTTGTCTTATTATACATAAGAATGGCATAAAATTTGACTTATTTTGGTGCCTTAAGGTGTCTAATTGGTTGAAATTTGTGGCAATATAGATTCCCGGGGCCCTCTGAGAGGGTGAAACCAAATGCATTAAAGACACATAAGCCTATTTTCTTTTCTGTCCCAAAACTTTTTTATATTATTACTAAATCTGATTTAGTAGACTCAGTGAAATGGTAGCTCAGTTTCATAAGAGACTGACTATTCCTTCAACACTTTAAATGTTGCATTTCAAAGCTAATAAATAAATTTTTAGTTTATTAGAAATATTTATTACATTTTGGACTCATATATCATGTGTTTAAAACTATAAAATATACTTATTTTTGGTACAGTTGAAGAGAATTGAATGGTATGGGTCTTTTAGTTACGATTGATATGGAATTCAGAAGATGGGCTCGGGCACTTAAAATCAATGCCGAAACATTATGAAATTCGGGAATGATTCAAAACGGTGTCATCAGAGAATGAAAAAAGTTAATTAAGAAAAATAACATATTGGCACGAACAATTTGGAAACTTTCAAGTTGAAGGCATCGGAAATCATTAATAATGTCCAGTTCCATTTCGATAGTGTAAGAACCAGGAAAGATTGTTTTGGATCTGTTGTCGGTAGACACACACAAACACCTCTAAAAATCGATCGAACGAAATTCGTTGCTTTTTCTAGCTCCTCCCTTGAATGAGCTCCTCCTAGGAAAGCGTGGTTCATGCTTTTTTCCTAGATAACTCTAGTGGTATAAGGTATTAAATCTTGTGTATTAATTAAGCGGATTTTACAATTTTGTAAAAAAATAGGACTAAAAATGTATTGTCATTTGGCGTTCCAAAAGTACTACCCTTTCCCTTCACTGCTATGAACTGGGTTTGCTGAACCTTTAATTCAAGATTCGTTTTCATTTTATAAAAAGCTAAGCGAATGCATTGATTTTCTTAAAATTTTTTGTAGATAGTTTTTGTTATTTGTCGCAACGTTTAAGCTAGTTTTCGGTTCGATTGGTACTACATTATTTTAATTGGTTAGTGTGGATTTAGTTACTAGTTGCTAGGCTTTTAGAAGAACCACTACTTGTTGCGGTAAGATCCGCAGTTGTTACTGGCAAAAACTCTTAACTAATTCTTCTTGGCTTCAAATAAAGCTCGAAACGAAAATTTTTAAAAATAAGTTCACATTAACAGCTTTGTGGCATTTATTCTTGCCTGCATTTTTTGCTAGGTTGAAGAAAATGTTCTAATATTATACGGAAATCCCGAAGTACGAAATAGCCTTAAACAAACTGAGCCAGACAGCCAAGTTATATGGACACCAACTGTTTACGACAATGTATGCAGTATGATTCGTGTGCACATTTTATTTAACTATCAACTTTGAGGAATCCTAGGAATAATTTTCTTTTAATTAATCATCTTTAAACCGGAAGTTTTATGTCATCAATTTTATATAATTTCGGGTAAGTTTACGATCACTTAAATAACAGATTATTTTGTGATATTTTTTACTTAGACACAAAACTTACATCCAAGTGAGACACTGTAAAATACATACCGTGGTGTCTCTGCATTACATTTTGACAATTACGGTAGTGCACCTGTACAAAATGCAATTGTCTAACTCGGATTGGAGGAGAATTGTTTGTTCCTCTAGCTACGCCCCTTAAGTAGATGCTTAAAACCCGGACGTTTAATTTGTTTGAATGCTAGACAGTTTTTAGGAAAGCGAGTTCAAATTACCAAACATGTTTTTCGTAAGAACTATTTTATCTTGCTATTCAACAAACTTTATGACGGTAGTTTTTACAAATTATTATGCTTATTAATTTTTTTTTTCAAATAGAAAATCAACAAAATACTTCTCTGGAATGTCGTTATTTTGGTTGCCATAGGAAACATTCTAGAAGCAGTTCTTGTGTCCGATATTGATGGTTTGTGTGTAGACAGTACATCTGTTTGCCCAAGAGCTCCAATTTCGCGAACTGTTGTGTATCCGTGTCACGGTGGACGCAATCAGAATTTCGCATTAAACAAACGCGATGGTACATTATGTTTTGATTTTAATTGGATGTGTCTCACTCCGAGAGATAACTCCAATGAAGTTGGAGCGGAAATCGTTCAAACAACCAGAGCATTAAAAAGAGGCAGTGTTTGGAGTTTCAGAAATGGCACCTTAGTAAACCGTTTCGGACTCTGTTTGGAAAGAGAAAAACAAAAAGACAAGAATTGGTCAACGCTAATTCAAGCAAAATGCGATCCTGAAAATAGTTGGCAAAAATTTCATTTTGCATGAACCACTAATATCAGTTACGTAAGAATTCTGCTTAGCTTATTATGCTCAGCTTATGTGGTATGAAAAATACATTTTCTCATATGGCATTCCCTTATCAAATGTTGAATTATAAAACTATTAAACGAAGAGAGTTATTAAACAATAAACATAGGTTGTTTGATGAGTAAAATGCTGAAATTTTGTTTAGCCACTTAAACTAGTTTCCAAACTTGATTTTTGGAGCAGAAATTAATAACCATTTTTTTCTATTTACATAAAATATTGTCATCAGCTAAGATAAAAGAATTGTCTCTACAATATATTAGTAAGCTTGTTGTCGGTTACAGATCGGTTACAGTTAAATCTATTGTTCCCAAAAAGAAAAAAAACACCTTTCTCCTTTGGTTAAAAATATTTGAGAGTGAATTGCGTTTCCTATAAGGCGATATGTGTCACCTTCCAGTTATTCTTTTCTAATATCCACAAATGTATAGATTAGCTTGCGCATTCAGAACGTTGGGGCGAAGGCAGAACAGTTGTACCTGATTTATCTGGCAGCCATATGTTGATAGCATATGTATACTTTAAATTTTTCCCGTAGCATTGGTGTAATTTTCCTGTATGAATTTTCGAAAGTGCCTCCGAGATTTATTTAACTTCGGTGCATTTTTTCGTAAGTTTTTTCGTAAGCACACAAATCACATTTCTGGCGAGTTTTAAGTACTAAGGTTTAGCATGTAGCAATACCGAGACTTTCAATATGAACTTGCGTCCCCTTGGATCATGCACATCAGCACAGCAGGTTTATGTCGACTTCTGTTGTTGCTCTATTAGCTAGGTAGAAGGCTAGTTCAAGTTACGTTGCCTTCTCTTAAAAAGGCCATGCATATCAAGTAAATGTTAGAAGATATTTTAAAGGTTGGGAATAGTACTATGAGACGAAGGCAGAAGGCAAGTCTACGAAAAACAGCGTAGCCTAATCCACATAACATTTAAAAGTTGGCATTTTGACATTCGCACAGAAGGTTATCATATGTTTTTATAAAATAAAACCAAAAGAAATGTAGCAAAGTTCTAGAATATGGATTCGCCCTGAAAATTATCGTAACCTTAACCTATATCCTTATCATAAATACACTCATCGTTGTTTTCATGACAAGACTTGACATTTTTAAACAGGGCGTAGATGGCAAGGGAGAAAAACGAATCCGGGGAGAGGGGGATCCCGCAAATGGGATATTTTGGGTTTCTTATGATTAAATGCAGTATATAAGGGCCAATGATTTGTCTGGGGAGCACCATCAGACTTGAGTTCATTGAAGGTAGCCAGCTAAGAAAAAGGTCTGAGTGTGTTTAAATTTTATTTAAATTTCACTTTCTATTCGCTTCTTTTAATTACTTTGAGCTCGCCACTAGTTCTAAATTGTAAAAAATTTAGTTATTCCTTCCTTTATTACATCTTTCAAAATGTTTATTTAATAAAGGTCTGTGCAACGTACCCGAGAACTAAACAGCAAAAATGGCAACATATGTTTCCCCATTTATTTTTGTTTTGTCTGCTGTGTTCGTCATCCTCCATGTCTGCTCGGCCCTACCAACATCAAAGTCTGACTTCGAGCAGGGAATTTGTGCCAACATTGGATTAGTTGGCGTTCCTGAAGGTATCTGCCCATATTTACCCGATACTGGAAACACAACTACAACATTCTATTTGGCAGATAAAAACTATTGCCAGTGAGTTGACCTTATCACAACTTTGTATTTTTATTTGCTATCTATAATAAGTGATAAAGTGCGCCCGTTAAGAGCTGGAACAGCGATCACATTATGACGATGGAGTTTCTTTTTCTCTTTTATCCCAATAGCTTGTACCATGTATGCGTGGGTGCAGAGACAGTCTGTAAATACTGCCCGGATTACATCACAACAGAAGGAAACAGAGAACCGCTTCACTGGAGCAGGCATTTTGACGGATGTGATTACCCAGAAAAAGCTAACTGCCCCCTTTCACAATGAGAAGGAACATAAATATTACATAAGAAAATCACACTTTTTGCACTTGACCACTTTCAAACTTGTTCATTATTTATCAACTAATTCCTAATTCTCTGTTTTAAAAGCCAGGTATTTCCTATTTATTGGCTGTTGAAATCCAAGTTTTTCCTGAATCGAATAAATGATTTTTTTAAGTGCGTGAAATTTTTGGACAATTTTGTTTGGCATGGTAGCCTACTGTTGTGATAGCTAGGTTGAAAAGATGTTGTACTCCGAAAAAGATGGAACGTACTCCTCTAATTTGGCAGTTTTAAAAGTCATAATTATATTTTTACAGACCTTAATGTTGTTTCCGATAAAAAAGTTATGGCCATAAAAAGAACTATGATAGACTATTTTCGAAAACTACACAAATTCTAGTTTTTTTCACCCCTTAGAACGCAACTCTCATTAAAATGATGGCGATAGTCAGAGTGCTTCAGTGGTACGCAGGAACGACTGAAGAAAATTTGATGACCTCTATCCTTATAAATCAACTTTTGAGTGCGCTCAGTCCAAAACGCGAGATTACAACTGGTCGTGTTTGGTCCCATTTTGAAGCCCTAGATCCCCTTTACTTGCTTCATAAATTTCGTGTTGATGTTTAGCCTTTTCAAAAAGCTGGGGCATTGGAAGATGGCTCATGTTCCTACAACATTCTTTAGTCTATCAACTTCCGAATGAGTTTAATCTCGAAAGCGAGATTACAACTGGTCGTGCTTGGTCCCATTTTGAAGCCCTAGATCCCCTTTACTTGCTTCATAAATTTCGTGTTGATGTTTTGCCTTTTCAAAAAGCTGGGACATTGGAAGATGGCTCATGTTCCAACAACATTTTCTAGTCTATCAACTTCCCAATGAGTTTAATCTCTAAAGAAAGAGTACAACTGGTCGTGCTTGGTACCTTTTTGAAGCCCTAATCCCCTCTACTTTCTTCAAAAATTTCGTGTTGATGTTCAGCCTTTTCAAAAAGCTGGGCGATTGGAAGATTGATCATGTTCCTACAACATTTTCTAGTCTATCAACTTCCCAATGAGTTAAATATCGAAAGAAAGATAACAACTGGTCGTGCTTTGTCCCATTTTGAAGCCCTAGATCCCCACTACTTGCTTCATGAATTTCGTGTTGATGTTTAGCCTTTTCAAAAATCTGGGGCATTGGAAGATGGATCATGTACATACAACATTTTTTAGTCTATCAACTTCCGGATGAGTTTAATCTCGAAAGAAAGATTACAACTGGTCGTGCTTGTTCCCATTTTGAAGCCCTAGATCCCCACTACTTGCTTCATAAATTTCGTGTTGATGTTTAGCCTTTTCAAAAAGCTGGGTCATTGGAAGACGGCTCATGTTCCAACAACATTTTCTAGTCTATCAACTTCCCAATGAGTTTAATCTCTAAAGAAAGAGTAAAACTGGTCGTGCTTGGTACCTTTTTGAAGCCCTAGATCCCCTCTACTTTCTTCAAAAATTTCGTGTTGATGTTCAGCCTTTTCAAAAAGCTGGGCGATTGGAAGATTGATCATGTTCCTACAACATTTTCTAGTCTATCAACTTCCCAATGAGTTAAATATCGAAAGAAAGATAACAACTGGTCGTGCTTTGTCCCATTTTGAAGCCCTAGATCCCCTCTGTTCTCTTCATAAATTTCGTGTTAATGTTTAGCCTTTTAAAAAATCTGGGGCATTGGAAGATGGATCATGTTCCTACAACATTTTTTAGTCTATCACTTTCCGAATGAGTTTAATCTCGAAAGTGAGATTAAAACTGGTCGTGCTTGGTCCCATTTTGAAGCCATAGATCCCCTCTGTTTTCTTCATAAATTTGGTGTTAATGTTTAGCCTTTTCAAAAAGCTGGGGCATTGGAAGATAGATCATGTTCCAACAACATTTTTTAGTCTATCAACTTCCGAATGAGTTGAATCTCGAAAGTGAGATTACAACTGGTCGTGCTTGGTCCCATTTTGAAGCCCTAGATCCCCTTTACTTGCTTCATAAATTTTGTGTTGATGTTTAGCCCTTTAAAAAAGCTAGGGCATTGGAAGATAGATCATGTTCCTACACCATTTTTTAGTCTATCAACTTCTGAATGAGTTTATTCTCAAAAGCGAGATCACTACTGGTCGTGCTTGGTCCAATTTTGAAGCCCTAGATCCCCTCTACTTGCTTCATAATTTTCGTGTTGATTTTCAGCCATTTCAAAAAGCTGGGGCATTGGAAGACGGCTCATGTTCCTACATTTTTTAGTCTATCAAATTCCGAATGAGTTTAATATCGAAAGTGAGATTACAACTGGTCGTGCTTGGTCCCATTTTGAAGCCCTAGATCCCCTCTGTTTTCTTCATAAATTTCGTGTTAATGTTTAGCCTTTTAAAAAATCTGGGGCATTGGAAGATGGATCATGTTCCTACAACATTTTTTAGTCTATCACTTTCCGAATGAGTTTAATCTCGAAAGTGAGATTAAAACTGGTCGTGCTTGGTCCCATTTTGAAGCCATAGATCCCCTCTGTTTTCTTCATAAATTTGGTGTTAATGTTTAGCCTTTTCAAAAAGCTGGGGCATTGGAAGATAGATCATGTTCCAACAACATTTTTTAGTCTATCAACTTCCGAATGAGTTGAATCTCGAAAGTGAGACTACAACTGGTCGTGCTTGGTCCCATTTTGAAGCCCTAGATCCCCTTTACCTGCTTCATAAATTTCGTGTTGATGTTTAGCCTTTTCAAAAAGCTGGGTCATTGGAAGATGGCTCATGTTCCTGCAACATTTTTTAGTCTATCAACTTCCGAATGAGTTTAGTTTTGAAAGCGAGATTACAACTGGTCGTGCTTGGTCCCATTTTGAAGCCCTAGATCTCTTCTACTTGCTTCATAAAATTCGTTTTGATGTTTTGCCTTTTCAAAAAGCTGGGGCATTGGAAGACGGCTCATGTTCCTACATTTTTTAGTCTATCAATTTCCGAATGAGTTTAATCCCGAAAATGAGATTACAACTGGTCGTGTTTGGTCCCATTTTGAAGCCATAGATCCCCTCTGTTTTCTTCATAAATTTGGTGTTAATGTTTAGCCTTTTAAAAAAGCTGGGGCATTGGAAAATAGATCATGTTCCTACAACATTTTTTAGTCTATCACTTTCCGAATGAGTTTGATCTCGAAAGTGAGATTAAAACTGGTCGTGCTTGGTCCCATTTTGAAGCCATAGATCACCTCTGTTTTCTTCATAAATTTCGTGTTAATGTTTAGCCTTTTCAAAAAGCTGGGGCATTGGAAGATAGATCATGTTCCAACAACATTTTTTAGTCTATCAACTTCCGAATGAGTTGAATCTCGAAAGTGAGATTACAACTGGTCGTGCTTGGTCCCATTTTGAAGCCCTAGATCCCCTTTACTTGCTTCATAAATTTTGTGTTGATGTTTAGCCCTTTAAAAAAGCTAGGGCATTGGAAGATAGATCATGTTCCTACACCATTTTTTAGTCTATCAACTTCTGAATGAGTTTATTCTCAAAAGCGAGATCACTACTGGTCGTGCTTGGTCCAATTTTGAAGCCCTAGATCCCCTCTACTTGCTTCATAATTTTCGTGTTGATTTTCAGCCATTTCAAAAAGCTGGGGCATTGGAAGACGGCTCATGTTCCTACATTTTTTAGTCTATCAAATTCCGAATGAGTTTAATATCGAAAGTGAGATTACAACTGGTCGTGCTTGGTCCCATTTTGAAGCCCTAGATCCCCTCTGTTTTCTTCATAAATTTCGTGTTAATGTTTAGCCTTTTAAAAAAGCTGGGGCATTGGAAGATAGATCATGTTCCAACAACATTTTTTAGTCTATCAACTTCCGAATGAGTTTAATCTCGAAAGTGAGATTACAACTGGTCGTGCTTGGTCCCATTTTGAAGCCCTAGATCCCCTTTACTTGCTTCATAAATTTCGTGTTGATGTTTAGCCTTTTAAAAAAGCTAGGGCATTGGAAGATAGATCATGTTCCTACACCATTTTTTAGTCTATCAACTTCCGAATGAGTTTAATCTCGAAAGTGAGATTACAACTGGTCGTGCTTGGTCCCATTTTGAAGCCCTAGATCCCCTCTGTTTTCTTCATAAATTTCGTGTTAATGTTTAGCCTTTTAAAAAATCTGGGGCATTGGAAGATGGATCATGTTCCTACAACATTTTTTAGTCTATCACTTTCCGAATGAGTTTAATCTCGAAAGTGAGATTAAAACTGGTCGTGCTTGGTCCCATTTTGAAGCCATAGATCCCCTCTGTTTTCTTCATAAATTTGGTGTTAATGTTTAGCCTTTTCAAAAAGCTGGGGCATTGGAAGATAGATCATGTTCCAACAACATTTTTTAGTCTATCAACTTCCGAATGAGTTGAATCTCGAAAGTGAGATTACAACTGGTCGTGCTTGGTCCCATTTTGAAGCCCTAGATCCCCTTTACTTGCTTCATAAATTTTGTGTTGATGTTTAGCCCTTTAAAAAAGCTAGGGCATTGGAAGATAGATCATGTTCCTACACCATTTTTTAGTCTATCAACTTCTGAATGAGTTTATTCTCAAAAGCGAGATCACTACTGGTCGTGCTTGGTCCAATTTTGAAGCCCTAGATCCCCTCTACTTGCTTCATAATTTTCGTGTTGATTTTCAGCCATTTCAAAAAGCTGGGGCATTGGAAGACGGCTCATGTTCCTACATTTTTTAGTCTATCAAATTCCGAATGAGTTTAATATCGAAAGTGAGATTACAACTGGTCGTGCTTGGTCCCATTTTGAAGCCCTAGATCCCCTCTGTTTTCTTCATAAATTTCGTGTTAATGTTTAGCCTTTTAAAAAATCTGGGGCATTGGAAGATGGATCATGTTCCTACAACATTTTTTAGTCTATCACTTTCCGAATGAGTTTAATCTCGAAAGTGAGATTAAAACTGGTCGTGCTTGGTCCCATTTTGAAGCCATAGATCCCCTCTGTTTTCTTCATAAATTTGGTGTTAATGTTTAGCCTTTTCAAAAAGCTGGGGCATCGGAAGATAGATCATGTTCCAACAACATTTTTTAGTCTATCAACTTCCGAATGAGTTGAATCTCGAAAGTGAGATTACAACTGGTCGTGCTTGGTCCCATTTTGAAGCCCTAGATCCCCTTTACTTGCTTCATAAATTTTGTGTTGATGTTTAGCCCTTTAAAAAAGCTAGGGCATTGGAAGATAGATCATGTTCCTACACCATTTTTTAGTCTATCAACTTCTGAATGAGTTTAATCTCAAAAGCGAGATCACTACTGGTCGTGCTTGGTCCAATTTTGAAGCCCTAGATCCCCTCTACTTGCTTCATAATTTTCGTGTTGATTTTCAGCCATTTCAAAAAGCTGGGGCATTGGAAGACGGCTCATGTTCCTACATTTTTTAGTCTATCAAATTCCGAATGAGTTTAATATCGAAAGTGAGATTACAACTGGTCGTGCTTGGTCCCATTTTGAAGCCCTAGATCCCCTCTGTTTTCTTCATAAATTTCGTGTTAATGTTTAGCCTTTTAAAAAATCTGGGGCATTGGAAGATGGATCATGTTCCTACAACATTTTTTAGTCTATCACTTTCCGAATGAGTTTAATCTCGAAAGTGAGATTAAAACTGGTCGTGCTTGGTCCCATTTTGAAGCCATAGATCCCCTCTGTTTTCTTCATAAATTTGGTGTTAATGTTTAGCCTTTTCAAAAAGCTGGGGCATTGGAAGATAGATCATGTTCCAACAACATTTTTTAGTCTATCAACTTCCGAATGAGTTGAATCTCGAAAGTGAGATTACAACTGGTCGTGCTTGGTCCCATTTTGAAGCCCTAGATCCCCTTTACTTGCTTCATAAATTTTGTGTTGATGTTTAGCCCTTTAAAAAAGCTAGGGCATTGGAAGATAGATCATGTTCCTACACCATTTTTTAGTCTATCAACTTCTGAATGAGTTTAATCTCAAAAGCGAGATCACTACTGGTCGTGCTTGGTCCAATTTTGAAGCCCTAGATCCCCTCTACTTGCTTCATAATTTTCGTGTTGATTTTCAGCCATTTCAAAAAGCTGGGGCATTGGAAGATTAAGTATGTTCCTACAACATTTTTTAGTCTATCAACTTCCGAATGAGTTTAACCTCGAAAGTGAGATTACAACTGGTCGTGTTTGGTCCCATTTTGAAGCCCTAGATATCTTCTCCTTGCTTTATAAATTTCGTGTTAATGTTTAGCCTCTTAAAAAACTGTGGCATTGGAAGATTAAGTATGTTCCTACAACATTTTTTAGTCTATCATATTCCTTATGAGTTTAATCTCGAAAGTGAGATTACAACTGGTCGTGTTTGGTCCCATTTTGAAGCCCTAGATCCCCTTTACTTGCTTCATAAATTTCGTGTTGATGTTTAGCCTTTTAATAAAGCTGGGGCATTGGAAGATGGATCATGTTCCTAATTCATTTTTAGTCTATCAACTTCCGAAGGAGTTTAACCTCGAAAGTGAGATTACAACTGGTCTTGCTCGGTCCCATTTTGAAGCCCTAGATCCCCTTTACTTGCTTCATAAATTTCGTGTTGATGTTTAGCCTTTTCAAAAAGCTGGGTCATTGGAAGATGGCTCATGTTCCTACAACATTTTCTAGTCTATCAACTTCCGAATGAGTTTAATTTTGTAAAGCGAGATTACAACTGGTCGTGCTTGGTTCCATTTTGAAGCCCTAGATCTCTTCTACTTGCTTCATAAAATTCGTGTTGATGTTTTGCCTTTTCAAAAAGCTGGGACATTGTAAGATGGCTCATGCTCCTACAACATTTTCTAGTCTATCAACTTCCGAATGAGTTTAATCTCGAAAGTGAGATTACAACTGGTCGTGCTTGGTCCCATTTTGAAGCCCTAGATTTCTTCTACTTGCTTCATAAAATTCGTGTTGATGTTTTGCCTTTTCAAAAAGCTGGGGCATTGGAAGACGGCTCATGTTCCTACATTTTTTAGTCTATCAATTTCCGAATGAGTTTAATCTCGAAAGTGAGATTACAACTGGTCGTGCTTGGTCCCATTTTGAAGCCCTAGATCTCTTCTACTTGCTTCATAAAATTCGTGTTGATGTTTTGCCTTTTCAAAAAGCTGGGGCATTGGAAGACGGCTCATGTTCCTACATTTTTTAGTCTATCAATTTCCGAATGAGTTTAATCTCGAAAGTGAGATTACAACTGGTCGTGCTTGGTCCCATTTTGAAGCCCTAGATATCTTCTCCTTGCTTTATAAATTTCGTGTTAATGTTTAGCCTCTTAAAAAACTGTGGCATTGGAAGATTAAGTATGTTCCTACAACATTTTTTAGTCTATCAAATTCCGATTGAGTTTAATCTCGAAAGTGAGATTACAACTGGTCTTGCTCGGTCCCATTTTGAAGCCCTAGATCCCCTTTACTTGCTTCATAAATTTCGTGTTGATGTTTAGCCTTTTCAAAAAGCTGGGTCATTGAAAGATGGCTCATGTTCCTACAACATTTTCTAGTCTATCAACTTCCGAATGAGTTTCATTTTGTAAGCGAGATTACAACTGGTCGTGCTTGGTTCCATTTTGAAGCCCTAGATCTCTTCTACTTGCTTCATAAAATTCGTGTTGATGTTTTGCCTTTTCAAAAAGCTGGGACATTGGAAGATGGCTCATGTTCCTACAACATTTTCTAGTCTATCAACTTCCGAATGAGTTTAATCTCGAAAGTGAGATTACAACTGGTCGTGCTTGGTCCCATTTTGAAGCCCTAGATTTCTTCTACTTGCTTCATAAAATTCGTGTTGATGTTTTGCCTTTTCAAAAAGCTGGGGCATTGGAAGACGGCTCATGTTCCTACATTTTTTAGTCTGTCAATTTCCGAATGAGTTTAATCTCGAAAGTGAGATTACAACTGGTCGTGCTTGGTCCCATTTTGAAGCCCTAGATCTCTTCTACTTGCTTCATAAAATTCGTGTTGATGTTTTGCCTTTTCAAAAAGCTGGGGCATTGGAAGACGGCTCATGTTCCTACATTTTTTAGTCTATCAATTTCCGAATGAGTTTAATCTCGAAAGTGAGATTACAACTGGTCGTGCTTGGTCCCATTTTGAAGCCCTAGATATCTTCTCCTTGCTTTATAAATTTCGTGTTAATGTTTAGCCTCTTAAAAAACTGTGGCATTGGAAGATTAAGTATGTTCCTACAACATTTTTTAGTCTATCAAATTCCGATTGAGTTTAATCTCGAAAGTGAGATTACAACTGGTCTTGCTCGGTCCCATTTTGAAGCCCTAGATCCCCTTTACTTGCTTCATAAATTTCGTGTTGATGTTTAGCCTTTTCAAAAAGCTGGGTCATTGGAAGATGGCTCATGTTCCTACAACATTTTCTAGTCTATCAACTTCCGAATGAGTTTAATTTTGTAAGCGAGATTACAACTGGTCGTGCTTGGTTCCATTTTGAAGCCCTAGATCTCTTCTACTTGCTTCATAAAATTCGTGTTGATGTTTTGCCTTTTCAAAAAGCTGGGACATTGGAAGATGGCTCATGTTCCTACAACATTTTCTAGTCTATCAACTTCCGAATTAGTTTAGTTTTGAAAGCGAGATTACAACTGGTCGTGTTTGGTCCAATTTTGAAGCCCTAGATCCCCTTTACTTGCTTCATAAATTTCGTGTTGATGTTTAGCCTTTTCAAAAAGCTGGGGCATTGGAAGATGGCTCATGCTCCTTCAACATTTTCTAGTCTATCAACTTCCGAATTAGTTTAGTTTTGAAAGCGAGATTACAACTGGTCGTGTTTGTTCCAATTTTGAAGCCCTAGATCCCCTTTACTTGCTTCATAAATTTCGTGTTGATGTTTAGCCTTTTCAAAAAGCTGGGGCATTGGAAGATGGCTCATGCTCCTTCAACATTTTCTAGTCTATCAACTTCCGAATGAGTTTAATTTTGTAAGCGAGATTACAACTGGTCGTGCTTGGTCCCATTTTGAAGCCCTAGATCTCTTCTACTTGCTTCATAAAATTCGTGTTGATGTTTTGCCTTTTCAAAAAGCTGGGGCATTGGAAGATGGCTCATGTTCCTACAACATTTTCTAGTCTATCAACTTCCGAATTAGTTTAGTTTTGAAAGCGAGATTACAACTGGTCGTGCTTGGTCCCATTTTGAAGCCCTAGATTTCTTCTACTTGCTTCATAAAATTCGTGTTGATGTTTTGCCTTTTCAAAAAGCTGGGGCATTGGAAGACGGCTCATGTTCCTACATTTTTTAGTCTATCAATTTCCGAATGAGTTTAATCTCGAAAGTGAGATTACAACTGGTCGTGCTTGGTCCCATTTTGAAGCCCTAGATCTCTTCTACTTGCTTCATAAAATTCGTGTTGATGTTTTGCCTTTTCAAAAAGCTGGGGCATTGGAAGACGGCTCATGTTCCTACATTTTTTAGTCTATCAATTTCCGAATGAGTTTAATCTCGAAAGTGAGATTACAACTGGTCGTGCTTGGTCCCATTTTGAAGCCCTAGATATCTTCTCCTTGCTTTATAAATTTCGTGTTAATGTTTAGCCTCTTAAAAAACTGTGGCATTGGAAGATTAAGTATGTTCCTACAACATTTTTTAGTCTATCAAATTCCGATTAAGTTTAATCTCGAAAGTGAGATTACAACTGGTCTTGCTCGGTCCCATTTTGAAGCCCTAGATCCCCTTTACTTGCTTCATAAATTTCGTGTTGATGTTTAGCCTTTTCAAAAAGCTGGGTCATTGGAAGATGGCTCATGTTCCTACAACATTTTCTAGTCTATCAACTTCCGAATGAGTTTAATTTTGTAAGCGAGATTACAACTGGTCGTGCTTGGTTCCATTTTGAAGCCCTAGATCTCTTCTACTTGCTTCATAAAATTCGTGTTGATGTTTTGCCTTTTCAAAAAGCTGGGACATTGGAAGATGGCTCATGTTCCTACAACATTTTCTAGTCTATCAACTTCCGAATTAGTTTAGTTTTGAAAGCGAGATTACAACTGGTCGTGTTTGGTCCAATTTTGAAGCCCTAGATCCCCTTTACTTGCTTCATAAATTTCGTGTTGATGTTTAGCCTTTTCAAAAAGCTGGGGCATTGGAAGATGGCTCATGCTCCTTCAACATTTTCTAGTCTATCAACTTCCGAATGAGTTTAATTTTGTAAGCGAGATTACAACTGGTCGTGCTTGGTCCCATTTTGAAGCCCTAGATCTCTTCTACTTGCTTCATAAAATTCGTGTTGATGTTTTGCCTTTTCAAAAAGCTGGGGCATTGGAAGACGGCTCATGTTCCTACATTTTTTAGTCTATCAATTTCCGAATGAGTTTAATCTCGAAAGTGAGATTACAACTGGTCGTGCTTGGTCCCATTTTGAAGCCCTAGATATCTTCTCCTTGCTTTATAAATTTCGTGTTAATGTTTAGCCTCTTAAAAAACTGTGGCATTGGAAGATTAAGTATGTTCCTACAACATTTTTTAGTCTATCAAATTCCGAATGAGTTTAATCTCGAAAGTGAGATTACAACTGGTCGTGTTTGGTCCCATTTTGAAGCCCTAGATCCCCTTTACTTGCTTCATAAATTTCGTGTTGATGTTTTGCCTTTTCAAAAAGCTGGGACATTGGAAGATGGCTCATGCTCCTACAACATTTTCTAGTCTATCAACTTCCGAATGGGTTTAATTTTGTAAGCGAGATTACAACTGGTAATGCTTGGTCCCATTTTGAAGCCATAGATCCCCTCTGTTTTTTTCATAAATTTGGTGTTAATGTTTAGCCTTTTTAAAAAACTGGGGCATTGGAAGATAGATCATGTTCCTACAACATTTTTTAGTCTATCAATTTCCGAATGAGTTTAATCTCGAAAGCGAGATTACAACTGGTCGTGCTCGATCCCATTTTGAAGCCCTAGATCCCCTTTACTTGCTTCATAAATTTCGTGTTAATGTTTAGCTTTTTAAAAAAGCTAGGGCATTGGAAGATAGATCATGTTTTTACACCATTTTTTAGTCTATCAACTTCCGAATGAGTTTAATCTCGAAAGCGAGATTACAACTAGTCGTGCTTGGTACCATTTTGAAGCCCTAGATCCCCTCTACTTGCTTCATAATTTTCGTGTTGATTTTCAGCCATTTCAAAAAGCTTGGGCATTGGAAGATTAAGTATGTTCTACAACATTTTTTAGTCTATCAACTTCCGAATGAGTTTCATCTCGAAAGTGAGATTACAACTGGTCTTGCTCGGTCCCATTTTGAAGCCCTAGATCCCCTTTACTTGCTTCATAAATTTCGTGTTGATGTTTAGCCTTTTCAAAAAGCTGGGTCATTGGAAGATGGCTCATGTTCCTACAACATTATCTAGTCCATCAACTTCCGAATGAGTTTAATTTTGTAAGCGAGATTACAACTGGTTGTGCTTGCTCCATTTTTGAAGCCCTAGATCTCTTCTACTTGCTTCGTAAAATTCGTGTTGATGTTTTGCCTTTTCAAAAAGCTGGGGCATTGGAAGACGTCTCATGTTCCTACAACATTTTTTAGTCTATCAATTTCCGAAAGAAATTAATCTCGAAAGCGAGATTACAACTGGTCGTGCTCGATCCCATTTTGAAGCCCTAGATCCCCTTTACTTGCTTCATAAATTTCGTGTTGATGTTTAGCCTTTTCAAAAAGCAGGGGCATTGGAAGATGGCTCATGTTCCTCCAACATTTTTTAGTCTATCAACTTCCGAATGAGTTTAATCTCGAAATTGAGATTACAACTGGTAATGCTTGGTCCCATTTTGAAGCCATAGATCCCCTCTGTTTTCTTCATAAATTTGGTGTTAATGTTTAGCCTTTTAAAAAAACTGGGGCATTGGAAGATAGATCATGTTCCTACAACATTTTTTAGTCTATCAATTTCCGAATGAGTTTAATCTCGAAAGTGAGATTACAACTGGTCGTGTTTGGTCCCATTTTGAAGCCCTAGATCCCCTTTACTTGCTTCATAAATTTCGTGTTAATGTTTAGCTTTTTAAAAAAGCTAGGGCATTGGAAGATAGATCATGTTTTTACACCATTTTTTAGTCTATCAACTTCCGAATGAGTTTAATCTCGAAAGCGAGATTACAACTAGTCGTGCTTGGTACCATTTTGAAGCCCTAGATCCCCTCTACTTGCTTCATAATTTTCGTGTTGATTTTCAGCCATTTCAAAAAGCTTGGGCATTGGAAGATTAAGTATGTTCTACAACATTTTTTAGTCTATCAACTTCCGAATGAGTTTCATCTCGAAAGTGAGATTACAACTGGTCTTGCTTGGTCCCATTTTGAAGCCCTAGATCCCCTTTACTTGCTTCATAAATTTCGTGTTGATGTTTAGCCTTTTCAAAAAGCTGGGTCATTGGAAGATGGCTCATGTTCCTACAACATTTTCTAGTCTATCAACTTCCGAATGAGTTTAATTTTGTATGCGAGATTACAACTGGTTGTGCTTGCTCCATTTTTGAAGCCCTAGATCTCTTCTACTTGCTTCGTAAAATTCGTGTTGATGTTTTGCCTTTTCAAAAAGCTGGGGCATTGGAAGACGGCTCATGTTCCTACATTTTTTAGTCTATCAATTTCCGAATGAGTTTAATCTCGAAAGTGAGATTACAACTGGTCGTGCTTGGTCCCATTTTGAAGCCCTAGATCTCATCTACTTGCTTCATAAAATTCGTGTTGATGTTTTGCCTTTTCAAAAAGCTGGGGCATTGGAAGACGGCTCATGTTCCTACATTTTTTAGTCTATCAATTTCCGAATGAGTTTAATCTCGAAAGTGAGATTACAACTGGTCGTGCTTGGTCCCATTTTGAAGCCCTAGATATCTTCTCCTTGCTTTATAAATTTCGTGTTAATGTTTAGCCTCTTAAAAAACTGTGGCATTGGAAGATTAAGTATGTTCCTACAACATTTTTTAGTCTATCAAATTCCGATTAAGTTTAATCTCGAAAGTGAGATTACAACTGGTCTTGCTCGGTCCCATTTTGAAGCCCTAGATCCCCTTTACTTGCTTCATAAATTTCGTGTTGATGTTTAGCCTTTTCAAAAAGCTGGGTCATTGGAAGATGGCTCATGTTCCTACAACATTTTCTAGTCTATCAACTTCCGAATGAGTTTAATTTTGTAAGCGAGATTACAACTGGTCGTGCTTGGTTCCATTTTGAAGCCCTAGATCTCTTCTACTTGCTTCATAAAATTCGTGTTGATGTTTTGCCTTTTCAAAAAGCTGGGACATTGGAAGATGGCTCATGTTCCTACAACATTTTCTAGTCTATCAACTTCCGAATTAGTTTAGTTTTGAAAGCGAGATTACAACTGGTCGTGTTTGGTCCAATTTTGAAGCCCTAGATCCCCTTTACTTGCTTCATAAATTTCGTGTTAATGTTTAGCCTTTTCAAAAAGCTGGGGCATTGGAAGATGGCTCATGCTCCTTCAACATTTTCTAGTCTATCAACTTCCGAATGAGTTTAATTTTGTAAGCGAGATTACAACTGGTCGTGCTTGGTCCCATTTTGAAGCCCTAGATCTCTTCTACTTGCTTCATAAAATTCGTGTTGATGTTTTGCCTTTTCAAAAAGCTGGGGCATTGGAAGACGGCTCATGTTCCTACATTTTTTAGTCTATCAATTTCCGAATGAGTTTAATCTCGAAAGTGAGATTACAACTGGTCGTGCTTGGTCCCATTTTGAAGCCCTAGATATCTTCTCCTTGCTTTATAAATTTCGTGTTAATGTTTAGCCTCTTAAAAAACTGTGGCATTGGAAGATTAAGTATGTTCCTACAACATTTTTTAGTCTATCAAATTCCGAATGAGTTTAATCTCGAAAGTGAGATTACAACTGGTCGTGTTTGGTCCCATTTTGAAGCCCTAGATCCCCTTTACTTGCTTCATAAATTTCGTGTTGATGTTTTGCCTTTTCAAAAAGCTGGGACATTGGAAGATGGCTCATGTTCCTACAACATTTTCTAGTCTATCAACTTCCGAATTAGTTTAGTTTTGAAAGCGAGATTACAACTGGTCGTGCTTGGTCCGATTTTGAAGCCCTAGATCCCTTTTACTTGCTTCATAAATTTCGTGTTGATGTTTAGCCTTTTCAAAAAGCTGGGGCATTGGAAGATGGCTCATGCTCCTACAACATTTTCTAGTCTATCAACTTCCGAATGGGTTTAATTTTGTAAGCGAGATTACAACTGGTAATGCTTGGTCCCATTTTGAAGCCATAGATCCCCTCTGTTTTTTTCATAAATTTGGTGTTAATGTTTAGCCTTTTTAAAAAACTGGGGCATTGGAAGATAGATCATGTTCCTACAACATTTTTTAGTCTATCAATTTCCGAATGAGTTTAATCTCGAAAGCGAGATTACAACTGGTCGTGCTCGATCCCATTTTGAAGCCCTAGATCCCCTTTACTTGCTTCATAAATTTCGTGTTAATGTTTAGCTTTTTAAAAAAGCTAGGGCATTGGAAGATAGATCATGTTTTTACACCATTTTTTAGTCTATCAACTTCCGAATGAGTTTAATCTCGAAAGCGAGATTACAACTAGTCGTGCTTGGTACCATTTTGAAGCCCTAGATCCCCTCTACTTGCTTCATAATTTTCGTGTTGATTTTCAGCCATTTCAAAAAGCTTGGGCATTGGAAGATTAAGTATGTTCTACAACATTTTTTAGTCTATCAACTTCCGAATGAGTTTCATCTCGAAAGTGAGATTACAACTGGTCTTGCTCGGTCCCATTTTGAAGCCCTAGATCCCCTTTACTTGCTTCATAAATTTCGTGTTGATGTTTAGCCTTTTCAAAAAGCTGGGTCATTGGAAGATGGCTCATGTTCCTACAACATTATCTAGTCCATCAACTTCCGAATGAGTTTAATTTTGTAAGCGAGATTACAACTGGTTGTGCTTGCTCCATTTTTGAAGCCCTAGATCTCTTCTACTTGCTTCGTAAAATTCGTGTTGATGTTTTGCCTTTTCAAAAAGCTGGGGCATTGGAAGACGGCTCATGTTCCTACAACATTTTCTAGTCTATCAACTTCCGAATGAGTTTAATTTTGTAAGCGAGATTACAACTGGTAATGCTTGGACCCATTTTGAAGCCATAGATCCCCTCTGTTTTTTTCATAAATTTGGTGTTAATGTTTAGCCTTTTTAAAAAACTGGGGCATTGGAAGATAGATCATGTTCCTACAACATTTTTTAGTCTATCAATTTCCGAATGAGTTTAATCTCGAAAGCGAGATTACAACTGGTCGTGCTCGATCCCATTTTGAAGCCCTAGATCCCCTTTACTTGCTTCATAAATTTCGTGTTAATGTTTAGCTTTTTAAAAAAGCTAGGGCATTGGAAGATAGATCATGTTTTTACACCATTTTTTAGTCTATCAACTTCCGAATGAGTTTAATCTCGAAAGCGAGATTACAACTAGTCGTGCTTGGTACCATTTTGAAGCCCTAGATCCCCTCTACTTGCTTCATAATTTTCGTGTTGATTTTCAGCCATTTCAAAAAGCTTGGGCATTGGAAGATTAAGTATGTTCTACAACATTTTTTAGTCTATCAACTTCCGAATGAGTTTCATCTCGAAAGTGAGATTACAACTGGTCTTGCTCGGTCCCATTTTGAAGCCCTAGATCCCCTTTACTTGCTTCATAAATTTCGTGTTGATGTTTAGCCTTTTCAAAAAGCTGGGTCATTGGAAGATGGCTCATGTTCCTACAACATTATCTAGTCCATCAACTTCCGAATGAGTTTAATTTTGTAAGCGAGATTACAACTGGTTGTGCTTGCTCCATTTTTGAAGCCCTAGATCTCTTCTACTTGCTTCGTAAAATTCGTGTTGATGTTTTGCCTTTTCAAAAAGCTGGGGCATTGGAAGACGGCTCATGTTCCTACAACATTTTTTAGTCTATCAATTTCCGAAAGAAATTAATCTCGAAAGCGAGATTACAACTGGTCGTGCTCGATCCCATTTTGAAGCCCTAGATCCCCTTTACTTGCTTCATAAATTTCGTGTTGATGTTTAGCCTTTTCAAAAAGCAGGGGCATTGGAAGATGGCTCATGTTCCTCCAACATTTTTTAGTCTATCAACTTCCGAATGAGTTTAATCTCGAAATTGAGATTACAACTGGTAATGCTTGGTCCCATTTTGAAGCCATAGATCCCCTCTGTTTTCTTCATAAATTTGGTGTTAATGTTTAGCCTTTTAAAAAAACTGGGGCATTGGAAGATAGATCATGTTCCTACAACATTTTTTAGTCTATCAATTTCCGAATGAGTTTAATCTCGAAAGTGAGATTACAACTAGTCGTGTTTGGTCCCATTTTGAAGACCTAGATCCCCTTTACTTGCTTCATAAATTTCGTGTTAATGTTTAGCTTTTTAAAAAAGCTAGGGCATTGGAAGATAGATCATGTTTTTACACCATTTTTTAGTCTATCAACTTCCGAATGAGTTTAATCTCGAAAGCGAGATTACAACTAGTCGTGCTTGGTACCATTTTGAAGCCCTAGATCCCCTCTACTTGCTTCATAATTTTCGTGTTGATTTTCAGCCATTTCAAAAAGCTTGGGCATTGGAAGATTAAGTATGTTCTACAACATTTTTTAGTCTATCAACTTCCGAATGAGTTTCATCTCGAAAGTGAGATTACAACTGGTCTTGCTTGGTCCCATTTTGAAGCCCTAGATCCCCTTTACTTGCTTCATAAATTTCGTGTTGATGTTTAGCCTTTTCAAAAAGCTGGGTCATTGGAAGATGGCTCATGTTCCTACAACATTTTCTAGTCTATCAACTTCCGAATGAGTTTAATTTTGTATGCGAGATTACAACTGGTTGTGCTTGCTCCATTTTTGAAGCCCTAGATCTCTTCTACTTGCTTCGTAAAATTCGTGTTGATGTTTTGCCTTTTCAAAAAGCTGGGGCATTGGAAGACGGCTCATGTTCCTACAACATTTTTTAGTCTATCAATTTCCGAATGAAATTAATCTCGAAAGCGAGATTACAACTGGTCGTGCTCGATCCCATTTTGAAGCCCTAGATCCCCTTTACTTGCTTCATAAATTTCGTGTTGATGTTTAGCCTTTTCAAAAAGCAGGGGCATTGGAAGATGGCTCATGTTCCTCCAACATTTTTTAGTCTATCAACTTCCGAATGAGTTTAATCTCGAAATTGAGATTACAACTGGTAATGCTTGGTCCCATTTTGAAGCCATAGATCCCCTCTGTTTTCTTCATAAATTTGGTGTTAATGTTTAGCCTTTTAAAAAAACTGGGGCATTGGAAGATAGATCATGTTCCTACAACATTTTTTAGTCTATCAACTTCCGAATGAGTTTAATCTCGAAAGCGAGATTACAACTAGTCGTGCTTGGTACCATTTTGAAGCCCTAGATCCCCTCTACTTGCTTCATAATTTTCGTGTTGATTTTCAGCCATTTCAAAAAGCTTGGGCATTGGAAGATTAAGTATGTTCTACAACATTTTTTAGTCTATCAACTTCCGAATGAGTTTCATCTCGAAAGTGAGATTACAACTGGTCTTGCTTGGTCCCATTTTGAAGCCCTAGATCCCCTTTACTTGCTTCATAAATTTCGTGTTGATGTTTAGCCTTTTCAAAAAGCTGGGTCATTGGAAGATGGCTCATGTTCCTAGAACATTTTCTAGTCTATCAACTTCCGAATGAGTTTAATTTTGTATGCGAGATTACAACTGGTTGTGCTTGCTCCATTTTTGAAGCCCTAGATCTCTTCTACTTGCTTCGTAAAATTCGTGTTGATGTTTTGCCTTTTCAAAAAGCTGGGGCATTGGAAGACGGCTCATGTTCCTACAACATTTTTTAGTCTATCAATTTCCGAATGAAATTAATCTCGAAAGCGAGATTACAACTGGTCGTGCTCGATCCCATTTTGAAGCCCTAGATCCCCTTTACTTGCTTCATAAATTTCGTGTTGATGTTTAGCCTTTTCAAAAAGCAGGGGCATTGGAAGATGGCTCATGTTCCTCCAACATTTTTTAGTCTATCAACTTCCGAATGAGTTTAATCTCGAAATTGAGATTATAACTGGTAATGCTTGGTCCCATTTTGAAGCCATAGATCCCCTCTGTTTTCTTCATAAATTTGGTGTTAATGTTAAGCCTTTTAAAAAAGCTGGGGCATTGGAAGATAGATCATGTTCCTACAACATTTTTTAGTCTATCAATTTCCGAATGAATTCAATCTCGAAAGTGAGATTACAACTGGGGTCGAATTCTGAACGTCGATTTAAGTCAAGTTTTGTACTTGACTTATGGTTTTTCGTACTTGACTTAAAAAGTACGATTCCGAACCGAAAATTTTTAAAGTCAAGTAGAATTTGATGCTTGACTTTACCGAATTTCTTACTTGACTTGACGGAATTTTCAAGCCTACAAATTGTTGGATTTACGGCCTCTAAGTATGACTTAGCCAATGCAAATGACTAACAGTGGCACTAGTTTTCTATTATTGTTGCCATTGTAAACAAACAACATGTCGAGCACAGACTCCTCGTCCTCGTCGGACTCTTCGTCTAGTGAAAATGGTGACGAGTTAAACGAATTTCTGGATGACTTGAATTTTTTAAATGGGGTTCTGCGTGACAACGCCAGCGAATCATCAAACAGTGAAGACAGTGATTATCGTAGAGAATGTAGGAAGAGAAAACGAGAAACTATGTCTGGTTTTTATGCAAAACGCAAAGATGTTCTGCAATTTTTTGATGAAGAAAAGATACGCAGAACGTTTAGATTTGACCGAGCATCAATTGAGTTCATAACGGGTATTTTTTTTTACTATAAGGTGTTTGTTTGATGTTGCTAATTAGTTCATTTGAAATCCTAGATCTAGTTACACCCCACTTGCCCAAGAGAAAGACAAAGGCCAAACGTAGACTCACACCATTAGATCAGGTGTTGATGGCTCTCCAATTTTATGCCACCGGTACTTTTCAGACTGTGGTTGGCAATGTTTTGAGGCTTAGTCAGTCTTCTGTGTGTCGGTCTGTGCACAGTGTTTCAGTAGCACTGTGTTATATATCTAAAAACATGTTTTCCAGTCGATCTGGTTAAGGTAGATGCTAGGGTTTGCACAGCAAATAAACTGTATTGGTAATGAATCACTATTATATTCCTAGACCAAAAAAGGTTTCGAAAACGTTGCTAGAATGCCAGGTGTAGTAGGCTGCATTGACGGCTCTCACATTCGAATTGTGCGACCGGTAGACCACGAAAAAGCTTATGTAAACAGGAAGAACTATCATTCCATCAATATTCAGGTATACTAAAATTCAATTTTTAACTTAGGCTTTCTAAATGATATTCATAAAAGCTCCTGTTGGTCTTATATAGGGCATTTGCGATGCTGATTGTCGTTTCCTATCTATAAATGCTACGAAGCCCGGCAGTTGCCATGACTCAACGATTTTCAAAGCGAGTGCCATTGGCAAAAAATTTGCTAGTGGTGCGTTTGGTCAAGGTTATCTCCTTGGTGATAGTGGATATGCCTGCTCCACATACCTTATAACTCCCTATGGAAATCCTTCGACACCTCAAGAAGTAGTCATAACTAAAATTGGTTTCCTGTAATAGCGTCACATTTTTTTAAAACGTTCATAGGAACGATTTAATGCATCACATAAGGCAACTCGGTCCGCAGTGGAACGGTCATTTGGCATTTTAAAAAAAAGGTTCCCCTGTTTACACACTGAACTGCGTCTTTCGCCAACAAGGGCGTCTCGGTATGCTGCTTTGATATAGTTAGATGCGCATTGCCGTACTTAAATGAGTTGAAATCGTAGGGTAATAGTGGCATGTTGTGTGCTGCATAACATAGCACTTGATCGAAACCAGAACTTAGATGATGACGAATTGGCCGATTTACCCCTTGACGACGACGACGAAGGTGACGACCCTCTACCTGTGGTGCGTAATGAGCCCCTGACGGAGACTTTAATCAGACGCGAAGGGTTCGCGAAAAGAAACAGGATAACTGAGACGCATTTTTAATAATGCATTTATTATAAAAATTCGGCTTATTTTTTTATTTGTACGACAAATCACATTGAAAATTTTGGTACTGTTGAAAATACAGTTGGAATATTGGACCGAAACGATGCCACACGAGTGACACGAAAGTTTTCCGAAAAACCAATAATACAAGGCTTGAAATAGAGATGTTCGTGACTTATACGGAATGTAATGCTCTATTTTGCGAGAACCTGTCTTCACCTGAACTACATTTACTAGACTAATAGATGAACGATAGGATTTGATTTCTTTTTTTCATTCATAAAATGTCTTTAAAATGTATACTCTTTAAACGTTTACGAGTACGAGAAGATGACGCGAAAAGTAATTTTTACCGTCGGGCGGCAACAACATCTCTTATTATGATTGGGTGGCGCCGGTACGCTGCCACTGTTTGTTTTTTCTCTATTCTCTTCAGTGCCCTTTTTGGGCAGCTTTCTCTCGTGTGTGCCGATGGGGATATTAGTTGTGATGCGATGACGTTTCCTCTCTTGCCTGTCCGTCGTGTTTATCTCAATTAGCCGGCCAAAATGTCTAAAATTCACCTTAGTCAACGCCGACTCGAGTTACCAAGGCATTGGCACGTATACGAGAATCATAGCGCACCTTCATCGACATAACCGAGCTCAATCGTCCGGCTGACATCGATCGCCATCACGTATTTTTGCAAATAACTTTTTAACGAGAAATAAGATTGAGAAATTTTGTACTGCTGGAAAGACAGAATACTAGGCCAAAACGATGACACGCAAAATTTGTATACAATGCTTGAGAAAGAAATTTTTGTGACTTAAATGCTTGAAAAAAAATTCCAATGAACAAATTCCATTGGTATTTCACAGTTCTTCTTGCGTGTAACAATAGTTTATGCAGATCTTCAGGGATTTCTGAAACGTCGAACGGAATTCCAAGTTCTCTTCGCACATCAATTGCCAACTTTAGAACCTTGAGTCTCTGTTCTTGAACTCGGAAATTTGCCGCCGTAGTGGTAGATTCACACACAGTAACTTTTGCCTTCTTTGCAGTCTGTCGAATAGTCAATGGCCTGGATTCGTTAGACGCTAGACGCTTTCCACGATCAGTTTGTCCTCCAGCAGTAGAAGACAGTGGAGTAGTGACAGTCACAGGAGAAGGTGTTTTCGAGGTAGATGAGGGAGTGTTGACAGCAGCAACGGAATCAACTGGAATCGAGACTGTGGAATCAAAAGATTCCTGACTATCGTCAGACTGAGACAATAATGGTGTGGCTGGTTGCGAAGTTCTGAAACAAATAATTTGAGGTAAAAGTTAGTGGTAGCAACAAGTACAACAACAACACTTACGAATCGTCATTCACGATTTCCAAAGTTAATTCGCCACTGCCCTGTAAGCCTCGCATGATCTCTTCCAAGGCCGGATCCTCCATCTCCGTATCAACACTGCCATTTATTTGAGCTCCTGCCAGGCTTGGGTTATCCTTGTGAAAAATGTAAGTGTACATTTTTTCATACACTGGCTTCAGCAAAAAGACCGGTCCACCACCTGTTCGAAAACATATGTGTTAGTTGAAGGCCATAACATTTTAGTCGACAATATTAGTACCTGTGCCTGTCAATGATGCTCGATGTGCAGCAATGTCTTTGAGGGAAGCAGTTTTTAAGTTGTTCCATTTTTTCTTCTTTTTTTTCGTCTTCGACTTCTTCCACACTTTTGACTTTTGAGTCCGGGCACTCCAAACGAATAACAGCAGCTATTTCTTCCCATGCAGCCTTTTTGGATTCCTTGGTCACAGTTGGAGAGTAAGCTCCAGTGATGATGTCCTAACAAGAAATAAGCATGTTAAGTTAACATTAACAGGGCCAAAACAACATATTTGTTCATCAAAAATAGCTTGATCACAAAGTTTTCATTGACAAACCTTTTTGATGATAAAATGGTCAACAAGAGCATCGGTTTCACGTTCCGACCACACGTCTCTCTTTTCTCCCGCTGCCTTCTTTGGTTTTGGCAAGGGGTTTGTCACGGTTTTTGGCACAGATTTGGGTAAAGACTTTGAAGCCATTTCGAATTCACGTTTAAAAAAAAAACAACACTCGCCAAACCAAAGTTGTCTGCTAGTTTTGCGCAGCAAGCTCTATTTTCATTGGCGGACGCAAGCTCCTCCTACTTCAAAGTCGACTTAAGTCAAAATAACTCAAGCCTTGATAAGTATCACTCGTTTTGTGTTTCGGAATTACACTTCGAGAGTCACTGACTAAGAAGTAAACTTACAACTGGTCGTGCTTGGTCCCTTTTGAAGCCCTAGATTCCCTTTACTTGCTTCATAAATTTTGTGTTGATGTTTAGCCCTTTAAAAAAGCTAGGGCATTGGAAGATAGATCATGTTCCTACACCATTTTTTAGTCTATCAACTTCTGAATGAGTTTAATCTCAAAAGCGAGATTACAACTGGTCGTGCTTGGTCCAATTTTGAAGCCCTAGATCCCCTCTACTTGCTTCATAATTTTCGTGTTGGTTTTCAGCCATTTCAAAAAGCTGGGGCATTGGAAGATAAGGTATGTTCCTACAACATTTTTTAGTCTATCAACTTCCGAATGAGTTTCATCTCGAAAGTGAGATTACAACTGGTCTTGCTCGGTCCCATTTTAAAGCCCTAGATCCCCTTTACTTGCTTCATAAATTTCGTGTTGATGTTTAGCCTTTAAAAAAATCTGGGGCATTGGAAGATGGATCATGTTCCTACAACATTTTTTAGTCTATCAACTTCCGAATGAGTCTAATTTTGAAAGCGAGATTACAACTGGTCGTGCTTGGTCCGATTTTGAAGCCCTAGATCCCCTTTACTTGCTTCATAAATTTCGTGTTGATGTTTAGCCTTTTCAAAAAGCTGGGTCATTGGAAGATGGCTCGTGTTCCTACAACATTTTCTAGTCTATCAACTTCCGAATGAGTTTAATTTTGAAAGTGAGATTACAACTGGTCATGTTTGGTCCCATTTTGAAGCCCTAGATCCCCTCTACTTTCTTCATAAATTTCGTGTTAATGTTTAGCCTTTTAAAAAAGCTGGGGCATTGGAAGATGTTCCTACAACATTTTTTAGTCTATCAACTTCCGAATAAGTTTAATCTCGAAATTGAGATTACAACTGGTCGTGCTTGGTCCCATTTTGAAGCCCTAGATCCCCTTTACTTGCTTCATAAATTTCGTGTTGATGTTTAGCCTTTAAAAAAATCTGGGGCATTGGAAGATGGATCATGTTCCTACAACATTTTTTAGTCTATCAACTTCCGAATGAGTCTAATTTTGAAAGCGAGATTACAACTGGTCGTGCTTGGTCCGATTTTGAAGCCCTAGATCCCCTTTACTTGCTTCATAAATTTCGTGTTGATGTTTAGCCTTTTCAAAAAGCTGGGTCATTGGAAGATGGCTCGTGTTCCTACAACATTTTCTAGTCTATCAACTTCCGAATGAGTTTAATTTTGAAAGTGAGATTACAACTGGTCATGTTTGGTCCCATTTTGAAGCCCTAGATCCCCTCTACTTTCTTCATAAATTTCGTGTTAATGTTTAGCCTTTTAAAAAAGCTGGGGCATTGGAAGATGTTCCTACAACATTTTTTAGTCTATCAACTTCCGAATAAGTTTAATCTCGAAATTGAGATTACAACTGGTCGTGCTTGGTCCCATTTTGAAGCCCTAGATCCCCTTTACTTGCTTCATAAATTTCGTGTTGATGTTTAGCCTTTTAAAAAATCTGGGGCATTGGAAGATGGATCATGTTCCTACAACATTTTCTAGTCTATCAACTTCCGAATGAGTTTAAATTTGTAAGCGAGATTACAACTGGTCGTGCTTGGTCCCATTTTGAAGCCCTAGATCTCTTCTACTTGCTTCATAAAATTCGTGTTGATGTTTTGCCTTTTCAAAAAGCTGGGGCATTGGAAGACGGCTCATGTTCCTACATTTTTTAGTCTATCAATTTCCGAATGATTTTAATCTCGAAAGTGAGATTACAACTGGTCGTGCTTGGTCCCATTTTGAAGCCCTAGATCCCCTCTGTTTTCTTCATAAATTTCGTGTTAATGTTTAGCCTTTTAAAAAAGCTTGGGCATTGGAAGATAGATCATGTTCCTACAACATTTTTTAGTCTATCAATTTCCTAATGAGTTTAATCTCGAAAGTGAGATTATAACTGGTCGTGTTTGGTCCCATTTTGAAGCCCTAGATCCCCTTTACTTGCTTCATAAATTTCGTGTTGATGTTTAGCCTTTTCAAAAAGCTGGGTCATTGGAAGATGGCTCATGTTCCTACAACATTTTCTAGTCTATCAACTTCCGAAAGAGTTTAATCTCGAGAACGAGATTACAACTTGTCGTGCTTGGGCCCATTTTGAAGCCCTAGATATCTTCTACTTGCTTCATAAATTTCGTTTTAATGTTTAGCCTCTTAAAAAACTGGGGCATTGGAAGATAGATCATGTTCCTACAACATTTTCTAGTCTATCAACTTCCGAATTAGTTAAATCTCGAAAGTGAGATTACAACTGGTCGTGTTCGGTCCCAATTTGAAGCCCTAGATCTCCTCTTCTTTCTTCGTAAACTTCGTGTTCATGTTTAGCCTTTTAAAAAAGCTGGGGCATTGGAAGATGGATCATGTTCCTACAACATTTTTAGTCGAGACAGCCTCCTTCACTCAGCCGTCCTTTGAAAACAATGATGTTCCAGTTCAACAGCTTGAGCTCACTCCAACATCTCGCCCTCGAGACGAAGCCAGCTCACCTTCCTCAGTTACCAACAGTTGCTCACGACACGACGGAACTAGCTCCACCAGGGCTACCAAACATCCAGCCACCTGTACAACCCATACCAGAGGAAACCGAAGCTCCAGCTAACAATCCTCTCGAGACAACAATGGACGTAGCGTCGGATCAACCTGATCAGCCACCAGAAACTAAGACGACCAAGTCAATAAACACCAACCTACGTAGATCGTCGCGCACTCCAATCTACACGGCCAAGTACAAACAGTACATGGGTCTACTTACGCTGATGGACCAGGAAGAATCAGGACACTTCAATTCTCTGGAATGTGAGCCCTACGAACCACACACGTACCAGGAAGCCATCTCATCAGAAGAGGCTGATCTTTGGAACGCCGCCATCCAGGACGAATACAACTCCTTAATCCAAAATGGGACCTGGACTATCACATCATTACCAGCCGGACGCACAGCAATCAAGAATCGTTGGGTATTCAAAGTCAAACCGGCATACAAAGATTCTGCGAAACGCTACAAAGCACGACTGGTAGCCAAGAGCTACACTCAGCGTTATGGAGTCGACTATCAAGACACCTATGCTCCGGTCGTCAAGCATGCTGCTCTGCGAGTCGTCCTTGCCATCGTAGCTGCAATCGACTTAGAAATGACCCAATTGGATATAAAGACAGCCTTTCTATACGGCTCACTGGAGGAGGAAATGTACATGGAGCAACCCGAAGGCTTCACAGAACCAGGAAACGAAAACAAAGTCTGTCGCCTCATCAAATGTATTTACGGGTTAAAGCAAGCCTCACGCGTGTAGATTGCTAAATTCAACGAGTTCCTGCTCAAATTTGGATTAACTCGCAGCACCGCAGACCCCTGTGTAGACTACCGCCATCAAGAGGAGGAAATAACAATCGTTGTCATCTACGTTGATGACGGTCTGGTCTGCAGCAACAAGAAGAAGACACTAATTGACATCCTTGAACATCTAAGCAAAACATTTGAGATCCGGTCCTTTCCAGCCAATCGCTTCGTCGGCCTCGACATCACACGCAATAGAGAAGAAGGGAGATTATATGCTGCACAACCATCATACATTGCCAAATTATTGGAAAAATTCAACATGAATCAATGTCATCCGCGATCTGTTCCTGCCGATCCCGGTGCAAGACTCGACTCGTCCATGTCCCCACAAAATGAAAAGGAATCAGCAGCGATGGACGCAATTCCCTACCGTGAAGCTGTTGGCGGTTTGATGTACATCACAGTCATGTCACGTCCAGACATTGCGTATGCCGTAAGTCAGTGGCCAAGTTTTGCCAAAATCCCGGAACTGCTCATTGGAATGCTGTAAAACGAATCCTGGCTTACCTGGCTGGCACGCCAAACCTAGGACTTTGCTATAACAAAGCCAACAACATGGCCGCAGTTGGATTCTCAGACGCTGACTACGCCGGAGACGTCGTAAATCGTCGCCCAGTCACCGGATTTGTCTTTCTTCTCAGTGGCGGACCCATCTCGTGGACTAGCAAACAACAGTCATGTGTATCTTTGTCAACGACGGAGTCAGAATTTGTGGCCGCCTGTGAGTCGTCAAAAGAAGCGGTCTGGCTTTCGCGACTATTATCAGAAAACCGGATGGACTGGGACCGATGCCACTCCTGTGCGATAATCAGAGCGCCATCCGACTCATCAAGAATCCCGAATTCCACCAGAGGACGAAGCACATCGACGTCAAGTATCACTTTATCAGAGAGCAGAATGAGAGCGGAAAAATTGACGTGCAGTACGTACCTACTGAAGAACAGCTAACGGATATTCTCACTAAGCCTCTACCAGGTCCACGCTTCAATCTTCTTCGAGAAAAGATTGGACTGAAAGAAACCGTTTTCTAGTACTTTCTAGTTTGAGGGGAAGTATTGTAATACAAACAGAAAGTACGCACTGGGTTGCTTAACCCGACCCAGTTGCGTGAACTTACGGAGGCTGCTTAGCCACAACCTTCTCCATGCTCTCTCTCACTTTTGTGTATGACGTAAGTCTGACCACACTCCTCTATCACCTTAAGGTATTACCTCATGTTAAAAGACTTGTAACTACTGTATAAACAAGGCAACCCCTTTGCTCTTATTCGACTACACTCGTGTATCACGCATTTCTCGTTACTTGTTAAATATAGTTACATGTGTGACTCTGGTCATGTCAAGTTGAGAATGTGTCATTTCTTCTTCATTTTCAACAGCTAGAAGGTCGTACAAACTCTCAAAAGGATCCTATTAATTCCTACCTTAATAGTATTGTAACAGACGTATGGGGTCTTTGCGATTTCAAAAGTTATGGCCATAAGAAGGACTATGCAATTTTTCTAAAACTGATAGAGAGCTTCCAATTCAATAATCTGACGAACGCAGGACGCTAGAAGGTCGTAAAAACTCTCAAAATGATCCTTTTAATTTTCTCTTCAACTATAAAGTAACAGACCTTTGGTTGTATTACCGATTAAAAAAGTTATGGCCATATGAAGACTACGGTATTTTCTTAAAACTGATAGAGAGCTTCCAATTCAAAAATCTGACGAACGCAGGACGCTAGAAGGTCGTACAAACTCTCAAAATGATCCTTTTAATTTTTTATTGAATTATAATGTAACAGGCTTTGGTTGTATTACCGATTAAAAAAGTTATGGCCATATGAAGACTACGGTATTTTCTTAAAACTGATAGAGAGCTTCCAATTCAATAATCTGACGAACGCAGGACGCTAGAAGGTCGTACAAACTCTCAAAATGATCCTTTCAACTTTCTCTTCAATTATATTGTAACAAGCTTTGGTTGTATTACCGATTAAAAAAGTTATGGCCATAAGAAGGACTACGCAATTTTTCTAAAACTGATAGAGAGCTTCCAATTCAATAATCTGACGAACGCAGGACGCTAAAAGGTCGTAAAAACTCTCAAAATGATTCTTTCAACTTTCTCTTCAATTATATTGTAACAAGCTTTGGTTGTATTACCGATTAAAAAAGTTATGGCCATAAGAAGGACTACGCAATTTTTCTAAAACTGTTAGAGAGCTTCCAATTCAATAATCTGACGAACGCAGGACGCTAGAAGGTCGTACAAACTCTCAAATGATCCTTTTAATTTCTTCTTCAATTATATTGCAACAGAAGTTGGGGGTATTTGCGATTTCAAAAGTTATGGCCATATGAAGACTACGGTATTTTCTTAAAACTGATAGAGAGCTTCCAATTCAATAATCTGACGAACGCAGGACGCTAGAAGGTCGTACAAACTCTCAAAATGATCCTTTTAATTTTTTATTGAATTATAATGTAACAGGCTTTGGTTGTATTACCGATTAAAAAAGTTATGGCCATATGAAGACTACGGTATTTTCTTAAAACTGATAGAGAGCTTCCAATTCAATAATCTGACGAACGCAGGACGCTAGAAGGTCGTACAAACTCTCAAAATGATCCTTTCAACTTTCTCTTCAATTATATTGTAACAAGCTTTGGTTGTATTACCGATTAAAAAAGTTATGGCCATAAGAAGGACTACGCAATTTTTCTAAAACTGATTGAGAGCTTCCAATTCAATAATCTGACGAACGCAGGACGCTAAAAGGTCGTAAAAACTCTCAAAATGATCCTTTCAACTTTCTCTTCAATTATATTGTAACAAGCTTTGGTTGTATTACCGATTAAAAAAGTTATGGCCATAAGAAGGACTACGCAATTATTCTAAAACTGATAGAGAGCTTCCAATTCAATAATCTGACGAACGCAGGACGCTAGAAGGTCGTACAAACTCTCAAATGATCCTTTTAATTTCTTCTTCAATTATATTGCAACAGACGTTGGGGGTCTTTGCGATTTCAAAAGTTATGGCCATATGAAGACTACGGTATTTTCTTAAAACTGATAGAGAGCTTCCAATTCAATAATCTGACGAACGCAGGACGCTAGAAGGTCGTACAAAATCTCAAAAGGATCCTATTAATTCCTACCTTAATAATATTGTAACAGACGTTTGGGGTCTTTGCGATTTCAAAAGTTATGGCCATATGAAGACTACGGTATTTTCTTAAAACTGATAGAGAGCTTCCAATTCAATAATCTGACGAACGCAGGACGCTAGAAGGTCGTACAAACTCTCAAAATGATCCTTTTAATTTTTTATTGAATTATAATGTAACAGGCTTTGGTTGTATTACCGATTAAAAAAGTTATGGCCATATGAAGACTACGGTATTTTCTTAAAACTGATAGAGAGCTTCCAATTCAATAATCTGACGAACGCAGGACGCTAGAAGGTCGTACAAACTCTCAAAATGATCCTTTTAATTTCTTCCTCAATTATATTGCAACAGACGTTGGGGGTCTTTGCGATTTCAAAAGTTATGGCCATATGAAGACTACGGTATTTTCTTAAAACTGATAGAGAGCTTCCAATTCAATAATCTGACGAACGCAGGACGCTAAAAGGTCGTAAAAACTCTCAAAATGATCCTTTCAACTTTCTCTTCAATTGTATTGTAACAAGCTTTGGTCGTATTACCGATTAAAAAAGTTATGGCCATAAGAAGGACTACGCAATTTTTCTAAAACTGATAGAGAGCTTCCAATTCAATAATCTGACGAACGCAGGACGCTAAAAGGTCGTAAAAACTCTCAAAATGATCCTTTCAACTTTCTCTTCAATTATATTGTAACAAGCTTTGGTTGTATTACCGATTAAAAAAGTTATGGCCATAAGAAGGACTACGCAATTTTTCTAAAACTGATAGAGAGCTTCCAATTCAATAATCTGACGAACGCAGGACGCTAGAAGGTCGTACAAAATCTCAAAAGGATCCTATTAATTCCTACCATAATAATATTGTAACAGACGTTTGGGGTCTTTGCGATTTCAAAAGTTATGGCCATATGAAGACTACGGTATTTTCTTAAAACTGATAGAGAGCTTCCAATTCAATAATCTGACGAACGCAGGACGCTAGAAGGTCGTACAAACTCTCAAAATGATCCTTTTAATTTTTTATTGAATTATAATGTAACAGGCTTTGGTTGTATTACCGATTAAAAAAGTTTTGGCCATATGAAGACTACGGTATTTTCTTAAAACTGATAGAGAGCTTCCAATTCAATAATCTGACGAACGCAGGACGCTAGAAGGTCGTACAAACTCTCAAAATGATCCTTTTAATTTCTTCCTCAATTATATTGCAACAGACGTTGGGGGTCTTTGCGATTTCAAAAGTTATGGCCATATGAAGACTACGGTATTTTCTTAAAACTGATAGAGAGCTTCCAATTCAATAATCTGACGAACGCAGGACGCTAGAAGGTCGTACAAAATCTCAAAAGGATCCTATTAATTCCTACCTTAATAATATTGTAACAGACGTTTGGGGTCTTTGCGATTTCAAAAGTTATGGCAATATGAAGACTACGGTATTTTCTTAAAACTGATAGAGAGCTTCCAATTCAATAATCTGACGAACGCAGGACGCTAGAAGGTCGTACAAACTCTCAAAATGATCCTTTTAATTTTTTATTGAATTATAATGTAACAGGCTTTGGTTGTATTACCGATTAAAAAAGTTTTGGCCATATGAAGACTACGGTATTTTCTTAAAACTGATAGAGAGCTTCCAATTCAATAATCTGACGAACGCAGGACGGTAGAAGGTCGTACAAACTCTCAAAATGATCCTTTCAACTTTCTCTTCAATTATATTGTAACAAGCTTTGGTTGTATTACCGATTAAAAAAGTTATGGCCATAAGAAGGACTACGCAATTTTTCTAAAACTGATAGAGAGCTTCCAATTCAATAATCTGACGAACGCAGGACGCTAGAAGGTCGTACAAAATCTCAAAAGGATCCTATTAATTCCTACCATAATAATATTGTAACAGACGTTTGGGGTCTTTGCGATTTCAAAAGTTATGGCCATATGAAGACTACGGTATTTTCTTAAAACTGATAGAGAGCTTCCAATTCAATAATCTGACGAACGCAGGACGCTAGAAGGTCGTACAAACTCTCAAAATGATCCTTTTAATTTTTTATTGAATTATAATGTAACAGGCTTTGGTTGTATTACCGATTAAAAAAGTTTTGGCCATATGAAGACTACGGTATTTTCTTAAAACTGATAGAGAGCTTCCAATTCAATAATCTGACGAACGCAGGACGCTAGAAGGTCGTACAAACTCTCAAAATGATCCTTTTAATTTCTTCCTCAATTATATTGCAACAGACGTTGGGGGTCTTTGCGATTTCAAAAGTTATGGCCATATGAAGACTACGGTATTTTCTTAAAACTGATAGAGAGCTTCCAATTCAATAATCTGACGAACGCAGGACGCTAGAAGGTCGTACAAAATCTCAAAAGGATCCTATTAATTCCTACCTTAATAATATTGTAACAGACGTTTGGGGTCTTTGCGATTTCAAAAGTTATGGCAATATGAAGACTACGGTATTTTCTTAAAACTGATAGAGAGCTTCCAATTCAATAATCTGACGAACGCAGGACGCTAGAAGGTCGTACAAACTCTCAAAATGATCCTTTTAATTTTTTATTGAATTATAATGTAACAGGCTTTGGTTGTATTACCGATTAAAAAAGTTTTGGCCATATGAAGACTACGGTATTTTCTTAAAACTGATAGAGAGCTTCCAATTCAATAATCTGACGAACGCAGGACGGTAGAAGGTCGTACAAACTCTCAAAATGATCCTTTTAATTTCTTCTTCAATTATATTGCAACAGACGTTGGGGGTCTCTGCGTATTCAAAAGTTATGGCCATAAGAAGGACTACGCAATTTTTCTAAAACTGATAGAGAGCTTCCAATTCAATAATCTGACGAACGCAGGACGCTAAAAGGTCGTAAAAACTCTTAAAATGATCCTTTCAACTTTCTCTTCAATTATATTGTAACAAGCTTTGGTTGTATTACCGATTAAAAAAGTTATGGCCATAAGAAGGACTACGCAATTTTTCTAAAACTGATAGAGAGCTTCCAATTCAATAATCTGACGAACGCAGGACGCTAGAAGGTCGTACAAACTCTCAAAATGATCCTATTAATTCCTACCATAATAATATTGTAACAGACGTTTGGGGTCTTTGCGATTTCAAAAGTTATGGCCATATGAAGACTACGGTATTTTCTTAAAACTGATAGAGAGCTTCCAATTCAATAATCTGACGAACGCAGGACGCTAGAAGGTCGTACAAACTCTCAAAATGATCCTTTTAATTTTTTATTGAATTATAATGTAACAGGCTTTGGTTGTATTACCGATTAAAAAAGTTATGGCCATATGAAGACTACGGTATTTTCTTAAAACTGATAGAGAGCTTCCAATTCAATAATCTGACGAACGCAGGACGCTAGAAGGTCGTACAAACTCTCAAAATGATCCTTTTAATTTTTTATTGAATTATAATGTAACAGGCTTTGGTTGTATTACCGATTAAAAAAGTTATGGCCATATGAAGACTACGGTATTTTCTTAAAACTGATAGAGAGCTTCCAATTCAATAATCTGACGAACGCAGGACGCTAGAAGGTCGTACAAACTCTCAAAATGATCCTTTTAATTTTTTATTGAATTATAATGTAACAGGCTTTGGTTGTATTACCGATTTCAAAAGTTATGGCCATATGAAGACTACGGTATTTTCTTAAAACTGATAGAGAGCTTCCAATTCAATAATCTGACGAACGCAGGACGCTAGAAGGTCGTACAAAATCTCAAAAGGATCCTATTAATTTCTACCTTGATAATAATGTAACAGAAGTTTGGGGTCTTTGCGATTTCAAAAGTTATGGCCATAAGAAGGACTACGCAATTTTTCTAAAACTGATAGAGAGCTTCCAATTCAATAATCTGACGAACGCAGGACGCAAGAAGGTCGTACAAACTCTCAAAATGATCCTTTTAATTTCTTCTTCAATTATTTTGCAACAGACGTTGGGGGTCTTTGCGATTTCAAAAGTTATGGCCATATGAAGACTACGGTATTTTCTTAAAACTGATAGAGAGCTTCCAATTCAATAATCTGACGAACGCAGGACGCTAGAAGGTCGTACAAACTCTCAAAATGATCCTTTTAATTTTTTATTGAATTATAATGTAACAGGCTTTGGTTGTATTACCGATTAAAAAAGTTATGGCCATAAGAAGGACTACGCAATTTTTCTAAAACTGATAGAGAGCTTCCAATTCAATAATCTGACGAACGCAGGACGCTAGAAGGTCGTACAATATTTAAAAATGATCCTTTTAATTTTTTATTGAATTATAATGTAACAGGCTTTGGTTGTATTACCGATTAAAAAAGTTATGGCCATAAGAAGGACTACGCAATTTTTCTAAAACTGATAGAGAGCTTCCAATTCAATAATCTGACGAACGCAGGACGCTAGAAGGTCGTACAAAATCTCAAAAGGATCCTATTAATTCCTACCTTAATAATATTGTAACAGACGTTTGGGGTCTTTGCGATTTCAAAAGTTATGGCCATAAGAAGGACTACGCAATTTTTCTAAAACTGATAGAGAGCTTCCAATTCAATAATCTGACGAACGCAGGACGCTAGAAGGTCGTACAATATTTAAAAATGATCCTTTTAATTTTTTATTGTATTATAATGTAACAGGCTTTGGTTGTATTACCGATTAAAAAAGTTATGGCCATAAGAAGGACTACGCAATTTTTCTAAAACTGATAGAGAGCTTCCAATTCAATAATCTGACGAACGCAGGACGCTAGAAGGTCGTACAAAATCTCAAAAGGATCCTATTAATTCCTACCTTAATAATATTGTAACAGACGTTTGGGGTCTTTGCGATTTCAAAAGTTATGGCCATAAGAAGGACTACGCAATTTTTCTAAAACTGATAGAGAGCTTCCAATTCAATAATCTGACGAACGCAGGACGCTAGAAGGTCGTACAAAATCTCAAAAGGATCCTATTAATTCCTACCTTAATAATATTGTAACAGACGTTTGGGGTCTTTGCGATTTCAAAAATTATGGCCATAAGAAGGACTACGCAATTTTTCTAAAACTGATAGAGAGCTTCCAATTCAATAATCTGACGAACGCAGGACGCTAGAAGGTCGTAAAAACTCTTAAAATGATCCTTTCAACTTTCTCTTCAATTATATTGTAACAAGCTTTGGTTGTATTACCGATTAAAAAAGTTATGGCCATAAGAAGGACTACGCAATTTTTCTAAAACTGATAGAGAGCTTCCAATTCAATAATCTGACGAACGCAGGACGCTAGAAGGTCGTACAAAATCTCAAAAGGATCCTATTAATTCCTACCATAATAATATTGTAACAGACGTTTGGGGTCTTTGCGATTTCAAAAGTTATGGCCATATGAAGACTACGGTATTTTCTTAAAACTGATAGAGAGCTTCCAATTCAATAATCTGACGAACGCAGGACGCTAGAAGGTCGTACAAACTCTCAAAATGATCCTTTTAATTTTTTATTGAATTATAATGTAACAGGCTTTGGTTGTATTACCGATTAAAAAAGTTATGGCCATATGAAGACTACGGTATTTTCTTAAAACTGATAGAGAGCTTCCAATTCAATAATCTGACGAACGCAGGACGCTAGAAGGTCGTACAAACTCTCAAAATGATCCTTTTAATTTTTTATTGAATTATAATGTAACAGGCTTTGGTTGTATTACCGATTTCAAAAGTTATGGCCATATGAAGACTACGGTATTTTCTTAAAACTGATAGAGAGCTTCCAATTCAATAATCTGACGAACGCAGGACGCTAGAAGGTCGTACAAAATCTCAAAAGGATCCTATTAATTTCTACCTTGATAATAATGTAACAGAAGTTTGGGGTCTTTGCGATTTCAAAAGTTATGGCCATAAGAAGGACTACGCAATTTTTCTAAAACTGATAGAGAGCTTCCAATTCAATAATCTGACGAACGCAGGACGCAAGAAGGTCGTACAAACTCTCAAAATGATCCTTTTAATTTCTTCTTCAATTATTTTGCAACAGACGTTGGGGGTCTTTGCGATTTCAAAAGTTATGGCCATATGAAGACTACGGTATTTTCTTAAAACTGATAGAGAGCTTCCAATTCAATAATCTGACGAACGCAGGACGCTAGAAGGTCGTACAAACTCTCAAAATGATCCTTTTAATTTTTTATTGAATTATAATGTAACAGGCTTTGGTTGTATTACCGATTAAAAAAGTTATGGCCATAAGAAGGACTACGCAATTTTTCTAAAACTGATAGAGAGCTTCCAATTCAATAATCTGACGAACGCAGGACGCTAGAAGGTCGTACAATATTTAAAAATGATCCTTTTAATTTTTTATTGAATTATAATGTAACAGGCTTTGGTTGTATTACCGATTAAAAAAGTTATGGCCATAAGAAGGACTACGCAATTTTTCTAAAACTGATAGAGAGCTTCCAATTCAATAATCTGACGAACGCAGGACGCTAGAAGGTCGTACAAAATCTCAAAAGGATCCTATTAATTCCTACCTTAATAATATTGTAACAGACGTTTGGGGTCTTTGCGATTTCAAAAGTTATGGCCATAAGAAGGACTACGCAATTTTTCTAAAACTGATAGAGAGCTTCCAATTCAATAATCTGACGAACGCAGGACGCTAGAAGGTCGTACAATATTTAAAAATGATCCTTTTAATTTTTTATTGTATTATAATGTAACAGGCTTTGGTTGTATTACCGATTAAAAAAGTTATGGCCATAAGAAGGACTACGCAATTTTTCTAAAACTGATAGAGAGCTTCCAATTCAATAATCTGACGAACGCAGGACGCTAGAAGGTCGTACAAAATCTCAAAAGGATCCTATTAATTCCTACCTTAATAATATTGTAACAGACGTTTGGGGTCTTTGCGATTTCAAAAGTTATGGCCATAAGAAGGACTACGCAATTTTTCTAAAACTGATAGAGAGCTTCCAATTCAATAATCTGACGAACGCAGGACGCTAGAAGGTCGTACAAAATCTCAAAAGGATCCTATTAATTCCTACCTTAATAATATTGTAACAGACGTTTGGGGTCTTTGCGATTTCAAAAATTATGGCCATAAGAAGGACTACGCAATTTTTCTAAAACTGATAGAGAGCTTCCAATTCAATAATCTGACGAACGCAGGACGCTAGAAGGTCGTACAAACTCTCAAAATGATCCTTTTAATTTCTTCTTCAATTATATTGCAACAGACGTTGGGGGTCTTTGCAATTTCAAAAGTTATGGCCATATGAAGACTACGGTATTTTCTTAAAACTGATAGAGAGCTTCCAATTCAATAATCTGACGAACGCAGGACGCTAAAAGGTCGTACAAACTCTCAAAATGATCCTTTTAATTTTTTATTGAATTATAATGTAACAGGCTTTGGTTGTATTACCGATTAAAAAAGTTATGGCCATATGAAGACTACGGTATTTTCTTAAAACTGATAGAGAGCTTCCAATTCAATAATCTGACAAACGCAGGACGCTAGAAGGTCGTACAAAATCTCAAAAGGATCCTATTAATTCCTACCTTAATAATATTGTAACAGACGTTTGGGGTCTTTGCGATTTCAAAAGTTATGGCCATAAGAAGGACTACGCAATTTTTCTAAAACTGATAGAGAGCTTCCAATTCAATAATCTGACGAACGCAGGACGCTAGAAGGTCGTACAAACTCTCAAAATGATCCTTTTAATTTCTTCTTCAATTATTTTGCAACAGACGTTGGGGGTCTTTGCGATTTCAAAAGTTATGGCCATATGAAGACTACGGTATTTTCTTAAAACTGATACAGAGCTTCCAATTCAATAATCTGACGAACGCAGGACGCTAGAAGGTCGTACAAAATCTCAAAAGGATCCTATTAATTCCTACCTTAATAATATTGTAACAGACGTTTGGGGTCTTTGCGATTTCAAAAATTATGGCCATAAGAAGGACTACGCAATTTTTCTAAAACTGATAGAGAGCTTCCAATTCAATAATCTGACGAACGCAGGACGCTAGAAGGTCGTACAAACTCTCAAAATGATCCTTTTAATTTCTTCTTCAATTATATTGCAACAGACGTTGGGGGTCTTTGCGATTTCAAAAGTTATGTCCATATGAAGACTACGGTATTTTCTTAAAACTGATAGAGAGCTTCCAATTCAATAATCTGACGAACGCAGGACGCTAGAAGGTCGTACAAACTCTCAAAATGATCCTTTTAATTTTTTATTGAATTATAATGTAACAGGCTTTGGTTGTATTACCGATTAAAAAAGTTATGGCCATATGAAGACTACGGTATTTTCTTAAAACTGATAGAGAGCTTCCAATTCAATAATCTGACGAACGCAGGACGCTAGAAGGTCGTACAAATTCTCAAAATGATCCTTTTAATTTTTTCTTCAATTATATTGCAACAGACGTTGGGGGTCTTTGCGATTTCAAAAGTTATGGCCATAAGAAGGACTACGCAATTTTTCTAAAACTGATAGAGAGCTTCCAATTCAATAATCTGACGAACGCAGGACGGTAGAAGGTCGTACAAACTCTCAAAATGATCCTTTTAATTTCTTCTTCAATTATATTGCAACAGACGTTGGGGGTCTTTGCGATTTCAAAAGTTATGGCCATATGAAGACTACGGTATTTTCTTAAAACTGATAGAGAGCTTCCAATTCAATAATCTGACGAACGCAGGACGCTAGAAGGTCGTACAAACTCTCAAAATGATCCTTTTAATTTTTTATTGAATTATATTGCAACAGACGTTGGGGGTCTTTGCGATTTCAAAAGTTATGGCCATATGAAGACTACGGTAATTTCTTAAAACTGATAGAGAGCTTCCAATTCAATAATCTGACGAACGCAGGACGCTAGAAGGTCGTACAAAATCTCAAAAGGATCCTATTAATTCCTACCTTAATAATATTGTAACAGACGTTTGGGGTCTTTGCGATTTCAAAAGTTATGGCCATATGAAGACTACGGTATTTTCTTAAAACTGATAGAGAGCTTCCAATTCAATAATCTGACGAACGCAGGACGCTAGAAGGTCGTACAAACTCTCAAAATGATCCTTTTAATTTCTTCTTCAATTATATTGCAACAGACGTTGGGGGTCTTTGCGATTTCAAAAGTTATGGCCATATGAAGACTACGGTATTTTCTTAAAACTGATAGAGAGCTTCCAATTCAATAATCTGACGGACGCAGGACGGTAGAAGGTCGTACAAACTCTCAAAATGATCCTTTTAATTTCTTCTTCAATTATATTGCAACAGACGTTGGGGGTCTTTGCGATTTCAAAAGTTATGGCCATATGAAGACTACGGTATTTTCTTAAAACTGATAGAGAGCTTCCAATTCAATAATCTGACGAACGCAGGACGCTAGAAGGTCGTACAAACTCTCAAAATGATCCTTTTAATTTTTTATTGAATTATAATGTAACAGGCTTTGGTTGTATTACCGATTAAAAAAGTTATGGCCATATGAAGACTACGGTATTTTCTTAAAACTGATAGAGAGCTTCCAATTCAATAATCTGACGAACGCAGGACGCTAGAAGGTCGTACAAATTCTCAAAATGATCCTTTTAATTTCTTCTTCAATTATATTGCAACAGACGTTGGGGGTCTTTGCGATTTCAAAAGTTATGGCCATAACAAGGACTACGCAATTTTTCTAAAACTGATAGAGAGCTTCCAATTCAATAATCTGACGAACGCAGGACGGTAGAAGGTCGTACAAACTCTCAAAATGATCCTTTTAATTTCTTCTTCAATTATATTGCAACAGACGTTGGGGGTCTTTGCGATTTCAAAAGTTATGGCCATATGAAGACTACGGTATTTTCTTAAAACTGATAGAGAGCTTCCAATTCAATAATCTGACGAACGCAGGACGCTAGAAGGTCGTACAAACTCTCAAAATGATCCTTTTAATTTTTTATTGAATTATATTGCAACAGACGTTGGGGGTCTTTGCGATTTCAAAAGTTATGGCCATATGAAGACTACGGTATTTTCTTAAAACTGATAGAGAGCTTCCAATTCAATAATCTGACGAACGCAGGACGCTAGAAGGTCGTACAAACTCTCAAAATGATCCTTTTAATTTCTTCTTCAATTATATTGCAACAGACGTTGGGGGTCTTTGCGATTTCAAAAGTTATGGCCATATGAAGACTACGGTATTTTCTTAAAACTGATAGAGAGCTTCCAATTCAATAATCTGACGGACGCAGGACGGTAGAAGGTCGTACAAACTCTCAAAATGATCCTTTTAATTTCTTCTTCAATTATATTGCAACAGACGTTGGGGGTCTTTGCGATTTCAAAAGTTATGGCCATATGAAGACTACGGTATTTTCTTAAAACTGATAGAGAGCTTCCAATTCAATAATCTGACGAACGCAGGACGCTAGAAGGTCGTACAAACTCTCAAAATGATCCTTTTAATTTTTTATTGAATTATAATGTAACAGGCTTTGGTTGTATTACCGATTAAAAAAGTTATGGCCATATGAAGACTACGGTATTTTCTTAAAACTGATAGAGAGCTTCCAATTCAATAATCTGACGAACGCAGGACGCTAGAAGGTCGTTCAAATTCTCAAAATGATCCTTTTAATTTCTTCTTCAATTATATTGCAACAGACGTTGGGGGTCTTTGCGATTTCAAAAGTTATGGCCATAAGAAGGACTACGCAATTTTTCTAAAACTGATAGAGAGCTTCCAATTCAATAATCTGACGAACGCAGGACGGTAGAAGGTCGTACAAACTCTCAAAATGATCCTTTTAATTTCTTCTTCAATTATATTGCAACAGACGTTGGGGGTCTTTGCGATTTCAAAAGTTATGGCCATATGAAGACTACGGTATTTTCTTAAAACTGATAGAGAGCTTCCAATTCAATAATCTGACGAACGCAGGACGCTAGAAGGTCGTACAAACTCTCAAAATGATCCTTTTAATTTTTTATTGAATTATATTGCAACAGACGTTGGGGGTCTTTGCGATTTCAAAAGTTATGGCCATATGAAGACTACGGTAATTTCTTAAAACTGATAGAGAGCTTCCAATTCAATAATCTGACGAACGCAGGACGCTAGAAGGTCGTACAAAATCTCAAAAGGATCCTATTAATTCCTACCTTAATAATATTGTAACAGACGTTTGGGGTCTTTGCGATTTCAAAAGTTATGGCCATATGAAGACTACGGTATTTTCTTAAAACTGATAGAGAGCTTCCAATTCAATAATCTGACGAACGCAGGACGCTAGAAGGTCGTACAAACTCTCAAAATGATCCTTTTAATTTCTTCTTCAATTATATTGCAACAGACGTTGGGGGTCTTTGCGATTTCAAAAGTTATGGCCATATGAAGACTACGGTATTTTCTTAAAACTGATAGAGAGCTTCCAATTCAATAATCTGACGGACGCAGGACGGTAGAAGGTCGTACAAACTCTCAAAATGATCCTTTTAATTTCTTCTTCAATTATATTGCAACAGACGTTGGGGGTCTTTGCGATTTCAAAAGTTATGGCCATATGAAGACTACGGTATTTTCTTAAAACTGATAGAGAGCTTCCAATTCAATAATCTGACGAACGCAGGACGCTAGAAGGTCGTACAAACTCTCAAAATGATCCTTTTAATTTTTTATTGAATTATAATGTAACAGGCTTTGGTTGTATTACCGATTAAAAAAGTTATGGCCATATGAAGACTACGGTATTTTCTTAAAACTGATAGAGAGCTTCCAATTCAATAATCTGACGAACGCAGGACGCTAGAAGGTCGTACAAACTCTCAAAATGATCCTTTTAATTTCTTCTTCAATTATATTGCAACAGACGTTGGGGGTCTTTGCGATTTCAAAAGTTATGGCCATATGAAGACTACGGTATTTTCTTAAAACTGATAGAGAGCTTCCAATTCAATAATCTGACGAACGCAGGACGCTAGAAGGTCGTACAAACTCTCAAAATGATCCTTTTAATTTTTTATTGAATTATAATGTAACAGGCTTTGGTTGTATTACCGATTAAAAAAGTTATGGCCATATGAAGACTACGGTATTTTCTTAAAACTGATAGAGAGCTTCCAATTCAATAATCTGACGAACGCAGGACGCTAGAAGGTCGTACAAATTCTCAAAATGATCCTTTTAATTTTTCTTCAATTATATTGCAACAGACGTTGGGGGTCTTTGCGATTTCAAAAGTTATGGCCATAAGAAGGACTACGCAATTTTTCTAAAACTGATAGAGAGCTTCCAATTCAATAATCTGACGAACGCAGGACGGTAGAAGGTCGTACAAACTCTCAAAATGATCCTTTTAATTTCTTCTTCAATTATATTGCAACAGACGTTGGGGGTCTTTGCGATTTCAAAAGTTATGGCCATATGAAGACTACGGTATTTTCTTAAAACTGATAGAGAGCTTCCAATTCAATAATCTGACGAACGCAGGACGCTAGAAGGTCGTACAAACTCTCAAAATGATCCTTTTAATTTTTTATTGAATTATATTGCAACAGACGTTGGGGGTCTTTGCGATTTCAAAAGTTATGGCCATATGAAGACTACGGTAATTTCTTAAAACTGATAGAGAGCTTCCAATTCAATAATCTGACGAACGCAGGACGCTAGAAGGTCGTACAAAATCTCAAAAGGATCCTATTAATTCCTACCTTAATAATATTGTAACAGACGTTTGGGGTCTTTGCGATTTCAAAAGTTATGGCCATATGAAGACTACGGTATTTTCTTAAAACTGATAGAGAGCTTCCAATTCAATAATCTGACGAACGCAGGACGCTAGAAGGTCGTACAAACTCTCAAAATGATCCTTTTAATTTCTTCTTCAATTATATTGCAACAGACGTTGGGGGTCTTTGCGATTTCAAAAGTTATGGCCATATGAAGACTACGGTATTTTCTTAAAACTGATAGAGAGCTTCCAATTCAATAATCTGACGGACGCAGGACGGTAGAAGGTCGTACAAACTCTCAAAATGATCCTTTTAATTTCTTCTTCAATTATATTGCAACAGACGTTGGGGGTCTTTGCGATTTCAAAAGTTATGGCCATATGAAGACTACGGTATTTTCTTAAAACTGATAGAGAGCTTCCAATTCAATAATCTGACGAACGCAGGACGCTAGAAGGTCGTACAAACTCTCAAAATGATCCTTTTAATTTTTTATTGAATTATAATGTAACAGGCTTTGGTTGTATTACCGATTAAAAAAGTTATGGCCATATGAAGACTACGGTATTTTCTTAAAACTGATAGAGAGCTTCCAATTCAATAATCTGACGAACGCAGGACGCTAGAAGGTCGTACAAATTCTCAAAATGATCCTTTTAATTTCTTCTTCAATTATATTGCAACAGACGTTGGGGGTCTTTGCGATTTCAAAAGTTATGGCCATAAGAAGGACTACGCAATTTTTCTAAAACTGATAGAGAGCTTCCAATTCAATAATCTGACGAACGCAGGACGGTAGAAGGTCGTACAAACTCTCAAAATGATCCTTTTAATTTCTTCTTCAATTATATTGCAACAGACGTTGGGGGTCTTTGCGATTTCAAAAGTTATGGCCATATGAAGACTACGGTATTTTCTTAAAACTGATAGAGAGCTTCCAATTCAATAATCTGACGAACGCAGGACGCTAGAAGGTCGTACAAACTCTCAAAATGATCCTTTTAATTTTTTATTGAATTATATTGCAACAGACGTTGGGTGTATTTGCGATTTCAAAAGTTATGGCCATATGAAGACTACGGTATTTTCTTAAAACTGATAGAGAGCTTCCAATTCAATAATCTGACGAACGCAGGACGCTAGAAGGTCGTACAAACTCTCAAAATGATCCTTTTAATTTTTTATTGAATTATATTGCAACAGACGTTGGGGGTCTTTGCGATTTCAAAAGTTATGGCCATATGAAGACTACGGTATTTTCTTAAAACTGATAGAGAGCTTCCAATTCAATAATCTGACGAACGTAGGACGCTAGAAGGTCGTACAAACTCTCAAAATGATCCTTTTAATTTCTTCTTCAATTATATTGCAACAGACGTTGGGGGTCTTTGCGATTTCAAAAGTTATGGCCATATGAAGACTACGGTATTTTCTTAAAACTGATAGAGAGCTTCCAATTCAATAATCTGACGGACGCAGGACGGTAGAAGGTCGTACAAACTCTCAAAATGATCCTTTTAATTTCTTCTTCAATTATATTGCAACAGACGTTGGGGGTCTTTGCGATTTCAAAAGTTATGGCCATATGAAGACTACGGTATTTTCTTAAAACTGATAGAGAGCTTCCAATTCAATAATCTGACGAACGCAGGACGCTAGAAGGTCGTACAAACTCTCAAAATGATCCTTTTAATTTTTTATTGAATTATAATGTAACAGGCTTTGGTTGTATTACCGATTAAAAAAGTTATGGCCATATGAAGACTACGGTATTTTCTTAAAACTGATAGAGAGCTTCCAATTCAATAATCTGACGAACGCAGGACGCTAGAAGGTCGTACAAACTCTCAAAATGATCCTTTTAATTTCTTCTTCAATTATATTGAAACAGACTTTGGGTGTCTTTGCGATTTCAAAAGTTATGGCCATATGAAGACTACGGTATTTTCTTAAAACTGATAGAGAGCTTCCAATTCAATAATCTGACGGACGCAGGACGGTAGAAGGTCGTACAAACTCTCAAAATGATCCTTTTAATTTCTTCTTCAATTATATTGCAACAGACGTTGGGGGTCTTTGCGATTTCAAAAGTTATGGCCATATGAAGACTACGGTATTTTCTTAAAACTGATAGAGAGCTTCCAATTCAATAATCTGACGAACGCAGGACGCTAGAAGGTCGTACAAACTCTCAAAATGATCCTTTTAATTTTTTATTGAATTATAATGTAACAGGCTTTGGTTGTATTACCGATTAAAAAAGTTATGGCCATATGAAGACTACGGTATTTTCTTAAAACTGATAGAGAGCTTCCAATTCAATAATCTGACGAACGCAGGACGCTAGAAGGTCGTACAAATTCTCAAAATGATCCTTTTAATTTCTTCTTCAATTATATTGCAACAGACGTTGGGGGTCTTTGCGATTTCAAAAGTTATGGCCATAAGAAGGACTACGCAATTTTTCTAAAACTGATAGAGAGCTTCCAATTCAATAATCTGACGAACGCAGGACGGTAGAAGGTCGTACAAACTCTCAAAATGATCCTTTTAATTTCTTCTTCAATTATATTGCAACAGACGTTGGGGGTCTTTGCGATTTCAAAAGTTATGGCCATATGAAGACTACGGTATTTTCTTAAAACTGATAGAGAGCTTCCAATTCAATAATCTGACGAACGCAGGACGCTAGAAGGTCGTACAAACTCTCAAAATGATCCTTTTAATTTTTTATTGAATTATATTGCAACAGACGTTGGGGGTCTTTGCGATTTCAAAAGTTATGGCCATATGAAGACTACGGTATTTTCTTAAAACTGATAGAGAGCTTCCAATTCAATAATCTGACGAACGCAGGACGCTAGAAGGTCGTACAAAATCTCAAAAGGATCCTATTAATTCCTAAATAATATTGTAACAGACGTTTGGGGTCTTTGCGATTTCAAAAGTTATGGCCATATGAAGACTACGGTATTTTCTTAAAACTGATAGAGAGCTTCCAATTCAATAATCTGACGAACGCAGGACGCTAGAAGGTCGTACAAACTCTCAAAATGATCCTTTTAATTTCTTCTTCAATTATATTGCAACAGACGTTGGGGGTCTTTGCGATTTCAAAAGTTATGGCCATATGAAGACTACGGTATTTTCTTAAAACTGATAGAGAGCTTCCAATTCAATAATCTGACGAACGCAGGACGCTAGAAGGTCGTACAAACTCTCAAAATGATCCTTTTAATTTCTTCTTCAATTATATTGCAACAGACGTTGGGGGTCTTTGCGATTTCAAAAGTTATGGCCATATGAAGACTACGGTATTTTCTTAAAACTGATAGAGAGCTTCCAATTCAATAATCTGACGAACGCAGGACGCTAGAAGGTCGTACAAACTCTCAAAATGATCCTTTTAATTTTTTATTGAATTATAATGTAACAGGCTTTGGTTGTATTACCGATTAAAAAAGTTATGGCCATATGAAGACTACGGTATTTTCTTAAAACTGATAGAGAGCTTCCAATTCAATAATCTGACGAACGCAGGACGCTAGAAGGTCGTACAAATTCTCAAAATGATCCTTTTAATTTCTTCTTCAATTATATTGCAACAGACGTTGGGGGTCTTTGCGATTTCAAAAGTTATGGCCATAACAAGGACTACGCAATTTTTCTAAAACTGATAGAGAGCTTTCAACTGCATTATCTGACGAACGAAGGACGCTAGAAGGTCGTCCAAACTCTTAAAATGATCCTATTAACTCCTTCCTCAATAATATTTTTACAGACATTGGGAGTCTTTGCGATGTAAAAAGTTGTGGCCATAAGAAGGACTACGCAATTTTTCTAAAACTGATAGAGAGCCTCCTAATAATATTGTAACAGACGCTGGGTGTCTTTGCGATGTTAACAGTTATGGCCATTAGAATAACTGTAATAGCCTATTTTCGATAAACTAGGTACACAACCACAACCACTACCTACACAATTTCTCGTTTTTCATCCCGTAAAAGGTATCTCTCATTCAAATGATGGCAATGTTCGTAAACTACGGGACATTTCCTATCAAAATCTTGTATTTCCTTGAAAATTTCAAAAATCGCCAAAATTCGCAAAAATAGGAAGTCTATAGTATAGAAAAAAGTGAAATTTTTGTCAAGAAATGAAATTCTTAAAAAAAGCACAACTAAGAACAGTTGTTAATGCTGATTCTCGTGGTGCATTTCCGCTCTCTACAACCGTTTCCTCTGTATTTGAGAAAAAACTGGTTAAGAGAGCTCAAACTGAAAGAAAGCTTCCAACTGGATACTCTGACGAACGAAGGACGCTAGAAGGTCGTACAAAGTCTCAAAATGATCCCATTGACTCCCTCTTCAATTATATTGTAACAGACTTTGGTTGTATTTTCGATTTAAAAAGTTATGGCCATAAGAGTACTAAAGTACTTTACTTAAACTATAAGAGAGCTTTCAACTGGATAATCTGACGAACGAAGGACGCTAGAAGGTCGTACGAAGTCTCAAAATGATCCTATTGACTCCCTCTTTAATTGAATTGTAATAAACCTTGGTTGTATTTCCGATTAAAAAATTTATGTTCATAAGAGGACTACGGTATTTTACTTAAACAGATAGAGGGCTTCCAACTGGATACTCTGACGAACGGAGGACGCTAGAAGATCGTACGAGGTCTCAAAATGATCTTATTGACTCCCTTTTCAATTGAATTGTAATAAACCTTGGTCGTATTTTCGATTTAAAAAGCTATGCTTCAAAAATCGACAAAATTCAAAAAAATAGGAAGTCAAGTTCCATACAAAGTATGGAAAAAAGTGCAATTTTTGTCAAGAAATGAAATTCTTAAAAAATCTCCGTTACAAGCCGTTTACATTACAACAAGTTCAATCATTTGAAAACGAAACAAGGTTATCAAACCTCTGTTGGAAATTGATATTGACTCTGTCTTCTTCGGGGATCGAATCCGGGAACTTCACCCTGTCAGGCAGGTGTCTTATCGATTGGTTAGCAGAGCACATCGACCAACGAGTGGTTAAATCTTATATTCCAACACTCTCCCTCAATCACTGCGTTGGGTGAGATGTGTGGAGCTTCATCAGCGTTAAGCTGGGCCCATAGCATAGCACATCAACGGATAATGTCGACCAACTAGTGGTTGAATCATATATTCCAACAACCTCATCACCCTATTAAGAAAATGTCGGTAAATACTTGACGGCTTGTTTGGTAACTGGGCCCTTGATGATAATACTTGTTTCTATTTTTTCCATATACGTAAACGTTTTACAATATTTCACTTACTCATTTTGGCGTATAACAAAATACGGCACAGTAATAGCTTTTAGTCCATATTAAATCATTGGTAAACTTATTATAAATTCCCTTCAATATTAGCCCGTTTCTTTATCGATACTTGTCCTTGGTGTGCGATTCTAAACGAACGTCGGAGGCATTGCTTCTGCTTAAAAAGATGGGTAAAGTAGACGTTGGAAAAAGTATTTGGAGGGTGGGTAGGCATTTTTTTGTCTAGTGATTAAGAAAGGCGTGGTTTTCCAATTGCATCTTTTTGTACCGTTTTAGAGACAAAATAGGTGAAAAAAGCAAAAGAAATTTTCCCCTTGGTTTGAAGTGGCGGACCTCTTGGTTTCCCCAATTCAAATAATCCCATTGTTCTGATTTGACCTCAAAACAGGATTCTTAACTTTGTATGTTCGTCCCATTCTTGATGTTCTTCATCCCCTCGGGGTCTCCCACCTTACTAGAACCGTATATAAAGGTCAGAATCAATTCGAATATTCGTCAGTTTCTTGAGATTCATCAATCAGCAAACATTCCCACTAAAACGAAGGTGCGTAGTAGCCTAATCTTATTTACGAACAAAGTTCACGTATATTAGAAATTTTTTGGGATTTACAAACAGATTTAAATGGCTAATCTGATGATATGCGTTGCTCTCACGGTCGTTCTTGGCTGCTCTCTAATGCCGGTCGTTAACGCTCTGTTCTGGGGAGATTGGGGAAATGCCGAGTACTGTCCCCAAGGTGAACGTGCCATTGGATTTAAATTGAAAACTGAAGGCCCGCAAGGTAGTGGTGACGACACGGCACTCAATGGCATTGCTCTCAAATGTTCAGGTGGCCAATGGATTTCCTCGGCCGTAGGAATGTAAGTGTTGAACAAGACTTCATTTTGACATAAATTTATAAGGGTGTAATGAAAATATGTCTTGATTTTAGTTGGGGAAATTGGGGTAATGAATTTATTTGCCCTGGCGGAACTCATCTTACATCATGCCAACTTCGCATTGAACCTAAACAGGGAGCCGGAGACGACACATCAGCCAACAATTTAAACTGCAAGTGTACCAGCGGCGTGACTTTGAACGGTGACGGGACCAGTTGGGGAGATTGGAAGAAATGGTCCAATCCGTGCAAAAATGGCATCATGGCTTTGCACACTCGAGTGGAGAGAGCGCAAGGAGAAGGAGACGACACGGCTCTCAACGACGTTTCTTTCACCTGCAAACAGTAATAAGCCAGTGTTTCAGGATATTGATATTTCTGTTCAATTCCGTTTTTAATTCGTTTGAACATTAAAACTTATTCATTCATTCGGTTCGTCTTTGAGAAAAATACAAATTTCAAAATAACCTATGAAATGTGAATAAAGCTTAATTTTTTCGGCATGTTTGGCAACGGGATGAGCCTTGATGTAAATGCTTGTTTCTATTTTTCCCATTTACGTAAACATTTTACAATATTTCACAATGTTTTAAGATGAACTCTGCATCTTACAAATGTCCAAATTGTGCAACTAGAACTCATATTAGTTTAAAAAGACAAAGAAAATTGCGAAAGAATAACGGGACATTTACTGTCCGGTCCCTGTGCCCTTGATAAATGTCTGGTATTTAGGGAGAGTGATTGGTTCTCACCAACCATGGTCTTACTCCACATACATTAAAATGAGCCAATACTATTTCTGACCTGCTGTTCCTTTAAATGAACAACAGTGTCAATGACATGGCTCGTGCTCTCCGGGTGGCGACTGGGCACTAACGGTTTGGTTCGCTGGGACTATATTGCCCCATCGTGTAGCCATCGCTAATAATATATTCTTTCGACAATGTAGAGGAGTTTTCGTCACCGGCGCTCAATGTAATACTCACTGGAATGGAGTTTTGACGTCTAAGATAAAGATTCCCTCTGTGTAAATGTGCACTGACCCACGAGATTCCTAAATAGCCTACCAACGTTTTATTGTTAGAATTTTACTTATGATCAGAATGAGGAATATCCTACCGAACTTTTTTAAATTGAAGCAAGGCAAATTAGTTTTTTCGGCACTCGTAATACGCTCCCTGAAGATGCGGTCAAAGGTAGAGTTTTCGCAAAAAAAAACAATATTATTTTTAGCGCTTTTAGTGTCGGGGAGATTTTTACGTTTGTGTTGCAAGTAGTCCCACTCGACGGGGATACATATTTTTAACCTATTTCAATATTTTCGGGAATAACACAGGAATTATTATACGTAATTTTTCATTTTATCAAATTCGTAGAAAATTTTTAAAAATAACCGATGGCAAATATTAAGCTGCAATAATCCTGTGATACATAGGAAAGCTAGTTTACGTTATGTTGAGCAACTAGACGTCTACTTACCCAAATATATAATCCCTAACATCAGATAACATTTTTGACATTTTATTGGCATTCGCACAAAGGTTATCTTCTATTTGTTGTTTTGGAATAGGTCACTATAGCATTTCATAGTTCAATATTAACCTAAATAACCAACTTTCTTATCAGCAGGATATAGGCTAAACTAATAACATCTTAAATGACATGGGTTGATTACTTTAGTAATAGGCTTGAAACGTGGGAACCCCCAAAAAACGAATCCACTAATGGGGTGCTCTCGTATTAAAGCCACCATGGTATATATAAAAGAGAATGATTGTGTTGAGAAGTACCAATCTTTAGCTCATCACGGCGAGTAACGAATCAATATCACTGGTGAGTTCAACTGTATTTGAATTTCTCTTCTGTTAACTACTTTTTCAGCTATTGGCTCAACAATATCATTTATGTTTTATGAATTATAACGTCACGTGCGATCGAATTTCACATTCGTTTCCTAATAGAACTTTAAACGTTGATTGTGTTGCAGGTTATTTGTCCAACGTAGCCTACACATCAGAAGATGCTGGCACCATCAAGCGTATCATCGATCATTGTCTTGTCTGCAGCTCTTATTTTCCTTAATAGCTGCTCGGCACTCCCGGCGACAAATTTTGATTTAGAGCATCAACAGGGAACTTGTGCGGAGTTAGGATTAGTTGGTGTTCCTGACGGCGTCTGCCCAAATCCAGATGATGGTGAAAAACTATACTACTTGCCAGACAAAAACTATTGCCAGTAAGTTAATAACCTTAACTCTATTAATATTGTCACGAACTAAATTAACCCCTCTGGTAATTGGCTCCTCCCCCGCCATTTGGTATCTAGTAACCATCGTCTGCCTGTCGTCTGTTGTTGTTGTGGTGTTTGTTTTAGCCTGATTCTTTCCTTCAGTTCGTCCTTAACCTTGGTTACCCCTGGTTCATCCTTAACCTAGCTTCTGTAGAGTAGTGTAGCACTGTTTGGTGGTACTAATAAAGTGTTCGACACCAACAGTGAAATTCCATTGTGTGCTGCTGGCTCTTGTGAAAAAGGAGTCAGCACAACAATTGACTTCTCTTAGTGTCCTCCTCAAGTAGTTTGGCTTGGACAAATTTAACCCGTGACAATATTATATATACGCAACTCCCGTTCTCGTGGAGCTGTAGCCTACAAATAGCGCACGTGCTTGACTCATTCTCGAATTTCATTTGATCTTTTATATTTAATAGCTTGTACCATGCATGCGTGACTGCAGAAGTTACAGTCTGTAAATACTGTCCTCCATACATCACACCAGAAGGGAAGCAAGAGCCGCTTCACTGGAACAGGGACCTTGATGCATGTGACTTTCCATCTGAAGCTGGATGCCCCCTTTAATTCGCAATAAAATATGAATAACGCTGCCCAAGCAGCAAGTGTTATGGTATTTACACATGCTCGCAATTAATCTAATATTTATCCATCCATTAAAAAAAACATTTGATATGTATGTGTAAATTATTGGCTATTGCAATAGCCTATTGCATCAACTATATATATAAATCCAAATTGTGTCCAGAATCGAATACATTCATAGTAAAAAATGTGGCGAATATATTGAATCTTTATGTTATTGCTCTAGCAATTTATTTAAGCCTGATGATAAAGAATTTTGACTTAAATAATAATATATTCGGAGAGCCGCTATTAGCCTAGTTCAATCAGTTAGGCCTGCATGACTTATTAAAAGTGTTTCCATTAAAAACGACACATCAAGGCCACTATATCTGATCACTCCTAAGAAGGGATGTCTCGTATAAATACCGCCTGACGGCATGTTTGGCAACTGGGCCGTTGATGAAAATGATTGTTTGTTTTTTTTTGAGGTAGAATTTTGGCAAACGTAAAACAATAGGCTATTATTTGTCAGTCCTTTAAAATTTTTAATGCTTTTTAAAAGTGAAATTCGTCTTTCGGGACACTCTCAGCGAGCGACGAAAGTCGACCCGCCCATCACTAAAATAATCGTAACATGACACATAATAGGAAGCTTGTTTTACGATGAACACTTGAAGATGATGTGTTTAGACGTAGCCTACATTAATATAATAACTTTTAGATGTATAATTTATTGTTGACATTTTATTGACATGATTCACACGAAGGTTATCTTCTCCTTTTTGTTCTGAAATGGGTCTTTAACCTTTAAAAGCTGGCTAACCTTAACCTACATTTTTATCAGCATCAGTAAGCTCAAATAATCCCATATTTTAAATGGCAAGGCTTGATTATTCTAATCAAATGTGGGATTGGAAAGTCCACAAAACGAATCCGCGCAAATGGGTGTTCCGTAAAACCACCACAGTATATAAAGGCGAATGCTTTTTTGTTGAGACATAGCACCAAACTTTAGCTCATCACGGCGAGTAAAGGATCAATATCCTGCTGGTGAGTTAAACTTTATTTAAATCTCTATTTTGTTAACTACTTTTTAGCTCAATATAGCTATTGGTTCGGCAATAGGCTATTTTTTATGTGTTATCAATTCACATCCCGTCAGAATTAATTATTCTATCATTTCTTTCCTTACAGAATTTTAAACCTTATAATTTTGTTGCATGCATCAGGTTTTTCCAACGTACACGAAAACTTATTAAACAGCAGAAGATGGCACCAAGTGTATCATCGATCATTGTTTTGTCTGCATCAGCTCTTATTTTCCTTAATAGCTGCTCGGCACTCCCGGCGACATTCGAGCAGCAACAAGGAACTTGTGCGGAAATAGGATTAGTTGGTGTTCCTGATGGCGTCTGCCCAATTGTACCCGATACTGGAAACACAACTAAAGTATTCTACTTGCCAGACAAAAATTATTGCCAGTGAGTTATATAACCTTAATAACACAATACTTATATTAGGCAACTAATACTCCCGTCCCCGTAGAGCTGTACAAATAGCACACGTGCTTGACCCATTCTCGAATTTCATTTTTATTTCTTTAATATATTAATATAGCTTGTACCATGTATGCGTGGGTGCAGGAGATACAGTCTGTAAATATTGTCCAAACTACATCACAACAGAAGGAAACCAAGAGCCGCTTGATTGGAGCAGGAACGCTAATGTTTGCAACTATCCAGTTATTGTTGGATGCAGCTATAGCAAAAATTATATAAAACCTGCTGCATGAGTAGCTACTTAATAAGGCATACATGCCCGATTGCCCACTAATTTTTCTAAAACTTCATTCTCCCTTAAAAAAAAAAATTCATATTCATACGTGTATATTGGCTGATGCATCAACTGTACAGAAATTTAAACCGTGTCCAAGATCGTAATTATAGCGGTGTCTTTTGTTGGAGTAACGAAAATAAAAAGTCCAAAATTTGCGGCAAATCTCAATTCAACGTAACTTAAGGATTACACTGAATGAATGTCGTTTTTATTGTAAGGTAACTTAAATTTGTGAGATATTACGGAGGAGTTTTGAGTATACAGTAGGCGATTGGATAGAAGTATTTTTATCAATAGTTTTTTTATTGCTCATCTCTTTACTGTTCCGTTAATTGTTATTTTTAAAGGCATTAAATTGTACTTTATAACCATGAAACATTTGCAAACAGCCAGCCGCAACCAGCATATAGAATTGTTGCGCTAGAATTTTTAAACTTACAAATTTAGAACCTACCGCCCCCATGAGACATGAGTGAGGCAAGTACATTCAGAGTAATAACAATAGTAAGAGGAAAAACAATATTTTTGTAGCGCTTTTTAAGTGTGAAATCCGTCCGACCTTCGAGCGACGAAAATTAGCTCGTCCACTGCTAGATGGCGAAGGAAGTGGCGCAATGCAGACGATTCTTGGCGCTGTTTTTGCTCGAACGAATATTCCGGAAATTCCTAGAAGTTTTCACGTGTTCCAGTCGATCGTGTTGTAGTTTATTGCTATCTCGCTATTCTCGATTGTTGGTAGTTACCACCATTGTTTTTTTTCACATTCGTCTTCTAGTAGTCTAGTAGGCTGATCAGGAATGGAATCGGTTGAATCTCCATCAGAATTGGTTAGGTAAAGAGTACCGTGTTTTAGTTATTTTTAGCCTGCTGTTGGCCATTTCATTTCATTTCCTTTTTCGATTTTTTTAACAGCCAGGCGAATGCAGCGTTTGTTTCTGAAGACTATGCTAAAGCAGTTGATGTAATATACATTTTCACAGTTTACTAGAATAATTGAGAATCACAAATCTTTCTCGGTCTGCAGTTGTACACAAGAGCCATTCAGTTGGACGACAGCAAGGCAGAGTACTTGACAAACCGTGCCCACGCCCTGCAGAAACTGGAACGCTATGAAGAGTCCAAGAGTGACGCCCACAGAGCCACGGAACTGAGCCCTCTGGATCCGAAAGCCCACCTCAGGAAGGGAATCGCTTGTTTTCATTTGGAACAATATGAAGAAGCTCAACTGGCATTCCAATCCAGCCTTGAATTTGGAGGTATTGATAGTCAATATAGTATTGATTACAAAGTGGTCTATATAATGTTTGTCGCAGGGAGTGATGCTACCATTCGTCAGTGGATTGCCTGGACCGAAGAAAAACTGACCAAACTGAAAAAGTCTCAATCAACAACTGAAAACTCTCTGAACCCTATTGTTCAAGAAGCCAAGCCTGTGGCCATCAAACACGATTGGTACCAAACAGAAAGCCACGTGTGCGTGACGGTCCTGGCCAAAAATCTCGACCCTGCCGCGGTCAATGTCGACTTTACTGCATCAACAGTAATTTCCATTTTAATCTTTCTTTAAATTACCAGCTTCTAACGTCCAGTACAATTCTAGATGACGATGAAGGCCAAACTGCCAGACGGGACGGATTACGAGCTGCATTTGAATCTGTCGTACCCCATCGTGCCCGACCAATGCTCTTTCACCGTCATGAAAACCAAAGTTGAAATTAAAATGAAGAAAAGCGACGGAATCCGCTGGTCTTTGCTGGAAGGCCAAGTGCCGGCCGTGAAACAAATTCCCGTGGTGTCGTCGTCGGCCCAACCGCCCGTCTACCCGTCGTCTTCGTCAAAAAAGAAGGATTGGGACAAGATCGAGTCTGAGATCAAGAAAGAAGAAGCCGAAGAGAAACCGGAAGGAGAAGCGGCCCTGAATCAGCTGTTTCAAAAGATTTACTGCGACGGATCGGACGAAATTCGTCGGGCTATGAACAAATCATTTCAAGAGTCTGGCGGCACCGTCTTGAGCACCAACTGGAGCGAAGTGGCTAAAGAGAAAGTGACGGTGAAACCGCCCGACGGAATGGAATACAAGAAATGGGACGAGTGATTTTTCTAGACGGGTTGAATTTTCTTGGGTTTTTCATTTGTCAATATTTCCGTTTCATCAATAAAGAACAATTGTTTACATCAGACGACGTTACTTCCTTTTCTATCCCTAAAAATCGATGGTCGGTTGCCATGGCGACTGATAAATCGATCGGCCATTCTGATTCAAAAATCCGTCATGGAGTTGTCCAAATTGGATATCAAAGCGCTTTCGCTTTTATTCCAAAAGGTTTGTTTCTCTTTTCTGTTTTTAATTGAATTGTTTAATAAATATTGAAACGAGTTAATTTGCAGGTTTACCTTCCGTTGATGGAACAGCTGGCCCGTAAGGCTAATAACAACGAATGGCTGGACACGTTGAAAGATTTCCAAGAGTATCAACATTCGTTAGAATTGTATTATAAACTAATTTACGTGATAAGCTATGACAATTTCAGGTTGATGGTGCAATTGGTGATTTTGGTGGACGAGCAAGAAATCGTGCGGATGGCCAATCCTATTAAAAAGAGCGCAGCGGTCGCTAAATCCTTCCCGACGAGTTTCCCGTCTCTGAGGGAAGAGTACGTCTTTTGGCAGGGCCAAATCGTCGATCTGACTCGACAGCAGCAGTGGATGATGATCAACTGGGGCGAAGCCACGACCGAAACGGACACGGCCCTCCGCCAAGTCCACTACACCCTTCGTCTCTTCCGTCTCGTCCGAGATCCCATTCAAGTGATTTATCCTTTTGTTTTCATTTTCCTTTTTATTTAATGAAAAAGTGTTTCAGGTATTCTCGGAGAAGAATCGGCAGATTGATCGCATCGATTTGTACGTTAAAGCATTGGCCGGCTCTTTGAAAGCTGTGGTGCTCCAGCCGAGCGCCAAATCGGGAATCCATTCGAAATTCCCCGATTTAGTGGCCAGCAACACCCAGACGCTGGCCAGGTGGATGTTGCACATTTTAAAACCGCAGAATCTTCTTTTGCCGCAAGTCGAGTCAGTCGTTGAAGCGTTGCGGTTATGGGAGGCCCAGTGGGCCGAGTCGAAATTGGGCGTCGTCAGCCGGTTAACCGGCCCGGAATTCGCCGCCATGTTTCTGGCTTCACGAACCGTCCTCGACAACATTCACACCGTCCAGTCTCTTATCAAAGTAACAAAGTTCACTTAGTAGATTTATGGGAATTTGATAAAATTTGATGTTATAGGAAACGAGAGCTCTGAGGGAAATGACGGAGCAGATTGACGATTATTTCGCCCGTCAGAAACTCGTCGCTTTGATCCGAGACGATTTGGAATATCGTATCGATCATTTGGAGATGCGACTTTTTCTAGTGGAGAATAAAGAGGAATTTACAGAATTTGTGCGCGGGCAGGAAGCGGCCCAAAAGTCGGTCGTCTCCGAGATCCAGTCGACTTTGAAACACGTCCTCGACGCTCAGTATTTTACTTTTTTTCTACTCGATTTTAAATTTCTAAATGAATAAATTGTTTCATTAGTACTTCGTTTGAGGGACTGAAATTGTTACGGAAGATGATGGACAAGTCCTTGGCTTTGGCCGGGACTCATTCGGGCGCGCTGGACGGATTCTTAGGCCACCACCAACGAGAACAGTTGAACCAACTGTCGACCGAGATGCGTCTCATCCGCAAAGGTTTCGACGTCACCGACTACATCAACGAGGTTTGAATTATTAGTCCAGTTCAGTCCGTTTCTATATCTAATTCTAAATTGGGAACGTCATAGAAAGAGTCGGGCAATGTGGACATGGCCCAGAAACTCTTTGAGCGACGACTCCTCTACCACCGGGTCAAAGTTAATCTCATCACCATTTTCCCGCATCCAAACGACTGGGACGAAACGGCCGCCTCCTCCAAAGTATAAATTGTCCGTCTTATTCAAATTGATCCTTAATTAAACCCGAGTTCTATTCAAAGATTAAAGAACAATATGTGGAGCTGGCCAAGTATTTGAAAACAACAGAAGATAAATTACACAACAAATGGTTCACGACCGTCCAGAAACGGGCCAACAAGGCGATGGCCCGTCCCATTTTGAAGAAATTACCCGACAGCGGCCGATTTGTGACGACTTTACAAGACACGATGATGACCATCTGGGACGAGACGCGTCTTTTCTTGCAGACAAGATTCCAAGTTCCGCACGTTTGCCACATTTTATTAATGCAAAAGCCGGACCTGATCCACCACAACCGGTCGCTCATCGCCATTTTGGAACGTCTCTCTTCGGTGGTGGAGAAATTGACGCCGTTCGAGTTCCTCGTCCTCAACAGCTGCTACTCGTCCGTTGAAGACGGACTCAATCTGGGCACGACTCACGTCACTTGGCCGTCTTTATGTCTGGCCGGCTACATCGCCGAGTTGATGGAAAGCGTCGAGCGGTTCCAGGCCATGGCCGAAGACGTCGCTCTCATCACCACCGTCCTCGACCGTCGCATCGACACTATTATGGATTTCCAGCTGCTCCGGGATAAAGACGGCCAGCAACCGCTCGATCCCAGTTCCAGCACATTTTCAGCCGCCCAATTTTTCAAAAAATTAAGTTTATCCGGCGATGAATTCTTCATCGAAATAAGAAGAATCGTCTCTGAATTGCCGCCCATTTTACTCCAAGTGGAAAGTATCGTCTGCAATTCGCAGACGGGCAGCGCCCCGGAATTGCAGAATTATTACGACTACTGGCGAGAAAAGATTTACGCCGCTATCGTGCGGTCCGTCCAAGCCCGTTTCGAGGAATTGAGTTATTTACTAGAGAACGGGCCGCCTCAATTTGTGATCCAGCTGTCGCTGAGAGACGGCCGAGTCGTCGTCGAACCGGATTTGGAGTCGATAGAAAGAGACATTTCCGGTATTGTCCATCACTGGATCGAGCGCAGTTGCGTCGTGCCCGATTGGCAGGAAGGATCGTGCAATGCCCAGCCGGTTGGCCAGCGATCCCTGCACGACCGGTTGAGTCAAGAACCGCTGCTCAAAGTCACCGTGGAACGCGATCAGCGCCACTGCAAACGGCTTGTCGCCAAATTGAAAAATATTATTGACAGGTGGACGGACTGTACCGAATTGTGGAGCATTAATAAAGTGAGCGCCTGTGAGAAACTCAGACGGACGTCGCCCAGTCTCTTGCAATACGACGAGCAATTAAGACACTACAAAAATTACTGGACGGAAAGGATCGAGAATATCGACGGCTACGTCATCACCTCCTGCGTCATCCTTCAAATGAGGCAGCTGAGATTCTCGGCCGTCGAGCACATCCGCGAATGGATACGACAGTTGGGCGCCACTTGGCTGGCCAGCACCAAAGAGAAACTCGTCAAAGCCGATCATTTGATCAAGGCCAGAAGAGTCGATCAGGACGGCAGTACCGATATCGACATCGAAATGCTCTTGATTGAGATCCAAGAGAGTTGGCACCGTCTCATCCATTACGGCATCAAAGTGCCGGTGGATGTCAGAATGAAATTAAAGGCGCTCCATTGCCAATTCAGCCGAAAGATTCGTTGATTAAAGAGGAGACGTGTAATTTCGGACGCAATAAACAGCTGATCGTTTCATTTCAAAATTCCAATTTCTCGTAGATCGAATGGACCAGCTCCAAATGTTGGGATATCTCGTTGGGGTCGCCCCAAAAGACCCTCGGGACCTAGTCAAAAGATTTGTCAAGTTTTGATTTGGAGATATATAAAAAGGTCAATTTACTTTAAGGTCTTTGGCTTTGCTCTCTCGAGATGTATATTCCCGTAAAATATAGTCCTTTTCCTTCTCGTAGTAGAGTCTCGTGTCGTTGATGCGGATCAAGACGTCGTCGACGCGCAAATAGTAACGCAACAAGACGAAGAAACCACTAGGCATGGCTCTCTGCGAATATTACACAGTTAGACAATTAAATATACATGGATTTGTTAAAGGAATACGCACCACTTTGATGGAAAAGGAAGCGCAACCGTGATCGGCCAACTCGTCCTCGTACAGATGAATCTCGTCGAAAAAGAGAATCTTTTCCTTTTGTTTCAGTTTATCCATGTCGATCCTCAGCTCAGTTTCAACCACTTTCAAATCTCCCAGCAATGTTCCCCGATAATCTGTGGTGAAGGTCCAGTCGAATGGGTGGCTCACTTTGTGGGAAACATTCGTCATTTCTGCCCTGTAATTGTTCACAAATTCTGACTGTTACTGTACTGACTCTACACTACTCGGGGAAAACATACCTGGCTTCCTTCCAGGCCTCTGCCACTGCAACTTTCACCAAGTCCTCTTTGTCGTTGACCAGCTTCAGGGCGTCCAGGGTGTTGAACTCGATGCCCCTGCCGTCAGACAGCTGGATCCTCAGGATGTTGTCCGGAAAGACCATGTCTGGCAGGTGGGGGATGGACAGCTCGTGGTAGGCAGAGTGGCGCTCGTTGCATGGGGAGTTGGTGGTCGACTTGGATGGTAGGATGTGGTTCTTGACTGTTTTCAACGTCCATGGCGGGTAATCAAAGCTCTCTTCCGTTGCAGCCGGAGCGGAAACGACGTTCCTAATCATACTTAGACCTAATATCTCTTTGTCCTGCTAAAAAAATTTGAACTGGAAATGTGGGGAAACGAGAAATGTTTGTAATGTACACTTTTTTTTTGGAAATGATGTTATGCACGACGTACGATGAGGCGACTAAAAGACTCGAGACGGAACACCCGCTTGTTTTTTCTTTCTCTGTGTTTTTTCTTTACCCGGGTCGAAACTCGTTTTGAAAGCGGCCGAGCATGGAAACCTTTGTAGTAGCAGACGAAACAAATGTCAAAACATTGCTTTTTTCCGTTTTCCCTCTTAATTTGTTTGTTTTTTAGGGACATTTGATACTTTTTCAACGCAAAAATTAGTTTTATAGATATTATTTTGAACAAATCTTGAATTAAAGACGAAATTCAATAGGGGATAATCCTGAATTTTCGATTTTTTTCTAAATACGCTTGAAAAATAGAGAAAAAAATCAGAAATTTTTTCATATACAGGAGTTGGGGTCTTAGAAATTTTCCCACCGAGTTATTTAACTCCAAAGATTTTGTAGGCTCCGCCCACAGGGGTTGGGATTTTGAACATGGCAGATCGGTTGCATTTTAGGGCATGTTAGTTTAAACTTATTCCAACCAAAATTTTCAAAAACATACTTTGAAAAATTTAATGAATGAATTTTTCTATAAAGTAATGTACACTATAAAAGTACTGTAAATAATTGGCAACGCTTTGTTGATGAAATCCCTACTGGTTTGCTGAATTGTTGACATAATTTCAAGCCTAATTATTTGATTAAATTTAATGTTTCTGTATTACGACAATTTATTATTTGTTTATCAATTGAAAACGAAAAACAAACTGATAAACTTATTTTTCAAATGGATATTATATTCCACGAAAAGACCAAAAAGTTGGTTTTTTCTATTTTTATTCTAAAAATTGAGATTTTCTCTCTTTCCCCCAAAGTCTGTATATCCCATTGACGAAGTTTAGGCGCCTCCTCCGTTTTTCCTCGTGTTACGACTGTTTATAGATTTTTTTCTCTATTTTTTAAGAAGAAAAAAATGGGAATAGCAAATTAATCGCGATTAACTCGCATTTGATGAATAAATAAATAAAATTGGCAACGCTGTTTGTGTGTTTGTTGTGTAGCAACAAGGATCGTTATGCGCACAACATTGCTTGAATGCACTACTCCAAGGGCCTTACTTTACGGCAGTGGATCTGGCGGCTATAGGACACCGGTTCGACGAGGAAGAGCGGGCGCGAATGGCCGAGGCCGGCGTATCCAGTGACGAATACAACCGTTTCCTTCAGGTATACATTCAGATGATGCAACAACATCAGATCTATTACTAAATTAATAAGTCTGTTACAGGAACCTTCGTCCAATGTGGACGACAGCGGCTACTTTTCAGTGCAAGTCATCTCCGCAGCCCTGTCAGTCTGGGGTCTGGAGCTGATTCCCTACAACTCGTCAGATCCCCGAGCAGCATCAGCCAGACAGTGTCCGATGTAATGTCAGCTTTGTCCCTCAACAAGACTGATTTTCTAATTTTTAATCTGATTGTGTTTAGAAATGAACGTGCCTTCATCTGCCACTACAGGGACCACTGGTTCTCTATTCGCAAACTGGGCCACCAGTGGTTCAACCTGAATTCCATCCTGCCCGGCCCGGAACTCTTGTCGGACACGTATCTCTCTCTCTTTCTGGCCCAATTACAGACGGACAAGTACTCGATCTTTATTGTCGTCGGCGACCTGCCCAGCTGCGAGGCCGACAAAGTTTTAAGCGCCGCCCCGTTGTCTCCTCGTCACTTTCGCAAAGCTCCGACCAAGAAACAAGAGCCCGAAGAAGACGACGAGCAGCTCAAGGTTTGTAATCAATTTTTTATCGAGTTTGACGTCACATTAACCCGTTTTGATTGGCAACAGGCGGCGCTGGCGATGAGCTGGAAAGAGATGGAAGAAGAAGACGACCAAGAAGCGTTGAACAAGGCCATTATGCAGAGTTTAGAGAGCAGCAGTCGTCCGATAGAATCAGGAGCGCCAGAAAATCTGGTCGGAATGGACGACGACGATTTGAAACGGGCCATCAGTTTGAGTTTGAGTGGCAGCGCTGGAGAACCAACGGCTTCGACGTCGTCTGAAACGCCCGGAGCCATCGCCGATTCGATCGAATTCATCCGCCAACGACGGCTGCTCCGACTGGGCCAACTCTCGTCGCCAAACACCACCACCAATCCCTGAGCTTTTCTCTACTTCTTTTTATTCTGAATTTTGTTGATTATGTTTTTCCTTCCTTCTTCACAGCCCAATTTGTAATTAATTTTCCCGTGTTTATCCGGGCCGCACACCTCGAATCCACTGTCAGCATCTTCTAATCCTATAAAACCCGAATTCCTTTTGATGACGGACGCAGCTTCGGTCGTGTCGATTGTCATTTTCAAAATGTTTTTGTATTTGGACGGAGGGACACGATCATTGTCGAATGGATATGAGAGAGAGAGAGAGATAAAATCCATGAAAATGAAAAGTAGTTTTTTGTGGGTCAAAACAATCTATGGATGGAAATAGAGATGCGGCTGTGATGAGATATGTGATCGAGGCGCATTCGAATGCTCTTTGATGATTCAAGACGTCCTGTCTGTTCGAGTAGCCTCAGTCTCGGCTTCTTGTCGTTGACGAGTCATTTTTGTTTTCAGGAAAAACCCCTAAACCCGAATTGGCAGCGTATAGGCTACTAACATTCAAATAAGGCACTGGATCATGCAGAAAGCCGAAGAAAACGTAGAGCGACGACGAGGGAAGAAATAAACGGTCCCTAATCCGGTTTCAATGTCAAAAGTTCTCATGGGCGTCTCCAAGTTGGTCACGAAAAAAGCGAATAAAGAGATATTCCTCCTTTTTTCTTTATCTGAAAAGAAAACGACATATTTGGATGGGAATTTCAATCGTCTTGCTGAAAACAGCGACGCTTATTCAAAGCCTTTTATTGTCGTATAAAAGACGGCAAAATTGGAGTTGTATGTTTTCAGTCAGTCTTTGACTACCATTGGATCAACAAAGCACAACAAATAGACAACTGTGAGATCAATTCTTATATACTTTTGATAACTTGTTATTAGAATTATTCAGACATTTGAATTACAGGGTGATGTTGAATAGAGAACTGATGCTACCGTTATTGTTGCTGCTGTTACTACTGTCTGCGTCGATCCAGGTCGACGCCGAATGCTGCGATACCGTTAGTAATATCACAGATCACAACGGTAATTACAAGTGTGGTGATTTTACAGAGCCGACTCGGACCGGATGCTGCGGCGTCGGAAGTTGCAACATTTTCTGCTGCAACTGCGTCGATGGCTGTCGCCAACAGCCGCCAGAATGGGACGATTTCCATGTCGGAGATGGCAAAGTCAGATGGCAATGGAACTGCGACTTCCCTGGCAACGACCTCGCGACTCACGAAATTCCTGGAGAAGATTGCGGCAGAAAATGCATCGACACGCCGCCTTGCAATGCTTTCAGCCACTTTCATGGCAATAAATGCTACCTGAAATTGATACACCGGGTTGACAGGAAGCCTGCTGAAGGCGGCATTTGTGGTTTCCTTCCTTGGGGAATTCAATCAAAGTAATTTAACAATTTTAACGCTTTTATAATCCATACCGGCTATACGTTATATTATCTGCTGATCGGTTATTGCAATAGATACCAATAAATTTTAACATTTGGAATTATTTGAATAGTGCTATTTTGACGGCTTAGCTTACCTGATATACACTGTTCAAAATAATGGGGGAGAAACGGTCTAGAATATGCTAATATACCGGCGTTATTCTAGCGGACTCTTCTTTCGGTTTCAAAACGGTAGGCTATCACCCCTCGATATATATTGGATATATTGGTATTTTCAAAATGTTTTTTGTATTTCCACAGACGGAGGGACACGATCATTGTCGAATGGATATTGATGTAAGAGAAAGAGATAAAATGCATGAAAATGGGAAACGGAATGTGAATTGTTTTGGAGGGTTCTGGGGAGAGAGAGAGAGAAAACAATTTATACACAGAAAGAGATAAATGGATGGAAAAAATGGAGATGTTGCATTGATGATTTGACCCGACGTTTCAACTTCATTCCTCCAATTGTTTCTAATGATTTTGTTTTTTTTTAAAAAAAAAATTGGGATGGAATGGTATAGGGTTAACGGCCGTATCCGCTGGAAGCGATGGGCGTCGAGGGGATGAAAGGCGCCTCGAGACGAGTCGTCGCCGGAGGGACGGAGTTGTAGCCGGTCGGAGCCGAAATCAACGGCTGCGGCGACTGTGGCGGACGGACGGCCGGTTGGATGATGAAGGACGGAACTGGGGACGAAGCTCCGTATCCTCCCTGTTGTTGTTGTCCGCCGTAGCCTCCGCCACCGCCTCCTCCGCCACTGCTAGATCCGTATCCACCTCCACTACCTCCACCGGATGGAGCGGAAGGACGAGGATTCCATCCGCCACCGCCGGACGAACCTCCGTATCCTCCTCCGCCACCTCCGCCACCTCCGCCAGACGGACGAACTGGTGCTGAACTTCCGTAGCCTCCACCCTGGCTGGAACCACCGCCTCCGTATCCTCCTCCTCCGCCTCCACCGGATGGACGAGGCGCTCCTCCATAGCCACCTCCTCCACCTCCGCCAGAGCTACCTACGTAACCTCCCTGACTTTGGCCTCCGCTGGATCCTCCGTAACCGCCCGATGGCTGTTGCTGTTGAGGGCGAGCCGGCGCGACTGATCCACCGTACCCGCCTCCTCCTCCGCCACCTCCGCCAGAGCTTCCGCCGTATCCTCCTTGACTTTGGCCTCCGCCGTTTCCGCCGTATCCGCCCGACGGCTGTTGAGGACGGGCCGGTGCGGCTGATCCGCCTCCATAGCCTCCACCTCCGCCACCGCCTCCGCCGCTGGATCCGCCGTAACCACCCTGTCCCTGACCCTGTTGGCTTTGTCCGTATCCTCCGCCAGACGGAGCCGGAGCGGGTTGTGGACGGGGACCGGAACTGCCTCCACCGCCATAACCTCCTCCGCCACCTCCGCCGCCTCCTCCTCCGTATGAAGAGCTAGGGCCTACTGAAGGTGTTTGAATGGGCACTGGAACCGGGCGAGATGGTCCTGATCCGCCGTAGCCACCTCCGCCACCTCCACCAGAACTACCTCCGTAGCCTCCTTGTCCTTGTTGGCTCGGCCCGCCGTAACCTCCGCCGCCTCCGCCACTTGGTGCTGGACCCGGTTGAGGGCGAGAAGGAGCCGATCCACCATAACCGCCTTGTCCTTGTCCTCCGCCATAGCCGCCTCCTCCTCCTCCCTGATTTTGACTTTGTCCTCCGCCGTAGCCTCCGCCACCACCGCCGGATGGAGCTGGTCCTGGTTGTGGTCGAGGAATCGATGGAGCAGATCCATAACCGCCTTGTCCTTGACTGGAACCGCCTCCGCCGTATCCAGCACCTCCACCTCCGCCAGAACTGGATCCGCCGCCGCCGCCGCCGTAAGATGGAGCCGGTGCCGGAATCGGTCTCTGCGGAGCCGATCCACCTTGTCCGTAGCCGCCACCGCCGCCTCCTCCGCCACCGTTGCTTCCGTAGCCTCCTCCACCTCCGCCGGATGGGACAGGGACAGGTCGGGGTCCTTGACCTCCACCATATCCACCGCCGCCGCCGCCAGAGCTTCCGCCGTAACCTCCTTGACTCGATCCTCCGCCGCCTCCGCCCTGTCCATAACCGCCACCAGATGGAACTGGAGCCGGAATCGGCTGAGGACGTGCTGGAGCAGATGATCCTCCGTATCCGCCTTGCCCTTGCCCTTGACTTGATCCTCCGCCATAACCTCCTTGTTGGCTAGATCCGCCCGATCCATAGCCACCTTGTCCCTGTCCGCCTTGGCTCGATCCGCCTCCACCGTAACCGCCTTGACCTCCGCTACCGGAACTGGATCCTCCACCGCCGTATCCTCCACCACCTCCTCCGCCACTCTGTTGCTGCCCATATCCGCCTTGTCCGCCTCCTGATGGAGCAGGCGCCGGAATGGGACCGGCCGATCCGCCGCCGTAACCGCCTTGATCCGCCTCCGATCCTCCTCCTGGACGATCCGCCTCCTCCTCCGCCTTGCCTGTTGACTGGATCCTCCACCGCCGTAACCCCACCACCTCCTCCGATGGTACTACGGTCCGTAGATGGAGCAGGGCCGGAATGGGAGCAGAGCCGCCTCCATATCCGCCGCTTCCTCCTTGGCTCGATCCGCCGCCATAACCTCCACCTCCGCCTTGTTGTTGACTGGAGCTACTGCCGCCTTGTCCGTAACCGCCTCCACCTGATGGAGCTGGTACTGGAACGGGCCCGGCTGATCCTCCGTAACCGCCGCCTTGTTGGCTCGATCCGCTTCCTCCATAGCCTCCTCCTCCCTGCTGTTGATTTTGACTGGAACCGCCGCCGTAACCACCACCAGATGGCACTACGGGTGGCGGAGGTGGCGGAGGTGGAGCAGAACCGCCTCCATATCCGCCGCTTGAGCTTCCCGATCCGCTCCAAGATCCTCCGCTTCCTCCGCTAGAGCTGCCGCCGCCATAACCGCCGCCGGATGGAGCCGGTGGAGCGACTGGAACAGGCACGGGTCCACCATAACCTCCTCCCTGACTTTGACTGGATCCGCCGCCATATCCACCTTGTCCGCCGGAAGGAACCGGTGGTGGTGGAATGGACGATCCTCCGCCGTATCCGTCTGATGGCGGCGCCGATGCGGGGATGATGAGGGCGACGGGGGCGAATGGAACAGACGACGACGAGCTACCTCCGTATCCGTCACCACCGGAAGGTGCTGATGTCGGGGCCTGTTGGTACGGAGCCGACGGCTGTTCCCATCCGCCCGATGATGAAGATCCGCCGTAACCTTCGCTCGACTGTTGGGCGGAAGATTCGCCATAAGCGCTAGCGATTTCTTGTCCTCCTCCGTAGCCTCCACCGGAAGGCGTCGGAACCGTCACCGGCTCCGAGACTCCGTAACCAGTGCTTTGCTGTTGTTGTTGGCCGTACTCTTCCGCCGGCTGTTCGTATCCGCCAGCGGATGGAGCGATGGACGGAGATGACTGGCCGTAACCGCCTTGACTGGCCGCCGATTCGCCGTAACCTCCGCCCGACTGGGATGATGAAGACCATCCGCCGGCTCTGTCGACGAAATCGGCGAAATCGGCGAAATCTGCATCGCCGGATGGCGCCGTTCCGTACATTGGGACCCCTGAATTGGAAAAGTAATGAAGAAGGACGACTGATGAAGGTGATGAAAGACGGAGGTTCAAGGCATCGGCAATCAAGTCAGATGAAGGTGAGACAAGGTATGTGTGTTGATGTGTATACAAGGAAAATGATGATGGAAAGGAGCGATAATATTATAGAAAGGAAGAAGAAAAGAAACGATCGAGATTAGATACGATGGGACTATGGCATTTTCTCTTTTATTTGATGACGACTCTGCGCTGATGATGAATTAACAACTAGTATCACGCGCTAGCTCTCCGTGTCGACAAATGTCAAGGACTTTTTCCTGGCGATTGCGACGAAATTGCGCAAAATTGCGCAAAATATCAAATCGACTCACCTTGACTCTCTTGCTGGCCGTAGTCTGATGTCGTCCTCTTGGCCGTTTTCTTCACGGATTCTGACGACGCGACCGCCAAGATGAGGCAGCAGCCAACCACCACAATCTAATACGTCAAGAGAGAAGCAATCATCAATGACAAGTTGACAACAACTAGAATAGAATAGAAAGGACTTGGACGTCTATGTACCTTGAACATGGCGACAATTCGACCGACTGCTGTCTCTTGATTGCTATTTCACTGCTGCGATCTGATTAGACTGTCCTATGGCTTGGCAACGCAAAAGAGAGAGGTGGCACTCTACACCGGAGCAGCACCGGAATAGCGAATGATGGCTCTCACTCGGAAGACGTCCCTCTTTATATAGGCAACAGCCGACACTTGGCCATCCAACTACGTCCTGCTCCCCTTTTCCCTTTTGATTCAGAACATCTCTAGAACCGTCGACCATGCAGAAAATCGCCAAGACGCCATCAACAAACAACACAAACAGTAAGGAACGAGCAGAGAGAGTCTTTTTTCACACTGAATTAAATCTTGACAACGTGTTTGTTTGTTTTCTTTTCTTTTTCCGCCGATTCATCCTCCGTCCCTTTCGCTGTCGGCTCGTTTTTATTTATGAACCCGTTCAGAAAGAGAAGAATGAGACATTAATCGGCCGAGCTATAAGCGGCGGCTATATCATCCTTGGCTCATTCATCACCTTGTTGACTCGGATTCATTCGCTCGACCTCGTACCTCAATCGTACCTCAATCGCTCGAATCTTAATTAGATTATAGGCGCAAAGGCGGTCCGCTTTCACCCCGGAGCAACAGAGAGCCCCTCTTTTATCTATTATTTCTTCTTTTTTTCGACGTAGAAAGTGAATAGAACGGAGCGACCGTGAGATTTCATATCACCATAGGCGCCGTGATGTTTTCCGACATTTTCGGACGTGACGAAAACTCTGTCCGTGTCTGTGTCAATCAAGTGAAAGTCGAATAGACATTCGTCGCTCTTGTTTGTCCATCCTGAAACCTTTTTCTGATTGAGTTTTTCGGCAAATCATTTCGCACTTTCTATACATCGTCGTCCCTTGTTACATTTCCGACGATGATGACTCGTAACACCAGTAATATAGATTTAACTTTCCAATGCAGAAATCACCGTCGATGACGATCAATCACGCCAACAAAACGATACATATATAGCCTATACGTTATTTGCGCCTTTCTCAACCGATGGAAAAACTGTTGGGAATTTTATAGATTCCCACAATACGATGAAAACTGGATCGTCCGTCGGCTGGAAAAAGACTCGAAATCGACGGATTATGATGTGCACATTTTATAGATATTGTCCGTTGTTGCAGAAGAAGAAGAAGAAGAAAAAAGAGAAATCGCCACATGCACACGTCCGTACTCTTCAGAAGGTGAAAGTGTAAATCCGCATATATATAACTCTTTTTTTAGAATTTAATAAAGAAGAAGACTCGCAAGTGTCTAATTGAAACGAAACAGCCAAATCATCGAGTCAGCGCAGCGTAAATCGGTCATCTTTTGTCCAAACTGGCAACGCCTTCTCTCATGGCATCTTGTTTACGGCCAAACTGTCAAGTGTCACGTCTTCTACAGCTCTCCTTTCTCCAAACTTTAGATTTACAAAACAAAATCCTTAAAGAAAAGAAAAAAAAGAGTCGGCCACGGCCATGGCGACGCTCGACGACAAATTGATGGGAGAGAAACTGCACTACTACTGCAGCAGCAGCAGCGAGAGTGAGGATGACGACGACGACGACAACGGAGGAGAGAAATCACCGACGCCAAACGGACCGGCCCAACCGACGCTCGACGGCACTCGCCAGTGGGACGGAACATCTTGCAACGTACATTTTAACAATTCTTTTCATTTGTTGGTTTTCCTTCAACAGTTCTGATGTTTTGACTTTCTCCACGATCGCAGACCGGGCCCAAAGGTGTTATTAAGGATTACCAGAGGTTCAAGCAGCTGGAACGTGAGAGGAGGGAGGAACAGAAGGAAGAGCTGGCCATTCTGGCCAAAAAGTTTTCCATCACCTGCAGGACCGATGTGAGTTTGCTCTATTTTGAGTTTGAATGACTGCGACTGACTTTTTTCTACTCGCAGGCTGAAGACGACAAGGCCAAATCAGAAGAAGAGAAGCTGGAGGATGAGCTGGCCAAGCTCATGGATGAATCGTGCATCCAGGAATTTGTCCAGCAGAGGATGCAGGTCTGCGACAAATAGTGTTTCGTTTAATTCATTTTCATTAACAATTCTCCTCCTTACGCAGGAAATGCTGATGAGGGAAACAAACAGACTCAGATTCGGCTCTGTCCACGTCATCAAGGACTGCGACCATTTCCTCCAGGCCGTCGATGCAGAGGACAAGTCGGTCAGCGTCCTGATCCTCCTGCACGAGCCGGCCAGTCCCGGCTGCCTCAACGCCCTGAAAGCTGTTGAATCTTTAGCTAAAGACCACGTCCACGTGAAATTCTGCACCGTCCGCCCGTCGCTCATCTCCATGTCGGTCAATTTCAAAGTCAGCGGAGTACCGGCCCTCTTGGCCTATAAAGCCGGCCAATTGATGGGCAATTTCGTCCGATTAACAGACGAATTGAGTGACGAATTCGAAGCCTGCGATCTCGAGAGCTACCTCGTCGAGCACGGCATCTTGACCGACCGCCATCTAGTCCCTAACGTCGTCCGCGTTCAAGATTCCAGCGACGAAGATTAAACGCTTTTAATTCTACTTGAAAGAACTCTATATATTTTCCCTCGTCTTGACTAAATCGCCGCCCTGAATTTTAAGAGCTTTTGATTCATCCCCATTGTTTCCGTGTTTTGAATGGCAAAAAATATCTCAACAACTGGTCCCCCGTGACCGGTAATAAACAAAAGAATCAAGTTCTACAAAGTAGCGCGTCCTCGCCGGTGTGATTTATTTGTGCCGTCTTTGAATTGTTTAGAAGAAAAAAAAGCGGCCAGAGTCCGTCCGTTTCTCTGGACGTAGAAAGCGAATAACCGGGGAAAGTTTCCTCTCCAAGAGATTTTGTTTATTTCTCATTCAGCGGACGCGAGCGATGACAATGCAAAACGGTCCACAAGTTGCTTCAGATGATGACGACCGCGTCTCTAGCAGGATGTTTGAAGCGCCGAGCGATTCTCAGCCTTGGCCTAGTTGAGTATATACTCTGTGAGTACGTCTTCCGGTCACGCTCTCGCTCTTCTGTTACATCCCGAGATGTTGATGAAGAAAGAAGAAGAGGGTCAAACCTTGTTATTGACTCTCGCGGTCGACTTGTTGTTTGCGCCGATTTTTTTGGGTAAAACCGTTCAAGTTAAACAGAGCGTTACGTCATCACACAATGCAAAGCTCTGATGGACTTTTGGGTAAATATAAACACCTACCAAGACTATAGAAGATGATGGACGAAGAAAGCGTCGTCGTCCCTCAGATTCAGGTCAATTTCGAGTTGGACGGAGATCCGTCATTGCATCGTGCGATTGTTGACGAAAATTCGGATGATTTCGGGTTTGCCCATTATCTTGATTTATTTAGCCTTGAGCAATTCGCGGTCTTCGTGGAAGAACACGTTGAAAAACTGGAGCAAGTACGTTGGATTTGGCAACGTATTTACCATTTTGGATGAATCAAAAACTTGAAAGTCATACAGAAAAACAAACACTATAAATAAACATTGTACATTTCGTTAGTTTTGATTGAAGTTAGTAGTACGATGGATGGAAAAGGCAAAGAGAGAAAACGGTTTGAACAGATTTGTACCATTTTGGTAAATCGTCACTTGCGCACTAGGTGCTGTTTGGCTGATTCATTTGAATTGCGGTCGTCCCGTCTTTTTTCGGCCGGTTTTTACTCGCCTTTCTCCACCACTTATTGTTATACCGGTCTAGGTCTTATATCTTATGGCCGGACTTGTGCATCATGAGATTAAAAGGTAAACAAAACATCAACAGCGACAATGAAGAGAAAGTCGTCTGAATAATGCGCATCCTTTAAACCAGGGAATGACGAGTGGGATGTCGTACGTGATGCACTGGACCGATTCATCAGCAGAGAAAGTGGATGAAGCATTGGGATCGAGATGAGCCAGCCATTTGGTCAAGCCTCTTTCTTCACCAGTGCCTGCGTGAATTTGTTCAAGAGAGCTGGACAGAGTGACAATAGGAATAAGCATTTGTTTGCATTATGTCTCTGTAAATCAGAATCAGCACCTGCATATGGTGTATGGTGTTGTCGAGAAAGAAACCGAGGTTGCCCACCGTGAACATGCTCGTGCTCAACAAGACGCTGACGACCTCATCGTCGACAATTTGCAAGCCGCTGCTTGTATAGCCTATATCGCATTTGGAAGACCTCAAATAATTTAACTCTATATAAATTTTAACTTAATTTCAAATACCCCTTTTAGATCCGGCCCTATCTAGTGTAGGCTATATATCTGGTGTTCCTCAGCAATCTCGCGAATCTGGGATTCAAATTTATTGACCTATATACGGTATATCCCTTACGAATTCGTCGCTCTAATCATTAATTTTATGGCCATTTTTATGAAAACAATTATTTCAGTTTTTTCCATCAGATAGAACTTTGAAAGATAAGAAGTGTTATTATATAATTTTTCCTGTTCCCCCTCCCTCCGCCAAATTAAAAAAAAAAAATAATATGAATCGCTTGCTTACTTGAAACTACGCTTGGATGTCAGAGATCTATAAATATAAAACGAAAGTATATAACTATGTAGGCTATCATTTTACTGTAAAGATACAATACTAGACTTTCTCCTAACACCTTCGCTATTATGGCACGATGCGCGACAATTACAAGTAGCTAAAGATTCGAACACGACACTAGCAGATAGTTTCAGCATCGAGTGCAATTAAGGCACGCGACTCAGATCTAATAGTTTAATTTAACTGCTGGTCATTAAATCAATTTGTTCAAATAATGAAATTCACAAGGCGGGGCTCATACAGGCTAAACTGCAGTTGGTTAAACACTTATAATATAACCAAAGGGAGTCTGTATATTTCCTATTCTTGTATACATTTTCTCGTTGAAATGATTCAAGGACATCGTGTGGGCCGAGTTAATTTGCACGTTCAAATAGATTGACGAGTGGCAACCAATAACATGTTTAAACAACTAATAAAAATGTGGATACAGTTGATTGGATTGCGTTGTGTGCTGTGCATGCAGATTCAACATCTGTTCAGGTGCTGCATAAGACTTTATGACTATATTAAGAGAAGTAAATTTTGACTGAAGTTAGTAGGCTACGTACCAGATATCAGAAGACAGCTATAACAACTTGTACTGTTAGGCTACAGGTTCAAATTTTCCTCCCCAGCTATAAAAATATAAGAGGTATAGCCAATAGCCTATATGGGTTATATATTATTCTAGTAATAGTGTTTTAGTCTTATTTGGAATTAAGGACTCCTAATTAAAAAGAAAACTAGCCTATACCCGTTAATAGATTACTTGTAACCGAACTACTCTATGATGTAGGCTACATCAATTGCATCAGTTTACGATTTCACCTCAATTAAGCATTATTGTGATAATTGTTTCTGTGTCCATAGGTTCTAATACTATAAGTCTCTTTGAGCCACTTCAGTAATGCATGTGGTGTTGTTCATTACTATAATGATGGGCACGCATATTCAAATGGCCCATCAAGCTGATGATGAAGCTGTTATTGAGAAAATGCCATCCCTTGAGGCTCACAACCTCTCCAGCGCCCAACTGCCCCCCTACGCTCATCGCCAAGCAAACTCTTGCAATGTTGGAGAAGAAGCTTGCACCCGATCTTGCAAGTTTCAAAACTGCGAATATGGAAAATGTGGTCTTATTAATAATATATGAACTTGCTATGAATGCAATGATGGTGGAGGGTATGGATAATTCAAAACTTTGTGGCGTTTGTACAAATAAATATGCCTATTACTTATTCTTTTATGGAATGATTATCTATATATTTCTAGGCAGTTTAAATCCATTAACATTTTTCGGCCGTATAAGACGACACGGCGGACGAGCGGCCGTCCAAATAATAGAAAACGATGCTGCATATAATCGACAAAATTCTAATAAAATGGGTTCATGTTTTAATATAAAAATGGGAAACCCTCTAACTAAAAAGTTCTCTGAATAAGAGCAAAAAAAAAAACACTGCCATAAGGTCCCGTGTTAAACTTGCAAAAGAGTGGGAGGGGGTTTTAACCCTTGATTTTAGTGGGCCGGCCGCCGGCCTGTGACATTTAAATTTATTTTAAAAATGCATGTTTTCGATTTAAGAAGTTGCATCAAACACTTGAAAATATTATACAAAAAAACTTGAGGTAAAGTATATTTCGTTGTATTGTTATTAAAATTGGTCGAAAGAAGGGAAGACGGACGATGAAAAAAAGAAAAAAAGCAAACAGAGAAAACGGTTAGAACAAACTTGTCATTTTTGAAATCGTCACTGCGCACCACCAGGTATTGTCTGATTCATTTGAATTGAGGTCGACGTCATCGAATTTTTTTCGGTCCGGTTCTTACTCGTCTTTTTCCACCACTTGTTGTTGGTTTTAGTCGTCTTCTTCTTATCTTCTGGTTGATAGGAAGGCAGAAACGGTATGTAGGCAGCCCATCTTTGCCTATTTAATTTTATACAAACCGCAATCGGGTTTATGCATTGAATAAGTTTTATAGGCAAGCAAAACACAGAAGGCCAGCAGGAGCAGAGAGCCACAAGAGTAAAAAGTCGTCTACTGTAAATAATTCGCACCTTTTCAACCAGGGAGTGACGAGTGGGATGTCGTACGTGCACTGGGGCGATTCATCAGCAGAGAAAGTGGATGATGAAGCATTGGGATCGGGATGAGCCAGCCATTTGGTCAAGCCTCTTTCTTCGTCCGTGCCTACGTGAATTTATTCAAAAAAGGGACAGTGACAATAAGAATAGGCTACGAATTTGTTTGCATTATGTCTATATAAATCAGAAATAAAAATCAGGACCTGGTATGGTGTTGTCGAGAAAGAAACCGAGGACGCCCGCTGTGAACATGCTCGTGCTCAGCAAAACGGTGACGATCTGGTCGACAATGTGCGAACCGCTGCTCACGGCTCCCGGATGGGCCTTCATCCATTGCGAAAGCACCTTCAATAACGTCCCGTTCAATCAATTTATATAGATCATTATTTGTTTCAATCAGCTCATTTCGTGTGATTACCAGAGAGAAGAAAATGGAGAAGCCGAGGACGAGCAAATTTCTCGACGAATTCATGTCGATAAATTGCAAATTGGACAGACCTGTTGGACATTCAAAAAAATTAAAAAATGGATTTTAAAAAATACAAATACAATAAATAGCCTATACCGGTGGCGGCAATCATGCCAAACATGACGCAAAAGATGCCGCCGATAATCGGCTCTGGGATGGTGATGAAAAGGGCGCCGAATTTGGACAAGAGGCCAAAAAACATCATCATCAAAGCCGCCGCTTGAATGACCCTCCTGCTGCCCACTTTGGTCACTCCGATGGCTCCAATATTCTCCGAGTAGCTCGTCGTCCCGTTGCCCGAGCCCCAAAGTCCGGCTAAAATGCAGCCGATGCCTTCGATGGCGATCCCTCGATTCATGGCGTGCACCGGAGGCGGTTTCGCACCTGATGTCCATTGCCATGAATAATAGGCTATTTATTCATTTGCATTTTTAACAATACTCACCAGCCAATCTAGCGCAAGCGTAGTAATCGCCGATACTTTCGATGGCCGAAGCTAAAACGCCGGCCAGCATCCCGAAAACGGCCGCTACACTCACCGTCGGCAGTCCCCATTGACCTATATGTATCATTTTACAAATGGAATGAATAGGGTACGTTTGTTTCATTGTCTGCCAACATGAGATTGTTTTGTGTAGCCTATAATACATACATGGATAAGGGAACCTGAACCATGGCGCTTCCAATAGAATGTTGATTTTATTGTCCGTCCTGGCGGGCGAGCCCGTCGGCAGAGCGTCGCCCGCAGTTAAAACGGCGCACAAGGTCCACACTAAAATGATGCTCAACAGCACCTAATACGGCAGCAAAATTACAAATTGCATAATTTAAAATCTAATATAAGGAAAATAATAATGAGCGTATTATACGGGAAGTAAAGTGAAAATGTCGAGCTTCTTGACGGCCCACTTTCCGTCTGCGTAGCTGGGAAACGGGCATTTGACGCGTCTCATGTACTGTGAAAAGACGATGACCAAAACAATCGTCCTGCGCATACCCCAACAGAATTTCAAATAACGTTTCGATTATTAGAATGAAATCTCCATACAATAGGCTATTCTGTCATACTTACAATGCAGAAATGCCCCAGTGTTTGCCGGCCATGTTGCCCGCGGGTCCAAACAGGGAGACGCCCACCATAACGATGGCCGGTGCTATTGTTAGCGGAGTGATGAATCGCAAAACAAGGCCGACGATCCCTATTTTATTAGACAAATAGTCCAATTCGTTGATATATAGGCTAATAGTATTAAAAGGCTATGGAAGTTCACCGAAAACACCGATGGCGACTTGGAAGACGGAAGCGACGATGATGGCGCCCTGCACTTCCCTCATCCTCAATTGCCACAGTTCCGTCTTGTCCCCGTACGTCATGTTGGCCATGATTTCGGGCGCCGGACACTGCCATTCGGGCAAGCTGAGAATGGCGAACGTCGGCACCAGGAAAGAGAACGTCCCGCCTTGAACTATGGGCAACCTACATTCCATAACAGAGAGTATATATATTTATAGATAATAAAAGTCGGAACTTATAATTATTGCACTTTACATTTCCATAATGTATTTATTATTCAGGGCTTCAGTTTTATATATTACCTGACGCCAATAGTGCACTGGAGCAGAGTGATGATGCCCGAGACAAAGATGATGGTAGAGACGATGGCGCTGCGCACCGGATCGTTCTCTTCCATGCACAAGGCCGGCGTCAGGATGAAAGGCACGGAAATGGTCCCTCCGAACATCATCAAATAGTGCTATATTAAATTCCGTTAAAGGATAAAAAGATTTAGATGTTTTTGGGGTGCAGCATTTAGCTTGAGGGCAAACAAGGTAAAAGTAGGACGCGATGCGCTCGACCCAGTTCGAAGCGGACAGCAACAATAACAACACAGCAAAATACAGTAGACTACACAGCGACAACGGGTGAGATGTACCTGAAATCCTAAAAGACACGACAGGTGCCATGGCGGGACATCGTCTACCGAATAGAGTAAAGCGTTACTGTTCTTATTATCCGGACGACAGCTGACGTTTAGCGATGGTTTAGGAACATCAACATCGTTTAGCGCTTGCTGTTGGCCGTTCTCTTGATTCCGCTGTTGTGCTGGCGCATCTCTCCGGTTTTCCACATCCTTTCAATCCGACAGCTTATTAAAGATTATAAAATTGTGGAATAAAAATGAGATCGAGAGGAAGAGATGACTTACGTCGTCGATGAATTCAAGAGCCTGATTGACGTGGCCTTGAACACGACTCGCGTCGATGCGAACGGTATCCATCATCCGTGAATAGAACAAGCTCGTCGATTCACCTGTTTGTGATGGTGTACGTTGGCTTCAAGTGGGACAAACGCTCGCCGCTTCTATACTGTGCGCTGCTCCAAAGTTCTTTTTTCCGTATCGCAGCAACATCTGGGCTACTTGGCTAGTCGACTTTTTCTCTTCCCTTATTTTGCTCAAAGTCGACTTGAAAGAACAATTGATTTTTTGGGTTTTTTTTGCGTTTCACTATTTCGTTTGCTGGGCTCGAGTTGTAAATTGTTTGCAGTATATTCGACGATTAGTGGACAAAATTCTGATGCGGGATCTTGTAATGTTTGGAATTTCTTGAGATACGAGCGTGTCAATAATGATGTGACAGGAGAAAATGCGCGGCTGGCAGATGCGTATATAGGTGTTGATTAAAACCACGCTGATGTTGGTTGGGTGCGACAATTCTTTGGGAGATCGTCATCATCGTGACCGTTAACTCTCCATACTTTAAACTTTTGATAACAGTATTTAACTAAATATGATCGCGAGTTGAGGCACTAAGGGAGATATAAAGAAAAGAGTTTGCTCAATCTATACGGGGCGGGCAGCGTGGATATATATGTACTAAGCTACAAACTTTTGCTGTTGATGTGACACTATATAAGATCTATCCGTTTCTTGGAAGAAAGTCAAGAAACAGCAAGACAAGAGCATCTAGTCTATATAGTCTACTTCACTTTCAAACCTAATAGGTTATTATATAGGGACATTTTTGGGCTAGGTCATCTACACAAGATGGGTCAGTTATATGGGGCTTGCTGATTTTGTTTCACAAATTATTTGAATGCGTTATATGCTAATAGCGGTTTAGTGGAAGGCTACCTAGCTGATAATATGTTGGCCATCAATTTGAGTAATATAAGGAAGCTTACTGGCAGAGAGGTTCACTAACGTCAGGAGGTGACAAAAGCTTGAGATATTCATCCCGATCTGTGTCGTTCGTTAGATATTGGGCCCACTGACGATACTGAGACTGATAATCTTTATTCTGGCTTATTATTGATGACCATTTCTTCGTATGGCGTAAGATGGCTGGACCGCCGTTTCCGCTTGCGTCGTGATTCAAAAGTCCTTTTAATTCCTCGCCTTTTCCAAGTTTCTCCGTAACAAACAACAGGATTCCCTTAAAATCGAAAACTATTCTTCGGCCATCATATTCGTCTACTTTGCCAGACAATTGTGATGCCACGTGTTCATCCCAAACGCTGTAACGACTCCCTGTTTCTTGGTCACCATAGATTGTCAAAATGTCTTCAACAAACTCGCTCAGTTCGATTCGGTCGAGACTTCTCACGAAATCATAGTTGAGAGAATATTGACCCAGTTTTTGCCATGTATAGCGACGAATCAAGTGATCTTGCTCACTTTCCTTGTTTGTCACCAGATCTCTTAGCAGAAATAAGCTAAAATTCTCCATTATTGTTTCCGTCCTAGGCCAAGATTCGTCCGGCGGCGACGATAGAAACCCTTTTACTGTGTGGTCGATTAGTTTCTTTTTCAAATCTTCGCAATTCAGTTTACTCGCGTAATTAAAAATGTCGCCGATGACAAACCAACACTGCCCGCCATCTCTTCGCCATTTCAACTCGCCAGAAATTGTTTTATTGTTATATAATATATCTTTGATATAGTCGCTCCAAATGCTGCTGATGTAATTGCTGCCATATTTTTTTTCTTGCAAAACGAACTGAAAAAACTCCCTAAGGTCGTTGTCATTGAATTCTGGAAAGAAGTAAAGGGTGAGTAAATCGAATGGGTCGACAAGATTGGTGGCTATTCTGCGATTGCCGATGCCTAGCAAATGTCTCGTTATCGGTAATGCTGGATAAGGCCCATACCTCTTTAAAACTCCTTCAATTACGTTCAATTTTTCAAATGTATCGCGGATAATTTCGCTCCGTTTTTCCGCGTCCAACTGACTCAGCATTTTGTTGACAATGGCCAAGTTGCCACTTTGCCCAGCTCGATCGATGACACGTCCGCCGCCGTCGTCATGGAACAACAGCTCATTAAGCACCACTTCCGAACTCAGTTTCTCCTTGACGCATTGGAGAAATTTTTCGATTGCATGGCAACTCCTCAGTGAATGCTCAGCATCAGCATCGTCAACAACGTCGTCGGAAACTTTGTCCACATAATCTGACCAAATGCTGCAAGCGCGGCCTGTATTGCCTGTAACCGATCCTAGTCTCTTCATCACAGTAATAAATTGAACAAACTGTCGCATTCGGGCTGCATCGAATTTTTCGATTAAATAGAAAGCAAAAACGTTAAATCCATAGAGAAGGTCCGGGGCCACTCGAGAATCGAGGCGCAGCAGGTATTGCTCTCCCCATTCCGTCACCTGATTCTCATTTTGAGCCAGTCGTTTTTCGATTTGGTCTATTTGTCGATTTGACGCACTGACTGCAGCGAGCAATTCGTATTGAATCTCGTTACGTTTCTTTTCCGGCATATGGCTGAGCATTGCCGTCACTTTACTTTTGTTATCGGTTTCGAAGTAATTTCTTGCGAAAATAATGTCGTCATTTTGCGAGTCATTTTGGTCCTTGTGGAGGACTAGCATTTTTATTGCTTCGTCATTCAGCCTTTTCAACAAGAGTTGCGTGAATTCTTCGATTTCATTTACATCGGCACCCGCTACCGCAATGCCAAACAGACTTTCCCCATCGAATTTCCTTATTGCCGTCAAATCATTGACGAATGTTGAAAGATGATCGTCTGAGGCATATTCCAAGTAAAATTTCAAAATTTGAATCGTTTCTTTCAAGTTATTTGAATCTTTCTGATGTTGCTGAGAGAAAAGTTCCTCTTTAATAAATATAGGTCCTTTCTCCATCAAGCAGCTGAGGACTTGCTGTTTCATTTCAGCGTCAGTGAAACGGTCGATCGCCCTGAACGCGAAATCTATTCCGCCTGGTTTTAACAGAATATATACGATGAAAACGCCGACACTGCCCTCTAATTCATGTAACAAAAAGTCTTTCAATCCCTTATCGGCATATACGAGTACAATCCAATTCAATAATTTGTTGTAACAGTTGTCTTTCAAAGACTTGCCCCCTTTCGAATCGGTTGTCATCAGCAATGTGATGATTGCGTTCATGAACTGCTGTTGATAGTTATCATCCAACACGCCCAGGCGGAAATAGCGCGTTAACAAATGAAATCCAGATTTAGCTTCGGACTCAAGAAAACGGTGTATCCAAGGTTCTCCAACTTTCTGTAACATTCCTCTAACGTTTTCAACGACGGTTTGCATTTCGTAACCATAGCGAAATTCGCTGCAAGAGAGGAATAACTCGCTCAAAAACGTAAAGCTCTCTACAGATGTGTCATCTTGAAAAATGACATTTAAAGAAGATTCTAAAACTTCACCCTTCATTAACAAATTGTGAACGTAAAAGAGATGTCTACATATTTCAAGGAGTTTAGCGTAACCCGAAGATTGCTTGATCAGTTTCAAAAGAAACTCGTACACGCGCATTTGATTGCCTCGAGCCGCGTGCATAAGCGAATCCGTAATCACTGCATCTCCATGTTTTTCGAAATACACGACTAGTTGACAGCCGATTTCTTCGTTTCCGCGAAGTGCAGCAATGAACAAAGGGTTCACATAGCTACAATTATAAAAATCTAGCAAGGTCCATTTATGGGATAAAAATCCAAAAGTGCATTTCCTTACTTGCTCGTCATTCAAGTTATTGCTAAAAGTTGTTAGTATATGTTTGACGACTTCCTTTTTATTGTAGAAGGTGGCTTGATGCAACGGAGTCATTCCCCAATCATCACGAGACAACAGCGTTGGGATATCTGATGTGAGAGCAAAATTCGGCGGCTGTTCACGCTCGTAGATTCTTTGAAATAGATCAGGATTTCTCATGAGGCAGATTTTAATGATTACTTCCAATGTTTTCTGACGTTTATGCTTCCGTAGTTCGTCCAGCATCTTTTCCATTCTTTTTTCCCAGCTAACGTCAAAACGATATCTCTTTTGTGAAAATAAAAAAAATCTGTCTAAAAGCAATTCTTTCGAGGACACATCGCCGTGGGTAATCAAAAGGTCAAAACATGTATCTAAATCATTTTGGCAGATGTTTTCTTCAAACATGGCTATGTCCCAGAACATGTCTAACAAATTGGACTGAATATATTCAATGGAATGAAGCCAACGATCCAAAAATTTGCAATGGTTTTTCAGGTAATCAAAGACAATTGCAATTGTTTCTTTAGTGATAGGCCTCAGCATATCCCAAAAATGAAAATCATGCCAACCTTCCGAAATTAATTGTACAATATCTTGGAATTGAGGATAATTAGCATCATCGTAGTATTGAAGAAACCGTTTCAGAACGTTTGGGTTCAGTTCGAAATAACGATGTTTGAGAGACCGTTTAAGAACCTCACGAACTTTGTTTTTGTGAAATGTTAAATCGAGACAGTTCCAAACCAGCGTTGATATATTCGAATATTTTTTTAATAAATAGAAAAACTTGTCGAAAAAAACCTTTTGTTCTCTCACACAAAAATTGGCAATTTGATAGTACCGGTTGGGCAGCACTGTCTTGCGCTGGGAGCGTTGACTCGTTAAGCAAAGCCACTCTTGACTCTCGAGAAGTCTTTTCAACTTGAAATCGAGGAAAACCAGAGTCCCAAAGTATTCAGAACACTTAAATATGACGTCTTTTAAAACAAATTCACGAGTTTTCTCCATTTCTAACAACTTGTTATAGTCTTCCTCGTCAAGAACGAAACTGTAGTAGAGGTAGTCGGCAAACAGGTACTCGGCGTATGTTCGATGGAGGAATTCGATTTTTCCCTGCCCATTTATGTTCGTCAATCCATAGGAGACGCTCAGTTTGTCTAATCTTTCTTGTTTCTTCTGACGATTTTCATCCGATTGACAAACAAACGGCCGGGGCGGTAATAACAACTCGACGTATTCTTTTTTGGAGACTATTGTTTCTATTGCCAATTTCAACAAGTGGGCCTGGATGTTTTTCAAGGTTTCCTCAAGAAATAGTTTCCTTGCCTCGTCAGAATTCTCATCAGTGTTTGTTTCGCCAATATTGACAGTCAATTTCATTTTCTCTCGCAGAAAGACTTTTCGTTTGGTTTTCATCAGCAGTTCGTACAATTTGGCCAAGTTCAAATCCTGCATCTGTTCCTCTTGATGTTTTTGCTGATTAATGTCGTCTTCGGTTTGCGTTATTTTTCTCTCAGCCTCTTTCAGGAAGCATTCGGCGACTATTCGGCACTGCAAAGGGATTCCAATAAATGCTCGGTGCTCGTATTCAATGCTTTTCGTCACCTGCCTAATCAAACTTTCGGCGTACGTTTTCAATTTATTCACCTTATCCTCATGTTCGTCGCCTTGCTGTTCCTTTAGCAGCTTGTCTTTCCAAAACTTGGTTACGCATTCGATTTGGTCTTTCGCGTTAAAGTTGTCAAGCGTGTAAGCCAGTTGAGATAACTGATATTGCAAATCGTTGGCCACGTGAGGTCGTGTCGTCACAAGCCAAGCTGTTTTAATTGCCGTGGGGACTTTAATCAACTTAATAACGGCTTCTCTGCATTTGTCATCGATCTCGTCGAAGCCGTCTAGCATGAGTACTATTCGGTCACCCGCTAGCAATCGATGTTTCAGCAAAGAGCGAACAAAGGGACTTTGTTCGCTACCCACAACGTCAGGCAGACTGGTGAGAAAATCGATGCCTGTGGTAGATGGGTTAAACGTACCATTATTAATTTTTCTAAGAGCTTCCGAATGATCGGCCAAATTGATTTTGATGACCCACCAATCGGGATGTTTGCTTTTTATCAGTCTGTAACAGCGCGACAGAAAGGAGGATTTCCCCGTTCCGGCAAAGCTCGAAATGATAATAGAACCTTTACTACTTATGCAATCATATGCAAATCCATCAACTTCAAGTTTCTGATTAGGTGATGCTGATGACTCGGCCGATGAATATTTATTCTCCAGAATCGTATTCATTTTCTCCCATATCTCTTTTTTTTTACCATCGTTTTCGACATTTAGCCACCGAAATTTGCCGTTTTCATGGACGCGCAAATCTGACCCGAACTGATGGTAGATTTTACTACCTTTACCATCGTCACACTGCTCCACGGAACAACCAAGTTCCTTCGCAAGTTGTTCACGGAACTGCTCATCGTTAAATGGCTCATTGATCCGTCTGGGGATGTAGAGTGATTCTTGGAATTTCTCGATGTGACTGGATGTGTCGAACGAAGGAATAGTGACAATGCCTTTGTTCTCATTCTCCGTCAAAAATGCAGTCAAACAATCTGATTGAAAGACATTTTTTAGATCACCAAGTGGAATCAATTCCCGAATGCTGCTCGTTTTCCCTTGGAACAATATTTTTGCATCCATTAAAGTAGTTTTGAATTTAGTTGGTTTCTCGCTAGAACCATCAGCAGCATCGTCGGAATTGCTGCGTTGTTCGGGCTTCCTCTCTGTTATACCAACGAATTCTTGGCTTAGTTGATCGAATTCAATTGTGTCTTTAAGTAAAATACTTTCTGAGCCTTTTACAATGTCAATTTTGATTTGTGGCTTGGTTATGACGATGATGTGTTTCGTCTTTTTTATCGATTCCCATTCTCCTAAATTGAAAAGGCAGACGATGTTGTCGTCCGTTGACGACCCGCCGATCACGACTTGAACCGTATCGTCGTCATTGCAAACAACTACCAAAAGTTGATCTGCCTCATCCTCTTTCATCATTGTCATCATACAATCCTTTTCAAATTCCCGCCAACCTCTTGGCGTCGTCCACAAAAGACGATCATGAAATATAAAATATTTTTTTCTGGAAAAACTATCGTGTTTTAGGGCCGCGATGAGTTTGATTGCCGATAATTCTGGGGCCGGTGTCGTGATGTGCAATATGCGATAAAGGTTTTTATCAAAGAATTCGTTCAAATTCTGGACCATGGCATTAATCTTTTGTCCATTGAATTCACAACACTTTTGATTCAGCAGCTTCTGGTTGCGCGTGGACAAGACAACCGCATGTATTGGTGCAAATTTATTTTTCATTTTCTGAAACGAAATATTCCATCCCTCATTGGCCGATAGCCACTTATTGGTATCTTCCTTGAACCAGTCGGCAAATTCTTTTGAAATATGATTTAGCTGTAAGTCTGTATCAAGCAATTTCAACTGGTTTGCTACCTCGCATTTTAATATGTCATCTAGTTCGTTTTCGTTTGGAGTGTTGATGGCAATGAGGAATAATCTGTCGAAGAAAGTGACAATGTCTTGAAGAGCAATGTCCTTGGGTACATTGCCACTTTTTCCATCAGTGCCACCTTTTTTGGTGGTAAAAACGAGTTTTCTGTGTTTGATCCCGTCAAACTCGTTTATTTTTATAAATGGTGCGATTTCGTTAATGACGAACGTCCAATTCTTCCAATTATCCTTCTCTTTATCTTGGTCCTCAACCTTATCCTTGTCCGCAAATCTGAGGATAATTTTACGTAGCTCTTTTACACCTTCTGAACGTGCGTCTTCACTATCGCCGATGAAATCGGCGTGAAATCTATATTCGGGTGGCTCTTTAATGTTGCCTTCTTCATCCTTTACAGGTTCCTTTACAGGCTTAGTATCGATCACGTTTTCCTTCAACAGAGCGGCTAGGTATTTCTGAAAGGGGCTGCCTGCATCCTTGGTGCTGTCTAGCGCTTCTTTCCCCGTAGGGGCAGTGCTGGTGGCACAGTCGCGCAATACGTTGGCCACTAAGCTCAGCCAGGGGATGGATTTGAATCGGTAACACGTGGGTAACATTGTCTTCCTGGTTGATTCTTCGTCTACGCTATTTATTGAAAGGATGTCAATCACGGTGATAAATTGCCATGTTTTCCACGAGGTTTTCCATTCGTCTTTCTTCTCTAGTTCAAGGGCAATTAGGGTTTTACGTAGCTCTTTGGCTATTTTGGAGCGTTTGTTGTCCTGGCTGTCTTCAAGGAAATCTGGATGAAACACGTAATTTTTAATACTGGCCCCTTTTATATTTGGCGAAGAAGCGATCACATTTTCCTTCAAAAGTATTGGAAGGTAGCTTTTGAATGACATGGCTTGTTTGTCTAGTGGTTTTTTCTCTTTGGCACAACCATACAATACGTTGGCCAAGAATTTGAACCACTTTATCTCCGTGTCAAATGTCAACAAATCGCTAACCAAAGGGCTGAGATTCTTTTGGTCAACCGCCTCCAACTCGATGCCATTCTTTTTCAAATCTTCGTCATCAAAGCCGAAGTTGGTGCAGATGACCAAGTCGACCTGGTCTTTTGGTTTCGGCCCTTTGGGCGCCTTCAGAATGTCATCAAAATACGAATTCAAGTATTTCGGTAGATCGAAATCTTTATCTTTATCTTTATTGAGAAGTTCTGCCGTTGTTATGCTTTTGGTTTTGGAATGAGGTTTTTCGTGCAAGCCATGCTTTGCTTGTAGGTAAAGAAAACTCTTGGCACTATCGTCATTTCTAATGAAGATCAGATCGTCGAATTTCCCTCCAAATTTGTCCAATTCAGTGCCCAAGTAGAAGTTTTCATAGTTCTTATTGATTGCGCGAATGAAACACAATAACAAAAGTTTCGATTGAAATCTGTTGCCGTGATTGTTATCGGGCAACTTCGACGTATCTAACGGTGGTATACACTCTTTATTGTCCACCGCTTTTCCACCGTTACTGGTTTCGTCATTGGTTTCCATCGACGGAGCGACGGCATCGTCAGTTTGCTGCTCCCTTTCCATTCCTGCTGAATTTGGTTCTGGGTATGTATATCGACGTCGGATTGTTAAATTACTTGTAAAATTCTACGACGATGACACTATCCATCCAAAGCAAACCCCCCTGAAGATATTATATTGGGTGAATGTCTTACTTTTCTGAACGAATTTGTTGGAGAAATTTCTTATTGCTGGCTTTGGCTGTACGGTTTCCGCTGTACTAGCCTGTAAAAGAAAATGAAAGAAATTGCAAATGTGATGCTAATTACTTATGTATTATTTATGGAACAAAAAGAGCAATTCTGCTGTAGGACGAGTGTACTTTGGTATCCCAATAACAAAGTGATTATAATAGCCTACGTTAACTGAATTATTCCCATTCCAATTGTTGTGTGGAACTTGTTTGTGTGTTTTTTTTTATTCGCTCGCCCTGTAGTGTTGCTTTTACAAGAGAGCCGGCGAGTTCAGCTGCCGCGCTCCAGACTTGCCTATGGGCAATGCGGCGTTCTATATCTGTTCCATTGACCTTGGAAATGTGCGTAAAACTGGGAATTCGTATATAAACACCATCTGCCCAAGGCATCTGTATCGCGCCCTGCCCTTGGTGTTGTCAAGCGAGATTCCCGTCACATACAATCTAAAAGTTTTCTTTTTTTCATTAACTTAAGCTAATACGTATATTTAAATAAAGTTAAAGTAGACTATCGCTTTTTCTTATTTAACAAGTTAAAACCAATCGATTTTTAAATAATAGGCTACAGCAGGGCACATGTCAGCAAAAAAATATACGTAATACGACTTACAAACAATTTCAAATCCAAAGTAGAAAATAGACGTTGTGATGACGGATGAACAACTTTATCTATTTGACGTCGCCAAATGTATTAAAATCACTTTTGAGCCATTGACTCACACGCTTTTGAACTGCAACCATATAACAACCGCCAGAAAAGTTTACTAAGAAATACGGCAACTTTTCGATCCAGCCTTAGTTAATTATCGTCAAAAGAATGGATGTGGTTTTTTTTCGAAATCAAAGTTTCCGTTTGAAGCACAATTCCCGGATAGTGCCACACGCAGGCCAACCCAAATCTTTAACTGCGAAGAGGAGACTTCGACGGACCAAACAGTCAGCGGATACAGCTTATACGTTCAATAGAGCGAGTGAAGGGCGGCTGGTGTGACGAAATGCGTGCCCATGACGAAAAGATGGAAACTGTCGCCGTTTTAACAACGTGCTGCGACATTGGCGCAACGTTTTCCTGGCTTTTGTGCTGGTTTGATATCACATTAAAGACGACTGAGGTATGTTGTCCTCATATGGAGAAATAGCTCTCGTTGGCACGTTTATTAATAAATATTTTCTTATAATTACGATCTGATGAATTTATTGAGTAACATGCATCAAGACAATTATAGGCTCTATATGGGATTTTCATGAATTTGAATAGGCTGATTGTTTTAATCCATAGAAATGTTAATAGGAGAAAAACGTAATAAGCAGTCACATGCAAGGTTTTATTACAAATAAACAGATTATAAGCAGCATTGTCCTGGGCCTAGCCTATAGCATGCGGATTTATCAATAGAGGAAGTATCCCGCAACTCACAATTGCCTTCGCTGACTAGTCTACAGACCAAAATAAATATATTCAGAGTCGCCACATCAGACGCTTTAAGGGCTTTTTCTTTCGCTGAAATTTTATTATAATAAAATCATTCAATCATTCATGCTTATTTTTTACTTCAAATGATAAATACTAAAGGAGTATTTAATAAAGGAGTATTTACAGTACTCACATCCATGGCTCGAAATGGCTGCTTGATTTTACCAGGTCCATCCTGTTATCCTTAATTATGGCTGTATATTAATAGATGAAATTAAGAACCTGATTAAAGTAGCTGGCCTCTTATGTGTCCGTAAATACCAGACAATTTGTCGAGGGCCCAGTGGCCAGACAGCAAATGCCTGGTTTTGTTTTGTTAAGTCAATATGAAGCACCTCTGTTATTAGGCTACAACATGTGACATAACTTCAGATAAATCGATGTCTTAGCATATAATCAAATTGAAATTAACAAAAAATGATAATAGAATGCCAAAAATGTATTTTACGGAAAACTCAAATAAGCTAGAAAAATGTTGGAATTAGAATTATACGTAACTATGAGTGGGTATAAAATAAAAGCAGCCAAATTTTTAATCCTGTCGGGAAACTTTTACCCGTCGCTGTATAATGATAATAATCTTAAATATAAGATATGCATGAATAAATGCGTTGTAGAGAAAAAAACCTGCAGGAAAATTTCTAAACCCAAGTTTCCCTCAGAACATTTGGAATACCATGTGGTGTCAGCATGTGGTAAACAGACAAATTAGTTGAATCTGTTTTGCGTTTGTCATACCGTTCTGAATGCGTGAGCTAATGCATCCATAAGAGCATCGAAACCTTCTGGTTTACCATAATGAATAATTGGGACGTGACGAATCGCCATACACTACACAGTTTATACGGGAATGTCCTGTTTTATCCTTTGAATTTTTGAAGTAAATGGTAGGGAGATTGCAATTACCCAACTTTTAACTAGACAAGTATAAATCTAAAATGTTCGTTATAACAAAATTTATGCAATAACCGTATATCGCAATAAGCTTTTAGCAATCAGGAACCAGTTAACTTACGATAAAAGCGATATCATAAAATTTCAATAATTTCCAAAATATTGGAGAGATATTTGAAACCCAGCGTCAAAAATTAAACGCGTAAAAATACCCGTTTCTCATTATTTCTTGTTCCCAGACTAGTTGCAAACTTGAAGGAAAAGCAAGAAAAGGGGAAAAAGTAGCAGCTACATAAGTCAAAATTGAAGAAACTAAAGTCTACCATTAAGAGACTTTTACTTACTGGGTAAGAAAAATATTATTATTAGGCCAAATTACTCTTTTCAGATTCAAATTTCATCTTTTTCTCAAAACCAGAAATACAGTGTGTGGCAAGTTGTTATGGGTTTCGGTATGTGAGAACTGTATTGAGATCCTAAATTTAATAAATGTGTAAAACAAAACTTACAGAGCTAGAACTCAAAAATAGTTTTGGGCAGATTAAAATTAAATGTCCCAAGTGAGTAGCTAATCTATAATTAATAGCCAATGCAATTAATACAAAAACGTTAGTGTCCTCCTTATTGACGCTCAGGTAACTAAAGCAGCTGTAATAAATGCACGTGTTTACCTTGGATTGGAGGTGGAGCAATCTGCTACTAAGTCCACGCCTTTCGAAAAATAAAAACGTATAAATACTGAAACTTTTAAAGTGTTTTAGAACCAGATAGCTTCTGATAATCAAAACTTTAAAACACTCAGCATGTTTTCGGTAAGAACTATTTTGTTTCAAGAAAAAGTATTTCACTTAGCCTGACCGAATACCTCTTCTTTGTACCATTGTCGTGGTATTATATTCTTTGTACGTTCCTAATAGATATAACTATAGCCTACATTTTTTCTGTTTTTAGAAAATTAACAAACATTTCCTCTGGAATGTCATTGGTATGGTACTCATGGGAACGATGCTAGAAGCTGTTCTGGTGTCGGAAGTCGATGATTTTTGTGTGGACAGTCCAGCAAGCAATGAAGATTTCGGAACTCGTCCTATTGTGTACCCCTGTCATGGTGGAGACAATCAGGCTTTTACACTAGTCGATGGTAGACTTTGTCGCAGTTCCAATGTTTGCCTTACTTCATACGACGATTCTGACCAATCTGAAGTTATTCAAGCACCCACAGACACAGAAAATGGTAGTGTTTGGAAATTTGAAAATGGTAACCTAGTTAACGCCTTTGGACTTTGTCTGGAAAGGGCACGACCTACGGAAGACTATTTTTCACTGCTAATTCAAGCTAAATGCGACCCTGAAAATACTTGGCAAAAATTTCGGTTTTAATAAGTTACATAGTCAGTGTTCACATATAATGTAATAATTTCGACCAAAATACATTTATTTGCATGGCGCCACTGCAAAATTCTCCCAAAAGTTTGTTAGGGAGTTTCGGAAGGAACGAAAGAAAATATCAAAAGATTTGGTATTCGGGAAATGGGGGAAAAAGTATCAAAATTCTACCACTCAAATTGTACAACATAGTATAGAAGAAAAGTCCAAAAAATGGAGGAATGTTACTGGAGGAAAAAATATCTGAGTAAGGTGTCAAAAGTGAGAAAACAAATCTTTAGCATGTAGAAAATTTCGGCTTAATGTCATTCAGTTGCAGGGTTGGGCCGCGCTCACGCTCTCCAATCTCAAAATTGAGCGCGCTCCGAGCGCGCTAGTTTTTTTACTAAAATAAATAAAAAAATAACTTGTATTGAAGCTTCATAGACAAATTTTAAAAAATAAGAGTGATCAAAATTACACGAAATTGAGCGCGCTAACGCTCGCGGTTTTTGCATACATTTCATACAAAGTTAGCGACTAAGACAAAGATTAATCCATACACGATGATTCCTGCTAGTTTATCGGATAGTTAGACTGATTATTTTCGCTATTTTGGAAAAGTGTACCTATACACCACTAGTATTCAAAACGACTACTAGTTTACTACTAGAGTGGTTGTGGCCACGTGATGCCTGTGACCAGCCATCACGAAAGACCAGACTTATATTTCAATAAGACCCTAATTTGCAATTCCGGCATATGGTCATTAAGATCAAAACCATCAGCTTGACGAGATCTCAAAACGGATATCTCAGAAAAAAATGTTTCGCCAGTATGCTTCCCCTTTGGCATATGACAAATTGGCATATGGTGAGTTGGTTGGCTAATATGACAAATAGCTATTATGACAACTAGCCTTCCGGAGAGTGTCCTGCATTTAAAATTAAATTGCGTGAAATCAAATCAATAGAAGCATTATTGGATTATATCAATAAACCCTACGGTTAAGGCCTTCGGTCTGAGGAGTAGTAATCGTCAATCGAGCTACTTTTTTTAGTATTAGGGTTGGTTTAATGCTTGGGACTGTGACGCAACTTTGTGTTTCGTGTCGCATCGGCCGTTGGCCTTAAAGATCCCAGTGGTTGGGATTATAAAGGCAGTTTAACCCTTTCACTTCCAAGTGCATCACGGGTGATACACGACCGCCCAACCGTTGACTGCCAAGTGTATCACCGGTGATGCACCACACTTACGAGCCCTTTTCCCGCCAAAGCAAAAAACATGTAACCCTAATTGATTTTTCAGCTATTTAACACTTTCATTCAATAAAGTGAAACTCCCTCTCTTGTTTCGGCCAACGGCAATGACCTGGGTAATATTTTTGTATGTTTTTTTCATGGTTATAACGGGCTCAGGGCGAAAAGGGTGAAAAAGCTTCGGCAGTTTGGGCCCAGTAAGGGCATTTCGCCTTGGCAGTGAAAGGGTTAAATATTATTTGTGACAAGACCCATCCGTCACTTTTCTCCGGCATTTCGCGGGTTACATATTTTTTTTTCCTCGGCTGCCGATTGTAAAATATTCGAAACGTTCGTATTTTCTTCCAAATATCACGACTAACTATATTAGATTAAATATCAGACTGTCCAAGTGCCCTCATGTTTGCACATACATTTTTTCTGCGCATGATGATATGTATGTGAGCTGTAAATAAGGCCCACCCCCCAAAAAAATTAAGAGCTGAAACGTCTTTTATTCTAACGAATGGCATACTGTTTCATATTGTTACGTTCCTCTCAATAAGTTGAATCGGAAACTTTCAACTATAATCAACGAAATATGCACCCATAGCGAGAAAGCGGCGAGCAACTATTCTATTTCTAAGAATTGTTCCTATGGGATTTCCTCTCTCACCAGAAATCCCATTGAGATTTACCAGTTAGATTTCTTTGGATTTTTCCTATCGTGAATACATAATCAATTAGAAAAAAATACTATAGTGTTTGGTAAGGGGGAAAACTAGAAAATTTTTTTGAAATGATATCAGTTGCCGATTTTTAATAGGACGTTCCGTTTTCAACGAGTAGGGCGCACAAAATTTTTGATATTCGGAGAAAATCAGTAGTTTTCTCCGAAAATCCTTAGCCTCAGGCGTAGACCAAAAGGAGGAATAAAGATCTACGCGAGTCCTGTGCGGGGCTAGTGCTGTCTTCCATTGCATTAAAGACCGCTAGGCCTTCGGCTGAGGACTACGTCCTCAGACCTCAGGGATATCTTTCCATATTTATTGTGGTCAATAATTAGATATTACATGATTCATGCAAAATAATGCCGTGAGTCATGCAGATTAGCCTACTGGCGCATTATCAGTATTTGCCTTAAAATGACTCACAGTCAAGCTCAATGCGATAAGGAAACAGATAGGCCAATCTATAAATTTATTAAACCATGCGAGCATTGATAACGAGAGTTAGTCGACCAAGGAAAATTGCGATGATGGCCTGCGCTAATAACGAAGTAGATGATTTTGTAACTTGCGGAGTTTGCTTGATTGAGTACGACACGGAAAATAGAAAACCTAAATTCCTTCAGTGCTCACACACTATTTGCCTACATTGTCTAAAGGTAGCCTAATTTTGACAAGACTAGTGCTAGTTAAATGATATATATTTTTCAGATCGGTGTAGGTATAATTCGCGTGTATTTATAATAATTGCAGCAGTAATGACCAAAATTTCTCATCTTTATTTATATTCAAAAAATCTAAAAGCAAATTTGGCGAGATGGATCCATCATCTGCCCGTTTTGTCGCAACAGTTTTTCTAAGCCTGATGGCGTCAACACTCTTCCTAATAACTCTTATGCCCTTCACATGCTCAGACTAAACGAGAAGAAAATCGAGCCAGTCAAAGTAATTGCCAGTCCAGTGTAGGTGAATTCAATACACAAGGCAGTATTTATTTTGTACATTATTATACACTACTATTAGGCCTATGTCAAATATAATTGCAGGGTTGTGAGTTGGTGTTTTAGTTGTGGAACGGCGGAAAAACCACTGTGTGGCCCTTCTGGCCACTCTTTGGTCCAAATGACGGCAGACACCATCCGAAATCTGGATGCTCTCCTGAAACTGAAGGAAGATCTACTGAAAATGAAAGATGAAAGACATGACAAGTTAGTCAGAGCTATCAGAAAACGCAAACAAGTACAAGAAAAGCTGTCGCTTATTTCAAAATCCATCAAAGCCGCAGGAGACGAAGTGAAAAAACTTGAAGATGAAAACAAAGTTTGCCTGAATGAACTAGTTGCAATGTTAATGAAGCAAAACCATAACTCACCATCAACGGCCGTCAAGGAAACGGGATCAAATCATCAGCGAGACATGTCCTTATCAGAGTTAATGGAAATGGTGGACGATTCAAGTCCGGAGGACACGGCCGAAATTTTGAGGCAGAAAATGATCAAATCAGTCGAGTTCGCAGAACAGCAATTGACGGAAGCGACTGCAGTTGTTTCCGATTACGATATTCGTGAGAAGATCAAGATATCTCTTCAACTTTACGATGAGAAGAATCGAAGAATTCCAACATGTAAATGGCTAGAAGGCTTCAGTTTTCAACCAGTCAGTCCACCTTTGATGGGAACTCTAATTCGCCAGGATTTGATGCTGATCTCTTACATCGTCACTTCATTCATGCGGAAGCAGAATTTAAGTTTGGAAATAAGCACCAAGCCCAAGCCGTCACACCATTTGCAGGCAGCATCGGTTAGCCCATTGACTAATAGCGAATCGATGGCAGCATCTATACTGGCGTCTTTGCCAGCGCTAGACCTTTTGTTTCCCAGCAAGTTTGTCTTGGGCCAGTCTTCTGTTTTCATCTTGAGATTGTTCCAGTCAGGCCACCTTCAAACTGAGATCCACATCCGCCCAGTTCCAACATTTCATCCGGAATTCGTCCAGAAGCTCGGGGAATTTTGCTACAAATCGCCGAAGCCCTTTTCCAATAGTGTTGATAAGGTAGGGGAGACTGGGGTCAATTGTAACAAAAAACACGGTTCAATTTTTTTCGTCTGCTAGAAATAATTCTACAAAGTTTTAAAAAATGTGGTAAATAGCTTATTATCTTGGTTAACTTTTCTGAATTTATCGAACATATAAGTTTAATAGTTATTTAGTAAGAAAATCTAGAATGATCATGCTTTTTTGTTACAATTGTACCTACATGTCGGGACGATTGTAACAGGGGTGGGGGTCGAATGTAACGTGGGATTTCCCATAAGAGCTACCGCTTGACGACTCGCCCATTTAAAACAGTAAATCTGGATTATTTTTTGTTCTTTCTGTAAGTATGTCAACTTTTAACACTTAATCAGAAGAATATGATGTTTTGCATCATTTCAGGGTGGAAAAAATGATTTAGACTTGTTTTTTTCCTAAATAATTTGGACTGTTACAATCGTCCCACACTGAACCTTTCCCCTTAAATTAATTTTTACTCTATTACAATTCTGATTTTTGCACACATCAATGATAAAAATGTTTAAAGGACATAATAAGGAAGCGTTTGGTGTAAAATACTTGGTTCATTTCGAACTTTATTATAGGGAAAATAGAAAAAATGTAAGACTCCAAAATTTTACTTTAGGGTGTCGAAAACGTTTTTTTCTTATAACTTCAACAATTTTTATTCGATTTCTTTGAAAAAATTACCAAAATTTCTTCTTAATAGAATGGCTTTATGATAAATATTTCAGATTTTTAGAGCTAATTTAAATGACCTAAACGATTTATGTTACATTTGTCTCGTGTTACAATTGACCCCAGTCTCCCCTAGGCTATATAACACAATACGTAACCTTGGCATTTTTTTACTATCCTACACGGCAATTATTTGATTGTTCAATATGTACTAAGATAACGAGATATTGTCGCTAAAATAATATGTATGTATATATAGGCGGTACCTGGAGTGTTTGTCGTTTTTGCAATGGCGCACGCGCAATTCCAGCCGATCATAGCTAGCCTACCTGCTATGGTTGATGGTAATGGACCTCATTCATCTTCGAAGCAGGAGAATGTTAGCGCTGCGAAAGCGGACGAGGTTGACGAGGTTGGAGTGCTTCAAATCAAAAACTCGCCTGGAAAAAAACCCGCCGTGATTGGCTGGAACTTTATTTTCCCACTGGAAGGATTCAGAAACCCCAAGTTCGAATTGTCTGTCAAAACGAGGCTGGCAAACGCGCTCTTCGGTCGGGTCGTTCACCATCAGATGCTAGGGACAGTGGAAAGACTCAGCACGATTTCCAATGCTGAAAGGAAGAACCTGACGCTGACGCTTGAATCCAAATAGTCCAAGTTATGTAAAAGCTTAATAGGCTATACTGTATTACGTAGCCTATATGTTCTTTTGTCTATCCAAACGAAGTTATTGAGTATATGTAATGTATTACTGCAGTCTTCGTAGCCTAGCCTACTTACATCAAATGTAGCTGTTGAAATCGTTTGGGATAAGTGTCTTTATTCAGCTGTTTTCTGTACGGAAGAAAATATAAACAAACGGTTTCATATATATATCAATCTGCATCGATCGTATTATATCTTTATCTTGAGAAGAGTATCTGGATTATAGCAAACAACCATAGTCCCAGTATAGTAGCCTAGGGCGTCTGCCATTGGCACTGCATTGCGCCATGCCTCGATAAGAGGGGTCGTCTAGATAGCCTACAATAAAACGATGCCGGCCGCACTGATAGTTGATAGTACAAGCAGAAAACCATGCAGTCTCTAAAAAATGGCGACAGCTGATAGCTGGTACGGCAACGATGAGGCTGCCGACGATTACGGCACCGTGTTTTGTCGAATACGACGCCGAAAAGAGAAAACCCAAATTCCTCCCGTGTTCGCACACCGTCTGCCTCTTGTGTCTGAGGGTAAGCGATCCAACATTTACTTACTATCAGTATGCATAATGTATCAACCATTTAAGGTTTAATGGTTGTTTCTAATGAATGATTTTTAAAGGAAATCTTCCAAAAGGACGTGATTACGTGTCCTTTTTGTCGCAAAACTTCACTCCATGCGGATTCCACCTCCCGAGTTCTCCCCAACAATGCCTACGCCCTCCATATCCTGAAGATCAAGAAAGATATGGCTAAGCAGACCTTTGAGGTGATCGAAACACCGTAAGTTCAAAAACGAACAAAGTTTTTTGTATAGCCTAGCCTATTAAGATGCCATGCCTAATAATATCGTTTCTCGAATGTATCAGTGGAGGAAATTGCTGGTGCTTTACTTGCGGAGCGGCGCCCAAGATGACGTGCGTCGGTTGTCGACATTCTTACCTCAACATGACCACCAATGCCGTCAAAAACTTGGAGGCCTTTCTCGAGCTGAGAGAGAAAGTTATCGAGAAGAAAAATGCGAACGCGATCAAGTTGAATATGGCCATTGAAAAGGGGAGAGAGATTCAAAAATACCTGGATGTAATAAGCCAATCGGTGACAGCAGCCAAGAAAGATATGGATAGGCTACAAGAAGAGAACAATTTTCTCATGGCCCAGACGATTTCCGTTTTGGAAGAAAACAAGATGCCAGAAACAGATGGTGACGATGACTCATCCGGATTAGTTGACTGGTTTGCATCGGAACTATTAACGGCTTCAATAGCCCAAACAGCGAATACCAACCCGACAGAAGCACTCGTTCTCAAGTTGGACGAGTCTGTCGAAGAGAGCGAACGACTTTTCCATCAAATGAAAACAATTGCTGATGAATACGAAATGAACAAAAAGATGCGAATAAGCATCAACTTGTTTGATGAGTATGGCCGACCAATTCCGTCCTGTCCATTATTACTCACAGAAGGTTTTCGCTTGTCGGATGTTATTGAAAGCAGTTGTGGAGACGATCCACTCGTCAAGCAGGATTTGATATTGCTATCGTCCGCTGTGGCCTCGCTATTGAGGAGAAAAACAACGTCAGTAAGCATCACTTCACCATCAGAAACGGACCAGAGGCTTATTACGACAATGTATCCAGCTGAAACTCATTTTAGTCCCAGGCCAGCATTAATACCTTACTTGGATTTCCAACAGAACCTCTCCAAGTTTTTAAGAGAAGCCGATCCATGGGCTATCGATAGTGAAGCTGCTTTCAACTGGATCGAGGTGAATCAAGATAATAGTCTATAATATCTTAAATTAAAATATATGAACAAATTCCAATGACCGTACTATGTGATGGCTTTATAATGACTGCTGATTGTCGAAACACAATATAGGATCAACATCCGGCTTTCGTTCGGTCCGTAACTACCGCAGTCATCGAAAACTCAATAATTAGAGGTAACCTATCCAACCAAAATAACTTTCGACGCACTTTTGTGTCATCGCCGTGTCAGGCGTTGCCTATTTAATACAACACTTGATGAAATCTATGTAGCTATAATTCACGTATTAATATATGATATTGGTTCAAAAGGATCTGATCAAGAGAGCCGATTGAACGGAGACATCTTGAAACACTGGAGTGGACTATTGGGCCATTTTCTCCAAGAGAACGTCGAATATGAGCTCGAGCTGCTCTTTGCCGTTCAGGATTTGATTCACCAACGACAGCATCCCATAGGTTTGCATCTTTAGCTCATATACCACTCGAATCATCCTTTGACATTCTTGGCATTTAATATTAGGTTTGATTCAAGAGATCTTTGAGACGCTCTATGAAAGTGACGTCGTCAGCAAAGACGCTTTCAAATTATGGATGTCCGTAGATGATCCGTTGAAAAGCTATCAAGGCGAAGAGGCTGCCAAGTCTGCCTCTACTTTCTTAAAGGGGTTAGGACTTTTACAATGAAGCTGCTGAATCTGCTGATACAACCAGAAAATGACGAAACAAAGACCAAAGTCTGGAATAGGCTACTATGTTGCCTATATGGCCCTTGTCCCTTATTGCTATGCAGTCATATGAGTAATAGATTAGTCGCCCCATTTACTATTCGTTTGCCTTTTTATGCTGCTCGAATGATGAAACTTTGCTTTTGGTTTTTCTTATAAAAATATACAGAATTCAGTTCTAGTCAGCAATGATACTAATCGCGTTTATAAAAGAGTTTTAGCAGTTATTTTACACAAACTTATGTAAACAATAAAGAAAGCTACAATGATAATATTTACCAATTCAGATTGTCTTCACAGATTGCCCGCCTATAATTTTGGTTTTTGGCTTACAGTTGCTGAGTTACAAGAAAGGTTTATTCCCTCTTGGTTTACCAAGGGGGTCTAGACACCCTTTAAATCCCTTCCCCTTTTCTGAGTTGCTACCGTTTCCCCCTTCTACCTCCTAAACGGCATTTTAGATTTTGATGGTTCCAGTAATTAGCGTGATCTACTAATTGTCATGTAAAATTTTATATTTATTATTTTCGGGAACACCGTGCAATTTCGTGTTTTCCCAAAAAAATGGGCTATTATCCAGATTTTTTCGCCAGCTGATAGTTAAAGCTACACTAGCGCCACCAATATTTACTACACCTTAAAAGCTATTGCCAACCACTTTACAGTACGCCTTTCTTCAATTTACCCCTGTTGCCTATCTATATACTTCACTTCTCACTTTTCTCACCCTGCTATCTTACTTCCATACTTCTTTTCTAGTTTACATATCACTTCTTCACTCCCACTTCATTTATTTACGCCATTGGGCAATTTATACCATATTCTCTAAAACCTACCACCAATAAACCAACCCTATAACGAATAGGCCAACCCAAAAGCTATACCATTCCTATAAAACCTTCATTATACAACGCTTTACAAATACCTAGGCCTTCATTTACGTTTCCCATTGTAAACCAAGAGGGACCGGCCGCGCAGCGGCGCCTTTTATTTTATCACGAATGGAAGATAAGCATGCATCTGCTGGAACTATTGTAATTGTAATTTTAAATTAATTTAAGTTAATTTATGTATTTTTATTGTTTTGTTTTATTTTGATTTTCTCACAGTTGTAGCATGTATTTTACCGTGATTTGATCACTTTCATTTGATAATTTGATTGATATGAAAACAAATATTGAAATTGCTTCGGAAATACTTTCGCAAAAGCTGGCAACGCTCTACAGACGATGTTGAAAGTATAAACAATGAAAGAAGAAACGACGGAAAGACGATTTGTGAGAGACAAAAAGATTTCCAGGGGTTTGATTTCTGATAAAATAAGAAAACAGAAAATAGCTATGACTGCTGTCGAAGACGTGACTGATTTTATTCATTGTCAAATTTGTTGATGTGGATTTGATGAGCTAGGAAACCGAAATTCCTACCATGTTCTCACACTACTTGTCTCTTGTGTCTTAAGGTATGACACATTCGTCTTCCCTTAAAGCTTTGAATTTCACACTATTTCTCTCTTAAAGCCTTATTTCACTTCCAGGAAATATTTTTAAACCGCAACATTACCTGTCCGGTCTGCAGTCATGTTATTACCAATTGTAATCCAGGCAGTTTGTCTCCCAACAATGATGCCCTGAAAATTTCTCAAGCTGAAAGGATTCAAGACCCAAGGCTGGGACCGATTTGCATCCAGGTATGCAATAAGCTACCCATATTGTTAAATTAAGGTTTCTTTAATGGACCAACTCAAAAACTATATCCATTATATTGAAACAGGAGATTGAGCTGGTGTGTAACCAGTGGGGTTGTCACAACAGCCAACTGCAGCACATCCAAACATTCCTCCATCAATTTGAATGGTGCTTCCTTAAAGAACGTTGAAGACTTTTTAAGCCTCAGAGAACAATACAATAAAGTCAAAGAAGTACGAGCACAGAAATTGGCTAGCAATTTTGAGGAAAGAAGTTAGTCATTCGACAGTCTTTCTTGTTTCATGAAGACAGCGGAAGATGAGGTGAGCTCGAATGCCAGCAAGATAAAAACATGCAGCACTTGAATGAATTGTGTGCTCTGTTGGAAGAAAACAGTTCAACCAACAAGGTTTCAAATATCCTGGCTGAACTGAACTCCGTTGGAGAAGAACCGAGTCTTGGCGACTTGGCCAAGATGAAACTCGTCAATTCCGCGCCCCCAATAGTGGACGGCGGTCCACTGTGTCCACTAGCGTCTGCTGGAGGGCCGGTTGAAGTCCCCCGACTCGGCCGATAATTCGTGCCCGATCAATCCGTTTTCGTCTTGTGGCTGACGCAGTGCGAACCTTGTCCGAAATTCCGGCAGAATTTCATTCAAAATCTGGGCGATTTTGTGTTTCTTGTCGCCCCAAAGGCGGTTGGTCCTTTTAATCCAAATGGTAGGCTATTCACGTTTTTGTGAAACATATTTTTATAATTCCGTCGCTTATCTATTGAAATATTGATCGAGTAGGATAGGAAGTAACTAGAGAACGGGCATCTCTTTCGGGGATTTGCTCTGATTTCCAGCTTCTCTTTGATGGCCTGGCCGTTTCCGTGGCCGACGGCGAGAAAAACACTTGGAGTCGGCGTTGTCGTCATCGACTTGTCCACGAGCCGACGAGCGTCGACAATCGCAAGATCGTCGGTTGGAGTTTCACCTTCCTTTTAGAGAAGGGCGACGATGACAAGAAACTGCCTTTTTGCGAGCTCTTTGAAAATGGTAAAACTCTTATATTCTCGGGTTCAAAGAAACCGGCTAATTGCTGGCTGCTGTCTTTGGAGTGTCAGTAGGAAGCGCATCGACACAATGATCTCCAGCAACAGCTTCAGGCGACTCTGAATAACGGTAAATACTTGGCGCAATTAGACTGTCCAATAGATTCCAGGTAAATATTTTTCATGTTGATGTCGACACTTTTTATTTTCATCCACGACAGTTGGACGACTCGAAACGTCGGCCTTCCCATGGGGATGATTAATAGCTGCTGCCTCTACTCTGCTGGCCAAAGTGTCCCAACAGTCGAGACTTTGCTACGTGTAGCGTCGCAACGGGGGAAACAAATCCAACTGAATCGTAGCCTAATTATTATTACACGGCCAGCGAGAGAAAGAGAATGGACGAGGAAATGCTCATCTGCAGCGTCTGCAAGAAGGAATACGACAACGAGGAGAAGAAGCCGAAATTCCTGCCGTGTCGCCACCACACGCTCTGTCTGCAGTGCCTCAGAGCGGTAAGTGCTCATCTTAAAAATTTCTTCTATTATATTATCCTTGCCGTTTACTTGAAATATCGTTTGCGACGACAGATTATGGCCAGCACGGGGACGATCAAGTGCCCAATTTGCCACCGGGTCCACGACGTTCGAGCCAGCAACACGACTTTGACCGACAACTCGTACATCCTCTACATTTTGAAGCTCAAATCCAAATTGGAGTCGGACGCGTCGCGGGTGCCCAGCCAGTCGTGAGTTTTTTTTGATTTTCTCCATTTTCCAATCTTCATTGATTTATATATTTATTCATTTATTGAAAAAAAACAAACAATGGAAACAAATGAAAAGCGGACCGAGCTGGTGTCTGACGTGCGATTCAGTGGCCCAGCCCAGCTGCTCTCAACACGACCACGGGCTCCTCAACCTGACGACGAGCACGATCAAGAACGTTGAGCGTCTGGTGAGTCTTAAAAACGAGTTTAAATCGATGAAGGACCGGCTGACGTTGGCCATCGAGAAGCGCAAGGACATCCAGGCCCACTTTATCGAGCTGCTCGACGCCATCAAGGCCGTCGAGCGCGACATTGTCGTCGAGGGGAAGGAGAACGAGCGGCAGCTGGCCGACTGGTCGGCCCTCTTGGAGAAGAACTGCATGCCCGACGACGAGTCGCTGCCCGTCACCGAAGTGGCCATCGATCTCGACGAATACTTCCTCTCGGAGCTCTTCACTTTTGTCGGCCACTCGCGTCCCGACGACACCCTGGAGGCGCTCAAGCGCAAAGTCGAGGCCACGGCCCTCGACTACACCCACAAGCTGGACGAGATCACGACCAAAGCGTCGGAGATTGAGGAGCAGAGGAAGATGCGCATCTCGGTCCGAATGTCGGACCCGTCGCACAACAACAACGTCGTGCCCATCGGCGATATCCTCTGCGACGGATTCGTCACGGACGGGCTGGCAGGTAACCGGACGCTGGGACCCATCGAAAAGGCCTCGCTCTTGATCCTCTCGCACATTGTCTTTACGCTGCACAAGCACAAGCACTTGGCAGCGTCTTTTTGATGTCATCGGTAGCCAATAAAGCGGTTCAACGACCGAAACGTTCAGTATTGGGGCGCGACGTACCTTTTCCCCTTATTACAGTCGTTGCCATTTTCTTGCCCTTTTTATGTAAACATATATCAATCCGACGAGGACGACAATATACAATAGGTTCCTCCACGGCTCCACCTTTTTATTGATATTTTGCAGTCTTTTTTATTCTTTGGACAAGTTTTCATCAATCTGCCCGCTTTTGAATTTACTTGAATACAGCGACAAAATAAAGCCATCAATTTGGACGGCGGCAACGGTGAAGGCAACAACTGTTGGCTTCCCATACTTCGTTAGACTAGCCTAATACACAAACGATCCGAGCCAATCGACTGGGGTAGTAATAAGCTGTTATTTGAGCAAACAAGGCCCTTGTGATTCTGCATAGTCGTTTTTGGTCTTCCGTATGCAATAGCAGTCTCATCATTTGATTCTATTTTGTCAAACATCATGTTAACTACCTGCTGGTATCTGCTCTTTGTGGCGGTCACTTTTGACAACAACAAGACTGCTGGCCTCGTCCGACTTGGTAATGTTATTTTTGTGCTTTATTAGTCTTTATCTTGAAATGCATGAACTTCAACCGGACATTCTGATAAACAAATGCCACAAAAGCCTTTCCAATACAAAGAAGATAAAGCTAGCTGCTACTTGTCCCTAATTATTTAATTACATGCCCTTATAAGGTGAAATACAGTGATAGCCTACATTTAAGTGTTTGGCCATTTCATGCAGTGCTGATTTTGTTTCACTGTCTTCTGATCTTCGAAAAAATGTTTATTAGCCGTTATGAAGGACGACGGAGTGAAACTGTTGGCATCGAGCAACCACTTTGAGCGGTGGATGGCCACCGCGATGGAAAATGTCGGCCATTCGGCCGCTTGTACTTTTGCGGCGCCGATTCAGTTGACGACGTTGCAGCTACCATCGATAGCCGAGTTCGATGATCAGCAGCACCTGATGACGAGTAAAAGCCAATTTTGAATAGGTCGATTTGTAATATTGGATCAATATACAGCTGACCCTGCTGTCACTTTCTATAGCGGGGATGCTGAAATGGGCTGAAAACACAAATCTGAGTTCGTTTGACGGATTCGTTTTGGTCACAGCCGACTGCCAAACTGCCGACATCGTCGTCGCGTCTTTATTTCCAATAACGAACGCCAATTTGCTTCGAATGGATTTGATGGTTTGTCCATCACAAGCATCACCTCGCCCTCATCAGCATCAGCGACCGACAACTGGCGATGATGATGGCGTCATATTAGCCGGAACGGAACGCTTATTATTGCCACTACACCGTCTAAATGCAAATATATTTTGTCTTTAATCACTACCAGTTTGATTCAACTTATATAGTTTTCCTATATATATATAATAATATAGGAGATGAGTCGAGATTCGTGCGCGGCTTGCGTGCTCTACAAATGGCTGGAACAACAGCTGTGTCTCTCATCAATCGACGACGACACCAAGAGACTCTTGCAAATGGACAACGGCCGCGCCATCACTTTCAGCAAGCGAGTTTACCTTTATTTTGAATACATTATTGTAGTATATATAAATGCATCGAGGATCCTGTACGGTAACTTTTTGTCCGGCCGTTCGGATACAACAGTTTTGACGTAGAACTGCTAAGCTGTTGCCTCCCAGACTCGCTCACAAGCACGTGGACCGCCCAGTCTCATCCAAAAGTCGGCGGAAATATATTAGGTAGCGACGCCACCAAAATGATGGTGATGGACGCCGTGGACGCAACAGAATATTTCAATGGGAAAACGTTGCGATTGACGTCGCTAGAAGTAACAACACCTAGCTTATTCAACCCATTTCAGAGAAAGAATTCTATAAGAATATGTAAAAGATGTCAAATGTTTTGAACCACGCAGCGACCGCCTTTCGTCATTTTCAAACGCCACCCGAACGGGACCGTCTTTGGCTACAGCGGATTTTGCTACGAAATCATTCACGCCCTGCAAGAGATTTACAATTTCACGTAGGTCTATAATACATGTAGCTTTGATGTTTTATAATGCTTTTCATGAAGAATAGGCTACAGGCTACAAAATCATGCACGTTATTGATATAAATGAAAATGTTGTTTCAACAGATATCAGGTTCACTTGCCTTTGATTGACGACCGCACTTATGGTAAACATCTTTCAAATGGAAGCTGGGGCGGCATGCTCGGTTTGGTTGTCAACGAGGTATCAGACTCGGTTATTATAGTAGCCTAGGCCTAATAGCTTATTCAGTAGTCCCATTCCTTACAATATAGGCTACAAGTAATGCTTAACTACTAGGCCTATTATAATAGTAATATACACTATATTAGACATATCTATATAATGCTGCCCAATTCTTATTTGATATCGACTCGGATTGAATAATGAGATGGTCGATATCGGCGTTAGTCCCTTCTCCGTCACACATTCGCGGTCCGAAGCCGTCGATTTCTCCGTACCCTTCTACGAAGATCCGGCGGCTATTTTAATCCCGCCGCCGGCCGAAGACAATCGATTGCTGGCTTGTGCCAAACCGTTTCGATGGCAGGTACTGTAAGAGTCTCTATCATACCTTATATAAAGATGAAGATCTCAATGATCAATTAATTTTGCCGACCATCACGATTCGGTTCTATATAGGTTTGGCTAGGATTGATCTCGTTCGCGGCCGTCTTGCCTGCAATACTCTGGCAGTCTCTGCGGATGCTGTGGTCTTGGAAAGCTAACGGAAGCAACTCGACATCCTCGGAGTTGAATAAACGACGGCCGATTCTAGCCAGGCAATGCTTCTTCGTTCTTGGCGTCCTCGTTGGCCAGTGTAAATTCTTTGTTAATAATTTTTATGATGATCTATAGAAGATCTTCTACATATATAGCCTAGCGACGGGTGAAAGTTTAATTCCTGATGTGATTATCGTAGTAGCCTATGCGCTTTAATTTTACGTACTCTACCGGTATATAGTTCTGTGAGAAAGGATATATAATACCTTTTTTCTTATCATTTCCAATATGAAGGGGGGGGGGGGTTATTAGTTTTCAAACGTAGGCTAGCTATGGGAGTGTGTATATAATATAAACGCGCATAATCCGAAAATCGCGTCAGGAAACTGTCACCCGTTGCTGTATATTTCATCCAGTGACTAAATATATTAATAAGTTTTTGTTTTATAAATACACATCTTTCTTCAATTTACATACGCTTCAATCCAGCTGGACAGAAATTACCAGCCTTGGGAATTTCACCTCGATTACTTGGCGTCGTTTGGTGTCTGAGCGCCGTTGTTTTCGCCAGTGCCTACGTCGGCATCCTCATGTCCTTCCTGCGCTTCCCTAAACTGTCTCCCATCATTTTCCAGCTGGAAGATCTTCCCGGCTCGCGACTCCAATGGGGAGTGCAGAAAGGAACAGCGTTGGAAGCACTGTTTACCGTATAAAAGAAGTTTGCTTCTCCTCTTGTATTTCTGCAAAGACGATATCTATAATTGGTCTCTTCATTGTCTTGGTTGAAATCACGAGTCATCGATGCAGGAAGCGCCGACCGGAATTTACAAAACTATCGGAGGTCAGTTTTCCATTCCGAGTAACGATCGGCTCCAGTTTTGTTTTATTTAACCTGCTTGTTCCCCATATAAACATCAGACGCTCTCTTGCAACGGCCGGAATCTCTGGTGAACTTGAATACTGACGGAATTGACCGAACCACGAATGGGAGCTACGCTTTCATTAAAGTAGCCTTATCAGACTCCTTTCTTCTACTATTTCCATACTTAATAACAAATAAAAACTAAAGTATACTTTAGTTTTATACTAAAAAAAACACTATTAATAACAATCAGTTAACACAAATATACACGAAACATTTTGACAAATGTCGACTTCCAACAGGAGAAATCGTTTCTAGAGTTTGCCGTAGAGGAAGATTACGTCCGTTCGGGTGTTTGTCGTCTGAGTATCGCCCGACACGAATTCTTCAAAGTCAATTTTGCCTTTGCTTTACCAAAGAACAGCCGAATCAAACCAATTCTGGATAAAAAGTAATAGCCTAAACATGATGACAATTAAAGTAATTAACTTGCCTTTTCCCCAAGTAGGCTAGGTTTAGCAAGCACTCTAATAATATGCATATTATAGGTACTCTAATAATATGCATATTATTAGAGTAATTAATAGAATAACATGCATACCCCAAGCCAATATCAAATTAAAAATAATAATATTTACGACAATGCATGGACAGGATAATGCAAATGACGGAATCGGGTCTCGCAGTTCACTGGAAGAGACACTACTGGCCTCAATCTGGCGGCCGGTGCGGCCCTAACGCCAAAAAACCGGACGGACCCAAAAGTCTCGGTCTCAGCGATTTACAAGGCGCCTTCTTCATTTTAGCCGTTGGATCCATCTCGGCTTGCATGATTTTTTTCGCAGAGCTAGCCTTTGGTTCTGCCGCGTCATCTGTTACACCATCTTTGTAAGCCTCTTGTATTAGTTCACGCATTGTCCTTTTTTAATTAATGTGACACTCGATTTAGTCAGCGCGTGTAAACAATTTCTGTACAGAACGTTTAGTAAGTAGCACGCAGCATATAAACTTCTATAGAATTTGTGATGTTTCCAGGTAGGAGGGCAATTCAGCGTTTCTGTTCGTAGCCACATGAACCATTTTGGCCGTATCGCTGTTTGTGGCGCTAATGCATTGTACAACGACACGTTTCACAAACAGTAGATTAATTCAATATATTGAAGGAAGCGAATAATGCAATTACTGATCTTAAGGTAGAGGGGGAAATTCAGGTCGGCATTTATACCAAAAGTATTCCTTAAATTCAATGGTAGTGCTACGCTGGGGCGTATTCTGGGCATTCTCTGAGGACATGAAAAGTGTCCTCATTTTATATGCAATTGATTCAATTTGTATTTCAAAATTTTGACGCGTTAAAATAAATCTCTGTGCTGGTGCACAGAGGGCTTTTTAAATAAAAAAACCCAAATGGTAGAAATGTGTAATAGAACTCATAACATATAAGGTAACCTGTTGTTTTGTCCTCCATAAATTTGTGGTTATCAGAAAGTTTTAGCCTAATTTATCCAATTTATTGCAACACTCATTTGTTAAAAGTAAATCAAAATACATCCACATTTGATGTCATATTGTATGACTATTTGCTTTTGTCTTAAAAAAAAACGATTAAAAACCCAGCAGCAAATCCAATTCCAATACCGGCAACAAATGAGCCAATGAAACTGGTTGATGCTGCATTTGGGCTGCTACTCCTAAATAAAGTTAAAATTTTTCAGTCGATATTTTGGAAAAATTAAACATGCGAATTATTATACCAGATGAAGTGATGGTACAACCTAAAAAATCTAATTTAAAATCGTCTTGTGAAACTACTGCCATTTCTTCTGATTTAAGTTAAACGCTGTCAAACGGAGAGAAAAAATTATAGAAGTAACAATAAACTTGAAAAACAAAAGTATTTTAATGAAATACAAAGGTAGTAGATGGGAGTAGAAACGAAGGGTATGTCACTCTTAGACTTTTATCCGCTTTTTCGAGGCAACTTCGTGTTCTAGATGTTGAATAGCCAACAAGATTGAGACAAACATTTGAGGGAAGCGATCGAATTGGACTGGGAGAAAGATAAGATAAGTTCGTTGTTCCGCAAGACAAGCCCAAGATAAATAGCCTAACTCGTCAATGTGAACAATTTTTTAAAACAAACTTACCCATTTTTCGAACGCATCGATCATGTAATTTTTAATACTCGTTGGATTTACCAGGAGCATCTGCTATTAAATCGTTTGTGTTCGCCGGTAAGAGCATTGCCTCTATCGCCAGTTGATTGTATAAAAAGATGTTAGGGGAGACTGTGGTCAATTGTAACACGAGACAATTGTAACAAAAATCGTTTAGGTCATTAAAATTAGCTCTGAAATTCTGAACTATTTGTCATAAGACCATCTAATAGAGAAAAAACTTTGGTAATTTTTAAAAAAATTGAAGGGTGTTTTTTGTTACAATTGACCCCAGTCTCCCCTACTCATCAGATGCCTATTATGCATATTATGACAACTCTCTAGAAAATGGTGTTCACAAAATATGGGGAAGGGTGAGCAATTTGTTCAGCAATCAACGCCAAGACATTTTTGTTCAGATTTCATTTTTTGCTAATATAACATTAGCATTGCTTTAAATATCCTTACTTATAGTCCTCAAACGTGGAAATGCTACTTTTACACATTTGGCTCAGTTTACGGCAATTAATTTGCCCGACTTAAAGTTTACGGTCCAAAAACAAAAACTAAACATAATTGTTTTATTGTTCCATTTTCTAGAGAGAAGAAAAACAATCAAACTTTCACATAACATGTTTCATCACTATTTCTCTTTGAAATTCTACGTTAGCGTAAGCCAAAGGCTTAGAAGACTTTTACCTGTTCACTTGGTGAAGAGAAAATATGTGACTAGTCTCCACCTTCATGACTGCTTCCGAAAAGTCTTATCTTGACAGCCGAAATTAACCATTAGGACTTCGAAATTCGTAAAATGCTTGTTTTGCTGTGTACTTTTTTCTCAAATAACACTCTGCCGATTTAATTTACTCAAACTTAATATTTTTGGCGTCTTCTTATCTGGAAATTTTATTATTTTTTTTTTTACGAAATTCAATCGTTGCTTATTTAGAAAATATATCACGGGAATTCCTTTCTAATTCTTTAACTAGACAAGACCCGTTCCGGTGCTCCTTCGGGTATTTTGGTTACGGAACTATTTCCACGTTTTGTATTTGAAAATTTAATTTAAATACTGTGTGTGTTTGATTTATAATTTTTAATATTTTTTAATTTTAATATGCGACCTCGTATAAAATGCCGGTCATTTAGCCTTAAGGACAGTACATTAAGGACGCGTCCTAAATGACCCAACGGTTTAGAACGGTACATTTAGGAAAGCTAAAATCAAAACTTGGTTCTGAGTTAGTTTATACCATTGCTAACTCAATTTACATCAACCAGAAGAAAATTATGGTATTTAATGGATTTATAAGTTATATTTTGGCTGTTCTTCTGTTTTAAGGCCCTTTTGCTGTCTTTCGTTTTAATTAAAATGAAATTGTCTTACACGAAACGATTTGCCTGAACATGACTCATCGAACGACGTTTTGTTTTTCGAAATCAGTGTATCATGTGAAAATGCAACGATCCTTTTCACTTTATGTAAGCCCTTTTCTCGCCATCCACAAAATGAAATATTTGCCGAAGACCCATTCCGCGCCTTTCTTTTTTAAAAAAATGGTTTAATATGATTAAAGGTGTCAACAACACGCTCTGAGTTTTTTTTAAATTGATAACGAGCGCAAGCACTCTGCAAAAAAGTGCATGTAACGTTATAAGAAAAAGATTTTTTGAGTTTAACGTTACCACACTTAGTCAAATTTTGGAGAATTAAACGCCGTTCGATGCGTCTCTTTCAGGCAAATTATGTCGTCTAAGACAATATAATTCTTCAAAACATCAAAGATAGCAATAAAGGGCCTTTGAATCTAAACTTGTTTCCGGGAAGCGAGATGCGGACTTTTTACGGAAAAAAGGGGGAGACCTCAGCGGTGGAAGAGAGGGGAGAGCCGGCCGGCCAGAGGCTACTTTCCAGCAAGCCAAAAACAAAATAAATGGCCAAAACCAAAAATTTAAACGACTTAAAATATCGTAATTATCATCTATATGATGTAAATTGAGTTAGAAACAACATATTCTAACTTAAAATCAAGTCTTTTTTTGCGTGTCCTAAGTGTACCGTCCTAAATCATCGACATTTATACCCTCAAAATACATTCTTTGGATAGTACTCAAACCAAAAAATAATTTGGCTGTTTGGGTTGAATAAAGAACTTGAACTGTTAAAACTCTAGATTAAGACTAAGTAATTCGATTTATTGTGGACAATAAAATAGTACACAAGTTACCTCAAGTTACATAATCATACAACATTCTACATAATTCGACCATAAATCAAATTTGTGTAAATAGAACTAAAAATGTGTGATTTCATTCCATTATAAGGGTTGCCGATCAAGGCTACATCAAACTGTTGACAATCAGGATTGCAATGGACAGCTTGCAACCTATTGCGAGTTGTGAAAAGTCACATAAGCATAATCCAGTCATTGTCTTTGATAATGTCTGTGATATGTAGTGATCGGTAACCTGAAAATAAACTAACACATAAATTTAGAAAAAGGAATGCGAAACCACTCCAGCTATAATGTGTTCTATTCAAATAAGTAGTGAACGGTCACCTCAAAGAAACTAAAACATTACAAAAAGTATTTGATTGCCCATTTCCGTGTAAGATACTGAATTACATGGCCTCATTCTACACTCTAAACAAAGATTCAATTTCCCTTTGACGCAAAATAACAACAATCACAAAATGTCTCTGACTATTTTTGTTGTGGTTGTCTTGAGTGCCCAGCGACTATTAATTAAATCCGCACAAAACCAATAAAAATAAAGTGGTACCAATCAAACCGAAACTAGCCTAAACGCTCCGACAAATAACAAAAAGTGTCTACAAAAAATTTCAGGAAAAATGATGCAGTAGATTAGTTTTCTGTAAATAAAACGAAACTGGAATTAAAGGTTCTGAGAACCCAGTTCAAAGCAGTGAAGAGGTTGGGGAAGCAGTAGCAGACAACACCCGTACACAGCCCTATTATTACTTTAGAACCTTTTGGAGTATACTACGTATACTACCCTCAGGGATAAATCGTAGTTTTATTAAAGGTAGCCTAAGTATACTTCAATCGTAATGCGCGAGGTCACTTGTATTACGTCTCAATCCTTATACTTATCTCTAATATCTAAGTTTATGAGGGAGAGGCTTTATTTGATGAATTGAATTTGAAAATTTAAGACTTGGCGCCCTGAAGTGGCTTCGTGTCTCGTTTATGACTTTAATGTGTGCTTAAAAACAATTTTTCTTACTAAGCCTTAATTTAATTAATTTTAATTTACTTAGTGTAAAAAAGCGTAATTAAATCGTTAAATATATAGTGCGATATTTATAAATTCGACAAAACAATAGGGGAGACCGGCGGTTTTTCTCTATTATCTTTCGTACCTACAACGTAAAAGAATTTTTTTCTTCTGCAAATTATTTATTACCCCCCCCCCCTACCTCTTGTAATTTTTGCAATTGCCAACAAAATAATTTAAAAAGTTATAGGGCCTTTAGTTTTTTGGGTTTTTCTGCTCGGCCTGAGGTCAAACTGGACAGACGCCTGTACCAAGTTAGACAGGGTCAATAAAGGAGGATGTAATAATGCCAAATTTCAGAAAATATTTAAGAACGTTACTTATAACGTAATTAAATCACAATACTAATTTGGTAACCGTAACTCAAAAAGTGAGTAAAATATTTTACAGGGGAAAGAAACTACACTTTTAGATAAGAACACCGCGTTTAAAGGGGGTGGAGCTTAATTTCCCTATGCTTTATGCAGTTCAACTTTACCCCGCAGTTAAGTCCATAGTACCCCCCCTCCCCCCCAAAAAAAACCCCTTCTCCACTTAAACTCGAATTACAGCCAATCTATGTTACATAAGACTTCAATTTTTACAAAGAATGATGGAGAATTGATTTTTCTACGAAATGGTGTCTTCAAATTATTTAGTTCAGATTTATTGAGCAAAACTGGTCAATCAGTGATCAAAAATTATATTTAGCGATATTTTTCCGCGTTTTTTATTTTCCTCAATATCTCTCTCATTAAAAGTCAGATACTATTGAAATTTAACACATTGTAGCATCGTACTGCAAAGAATAACATATTGTAAAACTAGATTTGTAAATGTATATTAACTTTTTTTTAACTGCACTGTCCAACATGGGACGGTGTCCAATATGGGTCCGGTCTCCCCTACAATGTTTTTTGAAGTATAACCTTTGTTGCTATTTGACTTGTCTGACACTGTTATCTTCTACATCAGAAAAGTGGAAAAAGTGTATACACAAAAATGTTTGCTGTGCACAAATCTATTTTTTCTTCATGGTTCTTATCTCTGTAAAAACGTTTACCAATCTCGTAGTTAGTGGTAGTTAAATGAAACGGCGTCCTACGCTCAAGTTTTTAGTTGCGAAGGGTGCTAGCTGAAGATAAGTTTTTTTTTCTACCTGTGATTAACTGTAAGACTTAACAATAGATTTGATTTTATTGCTTATTAGAACTTATTTTTACATTCAGAAAGTAAACATGCAATTCTAAGACAGGTCTAATTTTCTACTTCTTCTTTTCCTATTGCTCACTTACGAATATAATAATCTTTTATCTCTAAACAGAAGTATCCATCCAAGCAAATGGGGGTAACGGTGGTGGACGAAATAAATCTTGGACCAAGTCCTTTTAACATACCAGCCATCGGTATTCTCTTTTTTATCTTTATAGTCCTAGTGCAGTGCGCGTACCCTGGCTCGCGCTTGCTGTTTTAAGAACGCACCCCGCATTCTGCCACCTAGCGGGGCAGTATTTTTTGTATCTCTTCCGTGAAAAACATCTCGGTTTTCACATTTAAACAACTTTGTAATCTTTGTATGACCTGGAAGAAGTTTAATTTTCTAATCACGTTATCCGCCGTTTAAAGAGGTATGTTTTGTTACATAATTGGTTTGGGTTAGATCTTTTTAAGTGGGATAGATTTCATTTTCAATTCTCTTTCCACTTTTTGCCCTTCAAACGTGGAAGTTAATGCTAATTTCGAAATCTATAATTGCACTTTTAGTGTACCAATTGTTGATAAAATGCATTGATTATGTAAATAATACTAATTAAAACCGATAACGATGCTTGGTTAATTCGAAATTAGTATGTTTTGTGACAAAAGAGTGACAACCAGAATTTCAAATTGAAAATTATCACACTTAAAACGATTAAACATAAACACATTTTGGTACCAAAACATACCTCTTGATGTGAAGCGTAGCGTGGTTGAGTAGTTAAATTCCTACAGGGTCACACAAAAATTAAAAACTGGTTTTCAACTTGTTTTCGTGTGAAAACATACGGAAATTACTGTCCCACTAGGGGGCTTCGGGGTGCGAAAGGGCTTCGGAGTGAGGGGTGCGTTCGTAAAACGGCAAGAGCGAGCAAGGGTACGCGCACTGCACTAGAACTTTACCCACAAAACAGCTTTGTACACCCTTAAATATGGAACTTATTGTAGGACAGCCAGCAAATTCCATGGGACCTTACGTTGGTAAAGCCTTAGTGGCTATTGCTTTCGGAATTGGAATAGGAATAGGAATTATGGCTGTATCTACCTATCAATCGAAGAATAGTGAAAAAAAGTAAAGATTTATTACCAGCTAAGACGGTAATGTAGTAAGAAAAGTAAGTTGTAAGATTCAATTTATTATTCTAAGGATTGCTTAATAAAAACTCCAGTAACTTACTAGAAGGAAAAGGTGCATAATGTATTTAATTTTACTAGGGCTTATACAGTCCACTGCCGGGAAATTGGCTAAGTCCCAGGAGAAAACTAGACCCATCCCAAAGAACAAAAAAACAAATCAATAAAGTTTGCTTATTGGCTTCCCTCGTCATACTGATTCTGTCCCCAAAGACGCCTTTCTAGTTGGAAAACTGTAGTCTGTCTGTTTAACTGTCCGTTGAAATTCTTGAATAATGTAGGAAATACAAGACTTGGGAGAGACAAGGGTCAATTGGGACCAATAACATGATTAAATTTTTTCGTCTAATAACAATAGCAATAAAAACTTAAAAAATGTGACGAATGGCTTATTTTAATTAAATTTTTAATTAGCTTATTCATGAGAAAATTCACTTCTTAAGTCACTTCGCAGTCAAATTTATAGCCTCAAATTTTCGTTGATTCGACACATACAGTATGTATTAAAATTTTCAATTACATTATTTTATTTTGTACTAAGATTGTTCAACTCTATATATAGTGCAACGCACATAGAACGACGAGACTCGGTTCCAATGCCACATTTGCAAAGAGTTTTTCAGCATGCAATTTACTTTAGATCGCCACATCATGTATTTTTTTCAAATTTTTAAAGGCGTTTTCCAATGGTGAAAATGGAGCGCTCATTTTTTTCCCATTGGACTTTTTCTAGGTCAAATCATGGCGAAAAAAAATTTTCTGCGAGAAATGCAGAGCAGCGTTTACCCGAAAGAATAGCCTAGATAAGAATATGAAAAGTAGGTGTAAGGTAATAGGTAAGATAAAAAAAAGTAGCAAATCGTGGATTTGGAACGTGGAATCTGGAATTGTTATTCGTTTTGCCGTTCTTGCAAATAAAATGCAGCTGTCCTATTTTGTCTCTCTTGGAAGTGGGCTTTTAAAACTAATTTAAACCATGCCCGTCGCCGACGGGCATGGTGAATAAGTGAAAGTGTCGGCCAAACTGCCGACACCGTCGTCGCGTCTTTACTTCCAATAACGAACACCAATTTGCTCCGAATAGATTTGATGGTTTGTCCATCACAAGCATCACCTCGCCCACAATTTATCCAACTCACATAATTGTGCAACGCTGTTATATAGCTGCGTTCTCTAGTTTATCACTTCTTTGTGCTTAGTTAATATTTTTGCGCGACCGCTCCCGCCATTTCCAGAAAGCTATGTATAAATTAGTGGTATTAGGCGATGAGTTTCGTTGTGTTTGAAACGTATGAAGCAATATAAGTAAAGAATAATTTAGCAGACCTAACCAATATGGACATCTTTATGAAAACTATCATCAGGATCATTTTGATTTATGTGTTGAAGGTAATTATTAATAGTAAATCACAAGTAATTCTAGAATAAAAAATCTAATTTAGCATTTATGTTAATAGAGCGGGTCCTTCGATTCACTTTCTCATTTGGCAAGCTCAAATGCTACATTTAAAAAAACGGCAAAAGTGCATTTATGAGCGAACATAAGAAAATATTTCTTGGATTTTTGGAAGAAGAATGATTATACGAAACAAAATTATTTTAAAATAAGAGAAAACTTTATTTTATCTTCTAAGAGATTTATTAACATCAAATTGAATGAAGGAAGAAGAATAAGGAACGTGAAGTTTTTGCCTTGTTATAGAAAAATGGCGCAAGCTTAATTTTTCCCCAGATAGCACCGAATGAACCGTGGGCTGTCCCAAGGCCGCCCAGCTGGGTAAATGCAACATACTATGGAGCAGCTAATTTGTTACTCAAAGTGTTCCAAGCACCCGCCAGATGTTCTACCTGGTGAGTCCCGCGGATGATGTAAAATCTCTTTTCTCAGTATGTAGCGCTTGATTATTACACCACCACCAGCGCAATACTCAGTCCGAATTAATGCTCAGACAAACATGAAAAATCACGTGCGATTCATGCATGTGAAAAGTGTCACTTTTTCGTCCGCGCTAATGGCGCCATGTTGCAATGATTCCTCTAAATTGTCTAACGCATCTGGGAAAAATTGGAATGAGATAATTGGTGAATAAATACCTTTGTTTTATTTCAATGTGTTACATAGATGATACCAGAAATAAGAAGATGGGTAACGGAATGGAAAAATTTTAAGACGACCGTTACTGATATTTCTCCACTGAACCCTCTCCACCCTTAGCAACTCCATAACATCCCTTCCTACCAACCCCGTGCCTCTCTAATTCTACGGCAACACCACTGGTGTTCGCTACTGGAAACCTCAGAAAGAGTGGCGGCCGTTTTGAAACAGTGTTTGAGGGAATCACCCTTTCTGGGATGGCCCACAGCGGAAACTAGTGGTGACATTGCCATTTTCCCCATTTTTACAAGTATTAAGCTTCATTTCGACGAGGATGACAATATGCAAGAGTTCTCTACTCTTTTTATAGAGAAATGATTCATTGTCGAGAAGTTCCATTATGACGCCCTAGTCGTCATCTATCAGCACACGCGTGAACATACTTGATTGCAACGAGAAAATGGCCGTCAGTTTGGACGGTAGGACGATGAAGGTGACAGCAACAACTGTCAGCTTCCCATACTTAGTATATATAGACGACATGGCGACCTGTGCCAATCGATTGGAGCAGTAATAAGCTCTTATTTGAGCAAACAAGAACAGAGAAAACAGGCTCTTGTAATTCTGCTAGTCGTATTTGGTCTTCCGTATATGCAAAAGCTGTCTCATTGGATTCTAGTTGGTCAACATCATGTTATTTTCTACTTGTTGGAATCTATTCTTTGTGGCAGTCACTTTTCACATCAACAAGACTACTGGCCTTGCCCGGCTTGGTATTTTTATTTTATGTTTGTGGTTTATTTATAGCCTTTATCTTGGAACTTTCGTAAAACTTAATTCAGGAATATATTCGATCTGATGCACGAAAAAGAACATATACGGCATAAATTAGGGCCTCTCCAATGATAAAGAAGATAAATTTGAGATAGCCTAATTGTCTTTATCTTGTTTAATCCAACAGTCGGCGGAATAGGTAACGACGCCACCAAGATGATGGTGGATGTTGAGGACGTAACACAATATTTCAAGGGGAAAACGTTACGATTGACATCGCTAGAAGTAACACCACGGTCAACCCGTTTCAGAGAAATAATTCCAATGTTAAAGATGGAAAATGTTTTGATTCAACAGCAACCGCCTTTCGTCATTTTCAAACGCCATCCAAACGGGACCGTCTCTGGCTACAGCGGATTCTGCTACGAAATCATCCACGCATTGCAAGAAATTTACAATTTCACGTAACGTGTATATTTGTTATAGTAGGCTAAAACACCACGGTGAATAATTAAAATGTTGTTTCGACAGTTATCAGGTTCACTCGCCAGCTATGGGCGATCGCACTTATGGCAAACATTTGTCAAACGGAAGCTGGACCGGCATGCTCGGTTTGGTCGTCAACGAGGTAGACTCAACTTAGCTGTACCATGCATTTTCTAACAATATACAGGCTAATAAATGACTAAAGAGTAGCCTACCTACACTAGAAACGTATAATGCTAAATTCTATGGTCGAACTAGATGGTCGATATCGGCGTCAGCCAATTCTCCGTAACCCATTCGCGATCTAAAGCCGTCGATTTTTCCGTACCCTTCTACGAAGATCCGGCGGCTATTTTAATCCCGCCGCCGGCCGAAGACAATCGATTACTGGCTTGTGCCAAACCGTTTCGATGGCAGGTGCTGTAAGAGTCTCTACCTTATAGATGACGCGATTTGAATAGCCGACAATGCAGCGATTTGTTTTTATAGGTTTGGCTAGTGTTGATCTTGTTCGCAGCCGTCTTGCCTGCAATACTCTGGCAGTACCTGCGGATGCTTTGGTCTTGGACAGCCAACGGAAGCAACTCGACATCCTTGGAGTTGAAACGACGCCCGATTTTATCCAAGCAATGCTTTTTCGTCCTTGGTGTCCTCGTTGGCCAATGTAATTCTCGTTCGTAATTATGACTTAATTAATATAGAAAACCTCGTATATATTTTATGACGCTATATGATATGGTTATAAAATCAGCTGGACAGAAATTACCGGCCGTGGGATTTTCACCCCGATTACTGGGCGTTGTTTGGTGTCTCAGCGCCGTCGTCTTTGCCAGCGCTTACGTCGGCATCCTCATGTCCTTTCTGCGCTTCCCCAAACTGTCTCCCATCATTTTTCAATTGGAAGATCTTCCCGGTTCACGACTCCAATGGGGAGTGCAGAAGGGAACAGCATTGGAAGCATTATTTACAGTTTGTTCCTTCTCTAACATTTTACAAAGACTATATCCAGTTGATCTCTTTTGTTGAAATCACTGGCCATCGATGCAGGAAGCGACGACCGGAATTTACAAAACTATCGGAGGTCAGTTTTGTATTATTACCAGGGCATCGGCTCTGGTCTTAATTTAACCTGTGTGTTTCCCGCCATAACAGACGCTTTCTTGCAACGGCCGGAATCTTTAGTAAACTTGAACACGGACGGCATTACCCGCGCCACCAATGGAAGCTATGCTTACATTGAAGTAGTTAGGCTACATTGCAGGCCTTTACATAACCATATATTAAATAAACTAGTCAATAAGAATATACGAAACACGTTATTGAAACCCTTTTTATTTCCGATGTAGGAAAAATCGTTTCTAGAGTTCGCCGTAGAGGAAGATTACGTCCGTTCGGGTGTTTGTCGTCTGAGTATCGCTCGACACGAATTTTTCAAGGTCAATTTCGCCTTTGCTTTGCCAAAGAACAGCCGAATCAAACCGATTCTGGACAAAAAGTAATAAAAGACACATTTGAAGTAATCTAGCTCTTTAGCCGATTGTAGCCTATAATAGTAGCTAACATTCCAAGGATATGAATTCTAACTATTATCGACAAATGAACAGAATAATGCAGATGACGGAAACGGGTCTCGCAGTCTATTGGAAGAGACACTACTGGCCTCAATCTGGCGGAGGATGCGGCCCCAACGCCAAGAAACCGGACGGACCCAAAAGTCTCGGTCTCATCGATTTACAAGGCGCCTTCTTCATTTTAGCCGTTGGATCCATCTCGGCTTGCATGATTTTTTTCGCAGAGCTAGCCTTCGGTTCTGTCGTGTCATCTGTTACACCAACTTTGTAAGCCTCTTGTATTAGTTCACGCGAATCCAGCAAGTAGGATAAAGCCTAGTCAATTAAAATATATATGCTTTTCAGACAGTATAACCCAAGTATAAAGCCTAGAACCATAAAATCAAGGGCTAGTAGGCTACCATATAGACCATTTTATAACACTCAAATAATTGTGAAACGTTTCTGCATTGCTGCGTTTTCTAGCTGTTCGCTGTTTTCGTGTCTTGTTATTTTTATTTTATTTTATTTTTTTGCGTGACCCGCTCCCGTCAGCTTTTCTTTTTTTTGGTTGGGGCCTTTTTGGTCTTTATAGGCTATTTAAGAATTCGTTGTACTAGGCCTAGGCGATTAAATATATGTTAAATTCTCCATATTGACGTCTCGGTCTTTGCGGCACATCGTGGTCCAGCAGTAGGGCTACCGATCAAATATTATACATACACGCATTATTATTAATCATGATCGTCAAGTGAAATAATAAACTGACGAAAATATGGCTCATCGTGCTGAATACGTAATAACATCAGGGCCAACGTCATATACTTTTCCAATACTTATGTTCATGTCGTACAGTCGCAGGCTAGCTCGTGGAACAAAGACCCTGTGCTTATATGGTGCTGCATGTAGAAGTTAAAAATGACATGGATATCGTTGCCTAAATTTTTCCGTAAGATAAAAATAAATATTATCTAAGATAATATTTTTCATATTATATTCATTAGATAATATGATAGTTGGTAATGCCAAAATATAACTTAACCTGGTGGATGTTGATCGATAAAAAGTCACATAAAATGCAAGGAATTCATTTGAAGTCAGCAGTTGAAAGTAAACCGCAAGTTTACCTCCATCGAAGAAAGAAGTGACGTTTAAAAAGACCAATATTTCTATTGGTTGAATTCTTAATTTTATCGCTAAATAAAATCTATATTGTAATAACGACCCTGAATGACACCGAGGGAGAACTAATGAGGCGACACCCACTCTAGCTGTCAATAACAGCTGTTCCTCATCCTTGTTACCAGCACAACGGCCCGTGAACTGAGTTAGTGAAACAAGTTCCCACAGCTATATTTGGCCGTTTGGTTATCATATAAGACAATTTTTTGAGTTATGCTAGATAGTCGTCAGTCCCAACCTGTCCCAATATAGTGGCATCGCGCATCGCCGCTCCAGTATCTCACATTTCATCGTAGTCGTTTTTGCGTCGTTTCACCGGGAAAAAGGAAAATAATCATTAGGCTACATAGGCTATTTAATTTAAAAACCGAGGTTGTATTAATGCTGTTATCAAGCTGGAAAGTATTCGTCATGCTGTTCTTTCCGAGTGCACTGCAGCACATTACGGAAGCCAATGCACTTTTTCGACTAGGTAAGGGACCGCCCCTTGTCATGCATGTACTAGGCTACATTTGATTTGCTATAATACGAGGTCAGCGACTTTAATCAGGTTCATAATTTCAACTTTTAATATATAGCCATAATTAAGGACGACCTGGTACAATCAAGTAGCCATTTTGAGCCATGGATGGTCACCGTATTAGAAAATATTACCCATTTCCCCGATTGTCCGGTGAAACCAATTCAGCTGACTACGTTGATACAAATTGGCCAAAGAGCAGACATGAACGAGACGGTGTTGAATTCTATCAACAAAAGTCTTAAAGAATTTGACGGGTTCATCGTGGTGACAGGCAACTGTCGAATCGCCGATTTCATAGTCGAATCGATCATTTCGAAAACAGCTGCACCTATTCTTCGACTAGATTTCTTGACATGTACAAAAGTACATGCGCCAACGACACCTATTACGACTGGCAAGATATCCGAAGACAATGTGGAGCGCCTGTCACTTTTCCCTCTCAATGCAAGTGCTTTATTTGCCCGTGTCATGTATACCTATATATATGAAATATTTAGGAATAATAATCTAAGATAATACTATTACACAACGACAAAATAATATATAGCCTATATAATAGCAGGGAATTTGCCGGGACTCTTGCACCAGCTATGCAATTTACAAGTGGCTCGAATACAGAGTATGTTGGACATCCATCGACCAAATCACTAATCGCATAATGGACAAAACACTATTCAAGTAAGTCAGTGCATTCAGAAGTATTAATGACAATTTTTTAATTTTCCATTTTATTCACTATTTCAAATCATTCCCGTTCATGATGGGTGACAGTGCAGAAAAGGAATTGCGAGAATGCTGCCTTCATAATTCATCAGTCAAAAATAGACACTGTTTTCGTTCTAAAAATTTGTTGTTGCTACCACCAGCAGACAACGAAAGGATTGGCGGCGCCGAATTCAAATTAAACAAACTAGAAACACCCTTGCAACATTTGAACGGGAAATTGTTGCTGTTGACATCGTTAGAAGTAGCTAATACGGCATACCAAAAATAATTCTAGCCTACTATAAAGTTTATGTTGATATTTATTGCGCTGCCTCGCGTGCAACATCAGCAACCACCTTTTGTCATTTTTCAACGTAACCCGAACGGAACAATCAAAGGCTACCGCGGATTTTGCTTCGAAATCATCCACGCTCTGCAGGAAATTTACAATTTTACGTAATAGCTTAGCCTTCTGCTATGATCGAAGGCTTTAGCAGTATCTTCGAAGCCAATTATTTTATTTTCTCCTTAATTCAATAGGTATACAGTTGTGTCGCCCATTAGCGATAGTACTTACGGTAGGAAATTGCCAAACGGAAGCTGGTCTGGGATGCTAGGTATGGTCGTCAATGAGGTATGTTTGGATGACACCAAGAGAATTCTATCATGACCTTTCATAATGCAAATAATGCAGGATGTATAATTAGCTAACAACTAATAGTACACTCTAAAAACTGATAGGCTTAGTAGCGAAACGGACGAGGCTACTAAGGCCCTTAGTAAACCTTTAGTAGTGCCATAGTAGTAATGGTAGCCTCGTCCGTTTCGCTACTAAGGCCCTTAGTAAACCAATTTGTTTTTAGAGTGTATTAGGCCTGCAAAAGTAGAAGCATATGTGACCAAACAAGACTTTAAAACATTATTTAATTGTATGTATCGAATGTTTATAATAGGTTGTCGATATTGGATCGAATCCATTCACTGTTACTCATTCGCGGTCAAAAGCCATCGATTTTTCTGTGCCTTTCTACGAAGATCCGGCGGCTATTTTGATACCGCCGCCGGCCGAAGACAATCGGCTGCTCGCTTGTGCAAAACCGTTTCGATGGCAGGTGATGTGGTGTATATACGACTTTGTCCTCGGATCTATTGAATACTACTTATAGAAATAGCCCATCATATAAATAAAATATGACCACTAGACTATATACTGAATGGTTGATAATATATAGGCTGTTTAGTAATTATATATATATTAGTAAATTATAGTTTGTTGACCGGAACCATCTGGCAGCCCACTTTTTTATATTACATCTTTATTAATCTGTATGAATTGTATATCATTATAGGTTTGGCTTTTCTTGATTGTGTTTGTGATTGCTCTACCTGCCACCATCTGGCATTTATCATTATGGACGACGGTAAACATAACTATGAATGGTAAAACAATAAAATGGCGACGACCAGTCTTAGCGAACCATTACTTTTTTGTCCTTGGAGTCCTGGTTGGCCAATGTAATTTCACACATTTATCTTCTGATTTTTATATTGATGGCTGCTGTGACATTTTTTCTTTGGAATACAATTTGTATTTACAGCTGGACAAAAAGTGCCTGACGTAGGATGTTCGACACTTTTTCTTATTGGGGCTGTTTGGTGTCTCAGCACCGTCGTCTTTGCCAGCGCTTACGTCGGTATCCTCATGTCCTTTCTGCGGTTCCCTAAACTGTCGCCCATCATTTTCCAATTGGAAGACCTTCCTGGATCTCGGCTCTATTGGGGAGTGCAAAAAGGGGCGGCTCTAGAAGCACTATTTACTGTATTAGGCTAAGACAATTGTCGGCTATTGAATAGCCTACTTAGAATAAATGGATATTCTTATCTAATCTGATTCATATTTTATTAATATTGCAGGAAACTTCGTCGGGAATCTACAAGACAATAGGAGGTTTCCATATTCAAAACTAAATTTTAAAGTGTTTTGAATTCTTTCCTCTTACCTACAATATAAATAACTTTTTTCGTTTGTTGGCCGAATAAAGACGGTTTCCTTCAACGACCTGGTGATCTTGTTAACGCCAGTACGGACGGTATTCTTCGCGTCATCAACGGCAGTTACGCTTATTTTGAAGTAAGCTAGCTATTAGAAACACATGGCATTTTGTAGCTAGGATTTTATGATTCTTATGTATTATATGAGGGTTAGCCTATTTTGTTTTCCACCCGCCGACGTAGGCTAGGCCTATATATAAGAAAATATACATCAAATTTTAATTGGTCAATTCTCGTTGTATTGTTTTTTCATCACGGATATTGAACAATGTAACAGGAGAAATCGACCCTTGAGTTTGCTTTAGAAGAGGATTACGTTCGTTCTGGCATTTGTCGCCTGAGTATCGCCCAACACGAGTTCTTCAAGGCCAATTTCGCCTTTGCTTTACCAAAAAGCAGCCGATTAAAACAGAGTCTGGACAAAAAGTAAGTCAAACTAGTATGGTACACTTAATACTAGATACTTGTATGCTACAGTAAAAAATGACCTACATTTCGTTGGTTTAGTAACAAATCATTGTCAATATTTGGGATGCCACAGAAAGAAACAACGTTAAATAGTAAAAGCATTTTACGTTTAATATCGACAGGATAATGCAGATGACGGAATCGGGTCTTGGAGTCTACTGGAAGAAACTCTACTGGCCGCCATCGGGAGGCAAATGCCTACACAACCCAAAAAAGTTTGACGGACCCAAAAGTCTCGGCATCGTAGATTTACAAGGCGCTTTTTTCATTTTAGCCATCGGCTTCATTTCGGCTACGCTCCTCTTTTTCGCAGAGCTAGCCTTTGGCCGTTTTTCCAAATCGTCTGTTACCCATTTTCAGTACATTATTAATAGTAGGTAATAAATATGTCCAGCTAATAGCAAAAATTAAAAAAAACGTAATCTAATTAAACATACGCTACTTCACAATATACAGTACCCACCAAAATTGTTTACACCCTCCCACCCTTTTGCATGTTAATGACCCTCGCGCGCCGTGGGCCCCCAGCAAAACTAAACATGCTGGAATTTTTATTTTTTTGTTGTGAATAGATATTAAGTTACTTAAACCCCCTAATTTTCTCTGTCTGGAAATCCAATGCGCGAAGGCTGTACGCGACCTGACACATTAAATTGCAAATTTATTTCTGGCCTATCTAGCTGAGAGGTTTCCCTGAATTACATTTGCCATATGTCAAGAAATAATGGAAGTACAGCCTTGCAGATTTTTTTCATGAAACATCATGCCGGTTTCTACTACTGTAGTGATTTTGAACAAAATCTGTTGTGTTATTTTAATTTAAATCTGCCGTAAAAAAAAGTTGCAAACACTGTTTGGCCGCACAGAGAGAAAGAGATAGGGAGAGGGGGTATCGTTCACCCCGACTTTTTTTAACGACAAATTTAATTAACTAAAACAAAACGGGTATTGTTCAAAATCACGGTAGTAATAGAAACTGGCAAGATGTTTTAGGTAGAAAATCCACAAGGCTGTATCTTCATTATTTACCGACATATTGCATTTGTTAAATGTCTTTAAATGTCTTTAAACAAGAGCAGCAAAAAGAAATGATAATATAGGAGACTCACACTTCTTTCTCATTAGGTCACATCTCACCTTTCCATTAGGTGGGATGAAGTGAAAAATTTCATTTTGACCACTGAGCTACTGGGCTCCTGGCTGGATGTGAATACCCATTGATCTGGGCTCACTTGCAGGTGTTCTTACTGGGGGAAAAAAACAAGACAACAAAACCTTTTCAATTTTTAAGCTTAATTATCGAATCAAAGTTTCAGCTTAATTATCGAATCGAAACAAGTTAAACTGGTGCCTTTAAACTTACCTATATTCTGAAGTGAAACAGCTAGGACTGTCAATGATTCAATGTATTCCATTTCCCACAAACAGTCTGCTATGGATTGTTGTTTACGTATGAGTCCGGCGGCTGCCTTTAAGGCCCGTGAGCAGGCTCAAAGACGGCCGCGCTCAAGATCTAACCGGCCTAATTTCTACGCAGAATGGCCCGCCCTACCAAGGCTGCGATTCATCAGAGGGATGAAAAGCGTACGAAACCGGAAACGAACGTGACCGCTCTTGGTCGGAGGATTTCGACTACAGCGTCCCCGATCCTCGCTTCTGGACGCTTCACAAAGTCACGGCCGGCCGCTGCCCGCCATAAGCTACCACAGCAACCGGCCCCGTCGACTTACATCTGTCTGGAAAATGGGCCATGACGTCTTGCTCGCACCACCCGGGAAAAAGCAGTCTACATACGGCCGATTTTGCAAGGGACGCAGGGACGGCGCTAAAACGTAGCGCAACGCAAGGGAGGGAAATAGAGACAAGCGAATATGTTATGATTCACTCCCCCCATTACTCTATTCGACCTTTCCGATAGACGAGGATGACGGTAAGACTCTGTTTAAGCATGGAGAATCAAAAACCTCAACATGAAAAAACGTTGTAGTCGAAAAAACGACAAGAGAGGAACGCTCGGCCGTACGTGGTCGATTACATCTAGACTATGGCCAGCTGGACAGCAGTAAGCTAGCCAACTGGCGAAGAGAAAAACGCGAAAAAAGCATACACCTGCCCTAGGCAACATCGGCCAGCACGTAACCGGCAACTCTATGTCAGTAAACCGTCCGGCCGACAAAAAGGACTCTGTCCAAAACAAGCTATTGGCCAAACGTGGCCAACGACGAGACATCCGCGGGCTATCCAGTCAACTCGACAGCGAATCAAACACGGAAGGCAGCAGGAAACTCGGCACTAAACTCTCCTGGGCGGCAATCTCACAGTGCTTTACTAAAGTGTGCTAAACGCGGCGCTAAAAGACAACCTAATTGTGGCAAAACGGCATGATCGGTCCGATCGACCAAACAAATCACGGCGCTAATTGGAAGGAGAGGGCAAAACTAGTCAAATAGTTAGCTGTTGGTTCGTATAACCACGAGTTGGCCAGGCCAACACACACATGCACTCGAAAGATGAAAGTACAGCTCAAAAATTAGATAATTACATTATCCGGATTGATGAGAAGTAATCCAAATTTCGGGTGGCTCGGTGGCAGCGTGGCTCGATCCTCGAATGATTTTATCCCGTGGCAGCGGTTTGCAGGGGGCGAGGCAAGTCTATCACCGTCCGTGTGTGCAGGTAAAGTGAGTGAGTTCGAGCATTTGCTCTTATCGCGTACTGTAGTTGTCTCCAGATAGTTGTTTCTGCGACCGCTAGATGGCGAGCGCGAATAACGATTGCTTTGACCTTGTTGTAGGCGGGCCCTCAGGTCAACTCTTCAGTTACTCTCCAAACGTCGTCAAGATCGTTTGGAAACGTTCGGACTGATCCTCTTCACAGTTTGTGTTAAGTTTACGTCGTGTTTTATCTGTTTCTCAGACAGTGACAGCGTGAGTGTGTGTGAAGTGCAGTGCTGCTACAGTGATTTCATTCTGTTAATTCCTAGTGGATCCGTCCAGTTAAGTGCTCCGCTTCAGAGTGTCGTCATCATGCCGGACCAATTGGATTCTGCGGGGGTAAGTAACGTGTGAACAGTGTACTTTTTAGTTAGAATATTTGGTTCGTCACGTGTTGTTTATGTTGTTTTTTTTGTTATTTTATTTTTTTATTTTTTGTCATGTAGACACCCGACGCTACGGGAGAACGCCACTCTTCGTCAGTCTCGGGTGGACAGTTCTAATTGGCCGCGGTCGATACGTTTATCGGTCTTCAGACCCGGTCTGATGGTGTACCGGATGTTGGGCCGCAGGAGATGGGGGAGCCGTCCGTCGTTGTCCACCAGGGAGAGGAGGAACGACCTGTTCGGCCGACTGCGGCCGAGTTGGACGACGCGCGGGCCAAATTGGAATCCATCAGCCATCTGATTCCCTATCTCGACCTACATGTCGTGGCCATCAGGGACCTAGAGTCAGCCGAGAGAGCCATCGCCAAACTTCGGAATCGGTCATGTATCTCTAGCTTTTCATCGATTTAGGGGTCACTACGATTCGGTTAGCTAAGAAGTTGTAATCATTTTTTGGCGGCTTGGCTAATTCTTGAATCGTTTTTTTATGGTATGCTCCGGAGGGACCATCATTGGCGATTGGCGGGCATGCCTCCGCATCAGCGGAAGGGGGAGAGGAGGAGAAATAGGAGGAAGAGGGGATCGACCGGGCCTAGTTCGTGTCCTCCGCCATCCACCGATGAAGAGCCTTCTCTTAAGATGGTCATTCGGACGCAACAGGGGAGGACGACTTGCGTTCGTCGTCCGGTGGCACCAGGTGGTAAGGATCGCTTTGCTTCTTGAAGGGCCGCTTTCGCCGTTACAAGGGCCAAGCGTAAATTAATAATTAACTCCATCTTTATTAATGTCCTATTTTACAGCAAAAATGAACGATATAAACTTTACGGCGCAGTTACAAGAGCTAAACGTAAATTATGTACTTTTCTCCTAGTATTTTAAAGTAAAAAAGGACGATCATATAATTTATGGAAGATTGAAACTCTGGTCACAGAATGAAATATTGTTTAAAATATGCATATGGAAGCAAAGTTTATTTAAGGTAACAGAATAGCTTACTCACTAATCACTCATGGGCCACATTTCAGCATCATCGTCAATCAGATCTACACCATCAAATGTTGTTTTGTTACCTTCAATTTTCTTTTCTGGCAATTTTTCTTTCTTTTGTCTTCTTTATTTTTGTTCTCCAATTCCTGTTTTTTCCCAGCAGCCTTTATTCCGTCTTTTTCTTTATCTGCCACATTGCCTTTTCCACCTTCTCGATTCTTTACCAACTTAGGATAATCTGATGTTACAGGAGCAATCCGAGAACGGCGTTGATGAGGGTGACGAGGAGCTAAACTTGGCACCACCTGGTGGTGGGCAATTGTAGCACCAGAACCTCCACTAGGCACCACCTGGTGGTGGGCATTTCGGGAAGCTTCATACGGGATTTTAGGGCCGGAGACAAATGGAAAACATCCAGATCGTGGCAAGACATGTGGAACCGGAGGAGGCTCCACCAACGCGGCAGGCATAAGCGGTTGGCTCCTACTTGAGCCGCCACCTAGATTGTAAATAAATTGGAAAATTTAAAAAAATGTTGGATAAAGCTGGGATCGAACCCACGCTACACAGAACCATAGTTCAGTACCTTAGCATTCTTCCAGTGAGACTCCTGAAGGTGTTGCATCTGACTCCTTCCTGCTGAAGAGGGGTGTGGCATTGTCGATGAACGGTGCATTCCCAAAGGATTCCCGTGGTGTAGACCACCTGAAGAATTACACGGATGACGTATAAAGAGCCGTAAGTCTATCGAGCGTGCGGACTGAGTTCCAACCCTTAGAAAGGGTGAATAAAAATCTTTGGTTATGTCGTGAATCGAACACGGAACACCAAATTCACAGTCCAGTACCTTATGAATCTGGCGATGCGGTACATGCTTAAGGTTCGGTCCATTGGATTGCTGCATTGGAGGATGCGGTACGGGATCGTACTGCAATGGAGGATTCCCATACGTAACTTCTCGGGAAGACGAAGAGTAGTGAATGGAAGAACGTCGTAGCAGTTGATTTCCCATGTTGATCCTGTAAAGAAAGGAAATAATAGTTGGATTATTGGGGAATTGAACATGGACGAAACGCGTACCTTAGATTTATGGTGATCCACGACCCATGAGTGTAAATGATCTGCGGTCCTTTGACGTATGCTTTTCAGAAAAGCGATGGGAATTTTTTCGTTGGGGTTGTTTCCCATCCACTTCAAAACTTCATCTTCCGCCTTCTCAACGCACCTAAGTACCTTACGACGAACCCTTGCCTCGTAGCTTAAAGGGATAACCCTGGGAAATATAAATTGGAGAAAATATAATAACTTAAAATATAAAATAATACAAGGGAATAAGGAAACATTGAAACATACATGAAACAGGCATACAAAAAAAAAGGAAAAGAAATAGTTTTTTTACTTAACCATGATGAGGCGACCAGACTGGAACTGCAATCGGTTGGAGAATGATTTCAGAAGGTCAGCATATGTACGATGAAAACTCGTATCCATTGATGCTTTATTGACAACGGCGGGAATACAGATTTTATTAGAGGTGAGAAACAATTGGGGAAAACCAAATTAATTTAATAGTACACCTGGTGAGGAAAATTACGCACCAGGTTGCGATTGGTAGCATACATTGTAAGTGGCTATCTAATGTTGTATGAAAAATATTTATTTTAATCAAATGATGTGTCATCATATATTATCACATCATATTTTATCATTTTTTTTAAATATTTTATCTATAACATTTTGTTATAAAGACATCCAGCAAAGTCTGTTTTGCTGAGATTTGATTAGCTGTATTGACTTTGTAGCCAATTTAGTGTCTTTTAATGTTCATCGTGGATTTTTGATTGCCGGAGGCATAAGAGATTTTTCGGCTTAAGGCCCCACACAAGAAAGCCTTAGTCATTTAAAAGAGAGAGCGATTAGAGCAATCAAGAAGATTTTTATGATTCAATTTTCATCTTTTTGCCAGAGGCAATTTCAGAGATTAATTGTGGTTTTTATATGATCGCCTGAGGCATTTGGAGAAAAAGACATCCAGCAAAGTCTGTTTTGCTGAGATTTCGACTTAGCTGTATTGACTTTGTAGCCAATTTAGTGTCTTTTAATGTTCATCGGGTGGATTTTTGATTGCCGGAGGCATAAGAGAGATTTTCGGCTTAAGGCCCCACACAAGAAAGCCTTAGTCATTTAATAAGAATGAGCGATTAGAGCCAATCAAGAAGATGGTGTTTATGATTCACCGTATGGATCTTCGATTGCCAGAGGCAATTTCAGAGATTAATTGTGGTTTTTATATGATCGCCTGAGGCATTTTGAGAAGAGTGTCTTTTAATGTTCATCGGGTGGATTTTTGATTGCCGGAGGCATAAGAGAGATTTTCGGCTTAAGGCCCCACACAAGAAAGCCTTAGTCATTTAATAAGAATGAGCGATTAGAGCCAATCAAGAAGATGGTGTTTATGATTCACCGTATGGATCTTCGATTGCCAGAGGCAATTTCAGAGATTAATTGTGGTTTTTATATGATCGCCTGAGGCATTTTGAGAAAAAGACATCCAGCAAAGTCTGTTTTGCTGAGATTTCGACTTAGCTGTATTGACTTTGTAGCCAATTTAGTGTCTTTTAATGTTCATCGGGTGGATTTTTGATTGCCGGAGGCATAAGAGAGATTTTCGGCTTAAGGCCCCACACAAGAAAGCCTTAGTCATTTAATAAGAATGAGCGATTAGAGCCAATCAAGAAGATGGTGTTTATGATTCACCGTATGGATCTTCGATTGCCAGAGGCAATTTCAGAGATTAATTGTGGTTTTTATATGATCGCCTGAGGCATTTTGAGAAAAAGACATCCAGCAAAGTCTGTTTTGCTGAGATTTCGACTTAGCTGTATTGACTTTGTAGCCAATTTAGTGTCTTTTAATGTTCATCGGGTGGATTTTTGATTGCCGGAGGCATAAGAGAGATTTTCGGCTTAAGGCCCCACACAAGAAAGCCTTAGTCATTTAATAAGAATGAGCGATTAGAGCCAATCAAGAAGATGGTGTTTATGATTCACCGTATGGATCTTCGATTGCCAGAGGCAATTTCAGAGATTAATTGTGGTTTTTATATGATCGCCTGAGGCATTTTGAGAAAAAGACATCCAGCAAAGTCTGTTTTGCTGAGATTTCGACTTAGCTGTATTGACTTTGTAGCCAATTTAGTGTCTTTTAATGTTCATCGGGTGGATTTTTGATTGCCGGAGGCATAAGAGAGATTTTCGGCTTAAGGCCCCACACAAGAAAGCCTTAGTCATTTAATAAGAATGAGCGATTAGAGCCAATCAAGAAGATGGTGTTTATGATTCACCGTATGGATCTTCGATTGCCAGAGGCAATTTCAGAGATTAATTGTGGTTTTTATATGATCGCCTGAGGCATTTTGAGAAGAGTGTCTTTTAATGTTCATCGGGTGGATTTTTGATTGCCGGAGGCATAAGAGAGATTTTCGGCTTAAGGCCCCACACAAGAAAGCCTTAGTCATTTAATAAGAATGAGCGATTAGAGCCAATCACGAAGATGGTGTTTATGATTCACCGTATGGATCTTCGATTGCCAGAGGCAATTTCAGAGATTAATTGTGGTTTTTATATGATCGCCTGAGGCATTTTGAGAAGAGTGTCTTTTAATGTTCATCGGGTGGATTTTTGATTGCCGGAGGCATAAGAGAGATTTTCGGCTTAAGGCCCCACACAAGAAAGCCTTAGTCATTTAATAAGAATGAGCGATTAGAGCCAATCAAGAAGATGGTGTTTATGATTCACCGTATGGATCTTCGATTGCCAGAGGCAATTTCAGAGATTAATTGTGGTTTTTATATGATCGCCTGAGGCATTTTGAGAAAAAGACATCCAGCAAAGTCTGTTTTGCTGAGATTTCGACTTAGCTGTATTGACTTTGTAGCCAATTTAGTGTCTTTTAATGTTCATCGGGTGGATTTTTGATTGCCGGAGGCATAAGAGAGATTTTCGGCTTAAGGCCCCACACAAGAAAGCCTTAGTCATTTAATAAGAATGAGCGATTAGAGCCAATCAAGAAGATGGTGTTTATGATTCACCGTATGGATCTTCGATTGCCAGAGGCAATTTCAGAGATTAATTGTGGTTTTTATATGATCGCCTGAGGCATTTTGAGAAAAAGACATCCAGCAAAGTCTGTTTTGCTGAGATTTCGACTTAGCTGTATTGACTTTGTAGCCAATTTAGTGTCTTTTAATGTTCATCGGGTGGATTTTTGATTGCCGGAGGCATAAGAGAGATTTTCGGCTTAAGGCCCCACACAAGAAAGCCTTAGTCATTTAATAAGAATGAGCGATTAGAGCCAATCAAGAAGATGGTGTTTATGATTCACCGTATGGATCTTCGATTGCCAGAGGCAATTTCAGAGATTAATTGTGGTTTTTATATGATCGCCTGAGGCATTTTGAGAAGAGTGTCTTTTAATGTTCATCGGGTGGATTTTTGATTGCCGGAGGCATAAGAGAGATTTTCGGCTTAAGGCCCCACACAAGAAAGCCTTAGTCATTTAATAAGAATGAGCGATTAGAGCCAATCACGAAGATGGTGTTTATGATTCACCGTATGGATCTTCGATTGCCAGAGGCAATTTCAGAGATTAATTGTGGTTTTTATATGATCGCCTGAGGCATTTTGAGAAGAGTGTCTTTTAATGTACATCGGGTGGATTTTTGATTGCCGGAGGCATAAGAGAGATTTTCGGCTTAAGGCCCCACACAAGAAAGCCTTAGTCATTTAATAAGAATGAGCGATTAGAGCCAATCAAGAAGATGGTGTTTATGATTCACCGTATGGATCTTCGATTGCCAGAGGCAATTTCAGAGATTAATTGTGGTTTTTATATGATCGCCTGAGGCATTTTGAGAAAAAGACATCCAGCAAAGTCTGTTTTGCTGAGATTTCGACTTAGCTGTATTGACTTTGTAGCCAATTTAGTGTCTTTTAATGTTCATCGGGTGGATTTTTGATTGCCGGAGGCATAAGAGAGATTTTCGGCTTAAGGCCCCACACAAGAAAGCCTTAGTCATTTAATAAGAATGAGCGATTAGAGCCAATCAAGAAGATGGTGTTTATGATTCACCGTATGGATCTTCGATTGCCAGAGGCAATTTCAGAGATTAATTGTGGTTTTTATATGATCGCCTGAGGCATTTTGAGAAGAGTGTCTTTTAATGTTCATCGGGTGGATTTTTGATTGCCGGAGGCATAAGAGAGATTTTCGGCTTAAGGCCCCACACAAGAAAGCCTTAGTCATTTAATAAGAATGAGCGATTAGAGCCAATCAAGAAGATGGTGTTTATGATTCACCGTATGGATCTTCGATTGCCAGAGGCAATTTCAGAGATTAATTGTGGTTTTTATATGATCGCCTGAGGCATTTTGAGAAAAAGACATCCAGCAAAGTCTGTTTTGCTGAGATTTCGACTTAGCTGTATTGACTTTGTAGCCAATTTAGTGTCTTTTAATGTTCATCGGGTGGATTTTTGATTGCCGGAGGCATAAGAGAGATTTTCGGCTTAAGGCCCCACACAAGAAAGCCTTAGTCATTTAATAAGAATGAGCGATTAGAGCCAATCAAGAAGATGGTGTTTATGATTCACCGTATGGATCTTCGATTGCCAGAGGCAATTTCAGAGATTAATTGTGGTTTTTATATGATCGCCTGAGGCATTTTGAGAAAAAGACATCCAGCAAAGTCTGTTTTGCTGAGATTTCGACTTAGCTGTATTGACTTTGTAGCCAATTTAGTGTCTTTTAATGTTCATCGGGTGGATTTTTGATTGCCGGAGGCATAAGAGAGATTTTCGGCTTAAGGCCCCACACAAGAAAGCCTTAGTCATTTAATAAGAATGAGCGATTAGAGCCAATCAAGAAGATGGTGTTTATGATTCACCGTATGGATCTTCGATTGCCAGAGGCAATTTCAGAGATTAATTGTGGTTTTTATATGATCGCCTGAGGCATTTTGAGAAGAGTGTCTTTTAATGTTCATCGGGTGGATTTTTGATTGCCGGAGGCATAAGAGAGATTTTCGGCTTAAGGCCCCACACAAGAAAGCCTTAGTCATTTAATAAGAATGAGCGATTAGAGCCAATCAAGAAGATGGTGTTTATGATTCACCGTATGGATCTTCGATTGCCAGAGGCAATTTCAGAGATTAATTGTGGTTTTTATATGATCGCCTGAGGCATTTTGAGAAAAGACATCCAGCAAAGTCTGTTTTGCTGAGATTTCGACTTAGCTGTATTGACTTTGTAGCCAATTTAGTGTCTTTTAATGTTCATCGGGTGGATTTTTGATTGCCGGAGGCATAAGAGAGATTTTCGGCTTAAGGCCCCACACAAGAAAGCCTTAGTCATTTAATAAGAATGAGCGATTAGAGCCAATCAAGAAGATGGTGTTTATGATTCACCGTATGGATCTTCGATTGCCAGAGGCAATTTCAGAGATTAATTGTGGTTTTTATATGATCGCCTGAGGCATTTTGAGAAAAAGACATCCAGCAAAGTCTGTTTTGCTGAGATTTCGACTTAGCTGTATTGACTTTGTAGCCAATTTAGTGTCTTTTAATGTTCATCGGGTGGATTTTTGATTGCCGGAGGCATAAGAGAGATTTTCGGCTTAAGGCCCCACACAAGAAAGCCTTAGTCATTTAATAAGAATGAGCGATTAGAGCCAATCAAGAAGATGGTGTTTATGATTCACCGTATGGATCTTCGATTGCCAGAGGCAATTTCAGAGATTAATTGTGGTTTTTATATGATCGCCTGAGGCATTTTGAGAAAAAGACATCCAGCAAAGTCTGTTTTGCTGAGATTTCGACTTAGCTGTATTGACTTTGTAGCCAATTTAGTGTCTTTTAATGTTCATCGGGTGGATTTTTGATTGCCGGAGGCATAAGAGAGATTTTCGGCTTAAGGCCCCACACAAGAAAGCCTTAGTCATTTAATAAGAATGAGCGATTAGAGCCAATCAAGAAGATGGTGTTTATGATTCACCGTATGGATCTTCGATTGCCAGAGGCAATTTCAGAGATTAATTGTGGTTTTTATATGATCGCCTGAGGCATTTTGAGAAGAGTGTCTTTTAATGTTCATCGGGTGGATTTTTGATTGCCGGAGGCATAAGAGAGATTTTCGGCTTAAGGCCCCACACAAGAAAGCCTTAGTCATTTAATAAGAATGAGCGATTAGAGCCAATCACGAAGATGGTGTTTATGATTCACCGTATGGATCTTCGATTGCCAGAGGCAATTTCAGAGATTAATTGTGGTTTTTATATGATCGCCTGAGGCATTTTGAGAAGAGTGTCTTTTAATGTTCATCGGGTGGATTTTTGATTGCCGGAGGCATAAGAGAGATTTTCGGCTTAAGGCCCCACACAAGAAAGCCTTAGTCATTTAATAAGAATGAGCGATTAGAGCCAATCAAGAAGATGGTGTTTATGATTCACCGTATGGATCTTCGATTGCCAGAGGCAATTTCAGAGATTAATTGTGGTTTTTATATGATCGCCTGAGGCATTTTGAGAAAAAGACATCCAGCAAAGTCTGTTTTGCTGAGATTTCGACTTAGCTGTATTGACTTTGTAGCCAATTTAGTGTCTTTTAATGTTCATCGGGTGGATTTTTGATTGCCGGAGGCATAAGAGAGATTTTCGGCTTAAGGCCCCACACAAGAAAGCCTTAGTCATTTAATAAGAATGAGCGATTAGAGCCAATCAAGAAGATGGTGTTTATGATTCACCGTATGGATCTTCGATTGCCAGAGGCAATTTCAGAGATTAATTGTGGTTTTTATATGATCGCCTGAGGCATTTTGAGAAGAGTGTCTTTTAATGTTCATCGGGTGGATTTTTGATTGCCGGAGGCATAAGAGAGATTTTCGGCTTAAGGCCCCACACAAGAAAGCCTTAGTCATTTAATAAGAATGAGCGATTAGAGCCAATCACGAAGATGGTGTTTATGATTCACCGTATGGATCTTCGATTGCCAGAGGCAATTTCAGAGATTAATTGTGGTTTTTATATGATCGCCTGAGGCATTTTGAGAAGAGTGTCTTTTAATGTTCATCGGGTGGATTTTTGATTGCCGGAGGCATAAGAGAGATTTTCGGCTTAAGGCCCCACACAAGAAAGCCTTAGTCATTTAATAAGAATGAGCGATTAGAGCCAATCAAGAAGATGGTGTTTATGATTCACCGTATGGATCTTCGATTGCCAGAGGCAATTTCAGAGATTAATTGTGGTTTTTATATGATCGCCTGAGGCATTTTGAGAAAAAGACATCCAGCAAAGTCTGTTTTGCTGAGATTTCGACTTAGCTGTATTGACTTTGTAGCCAATTTAGTGTCTTTTAATGTTCATCGGGTGGATTTTTGATTGCCGGAGGCATAAGAGAGATTTTCGGCTTAAGGCCCCACACAAGAAAGCCTTAGTCATTTAATAAGAATGAGCGATTAGAGCCAATCAAGAAGATGGTGTTTATGATTCACCGTATGGATCTTCGATTGCCAGAGGCAATTTCAGAGATTAATTGTGGTTTTTATATGATCGCCTGAGGCATTTTGAGAAAAAGACATCCAGCAAAGTCTGTTTTGCTGAGATTTCGACTTAGCTGTATTGACTTTGTAGCCAATTTAGTGTCTTTTAATGTTCATCGGGTGGATTTTTGATTGCCGGAGGCATAAGAGAGATTTTCGGCTTAAGGCCCCACACAAGAAAGCCTTAGTCATTTAATAAGAATGAGCGATTAGAGCCAATCAAGAAGATGGTGTTTATGATTCACCGTATGGATCTTCGATTGCCAGAGGCAATTTCAGAGATTAATTGTGGTTTTTATATGATCGCCTGAGGCATTTTGAGAAGAGTGTCTTTTAATGTTCATCGGGTGGATTTTTGATTGCCGGAGGCATAAGAGAGATTTTCGGCTTAAGGCCCCACACAAGAAAGCCTTAGTCATTTAATAAGAATGAGCGATTAGAGCCAATCACGAAGATGGTGTTTATGATTCACCGTATGGATCTTCGATTGCCAGAGGCAATTTCAGAGATTAATTGTGGTTTTTATATGATCGCCTGAGGCATTTTGAGAAGAGTGTCTTTTAATGTTCATCGGGTGGATTTTTGATTGCCGGAGGCATAAGAGAGATTTTCGGCTTAAGGCCCCACACAAGAAAGCCTTAGTCATTTAATAAGAATGAGCGATTAGAGCCAATCAAGAAGATGGTGTTTATGATTCACCGTATGGATCTTCGATTGCCAGAGGCAATTTCAGAGATTAATTGTGGTTTTTATATGATCGCCTGAGGCATTTTGAGAAAAAGACATCCAGCAAAGTCTGTTTTGCTGAGATTTCGACTTAGCTGTATTGACTTTGTAGCCAATTTAGTGTCTTTTAATGTTCATCGGGTGGATTTTTGATTGCCGGAGGCATAAGAGAGATTTTCGGCTTAAGGCCCCACACAAGAAAGCCTTAGTCATTTAATAAGAATGAGCGATTAGAGCCAATCAAGAAGATGGTGTTTATGATTCACCGTATGGATCTTCGATTGCCAGAGGCAATTTCAGAGATTAATTGTGGTTTTTATATGATCGCCTGAGGCATTTTGAGAAGAGTGTCTTTTAATGTTCATCGGGTGGATTTTTGATTGCCGGAGGCATAAGAGAGATTTTCGGCTTAAGGCCCCACACAAGAAAGCCTTAGTCATTTAATAAGAATGAGCGATTAGAGCCAATCACGAAGATGGTGTTTATGATTCACCGTATGGATCTTCGATTGCCAGAGGCAATTTCAGAGATTAATTGTGGTTTTTATATGATCGCCTGAGGCATTTTGAGAAGAGTGTCTTTTAATGTACATCGGGTGGATTTTTGATTGCCGGAGGCATAAGAGAGATTTTCGGCTTAAGGCCCCACACAAGAAAGCCTTAGTCATTTAATAAGAATGAGCGATTAGAGCCAATCAAGAAGATGGTGTTTATGATTCACCGTATGGATCTTCGATTGCCAGAGGCAATTTCAGAGATTAATTGTGGTTTTTATATGATCGCCTGAGGCATTTTGAGAAAAAGACATCCAGCAAAGTCTGTTTTGCTGAGATTTCGACTTAGCTGTATTGACTTTGTAGCCAATTTAGTGTCTTTTAATGTTCATCGGGTGGATTTTTGATTGCCGGAGGCATAAGAGAGATTTTCGGCTTAAGGCCCCACACAAGAAAGCCTTAGTCATTTAATAAGAATGAGCGATTAGAGCCAATCAAGAAGATGGTGTTTATGATTCACCGTATGGATCTTCGATTGCCAGAGGCAATTTCAGAGATTAATTGTGGTTTTTATATGATCGCCTGAGGCATTTTGAGAAGAGTGTCTTTTAATGTTCATCGGGTGGATTTTTGATTGCCGGAGGCATAAGAGAGATTTTCGGCTTAAGGCCCCACACAAGAAAGCCTTAGTCATTTAATAAGAATGAGCGATTAGAGCCAATCACGAAGATGGTGTTTATGATTCACCGTATGGATCTTCGATTGCCAGAGGCAATTTCAGAGATTAATTGTGGTTTTTATATGATCGCCTGAGGCATTTTGAGAAGAGTGTCTTTTAATGTTCATCGGGTGGATTTTTGATTGCCGGAGGCATAAGAGAGATTTTCGGCTTAAGGCCCCACACAAGAAAGCCTTAGTCATTTAATAAGAATGAGCGATTAGAGCCAATCAAGAAGATGGTGTTTATGATTCACCGTATGGATCTTCGATTGCCAGAGGCAATTTCAGAGATTAATTGTGGTTTTTATATGATCGCCTGAGGCATTTTGAGAAAAAGACATCCAGCAAAGTCTGTTTTGCTGAGATTTCGACTTAGCTGTATTGACTTTGTAGCCAATTTAGTGTCTTTTAATGTTCATCGGGTGGATTTTTGATTGCCGGAGGCATAAGAGAGATTTTCGGCTTAAGGCCCCACACAAGAAAGCCTTAGTCATTTAATAAGAATGAGCGATTAGAGCCAATCAAGAAGATGGTGTTTATGATTCACCGTATGGATCTTCGATTGCCAGAGGCAATTTCAGAGATTAATTGTGGTTTTTATATGATCGCCTGAGGCATTTTGAGAAAAAGACATCCAGCAAAGTCTGTTTTGCTGAGATTTCGACTTAGCTGTATTGACTTTGTAGCCAATTTAGTGTCTTTTAATGTTCATCGGGTGGATTTTTGATTGCCGGAGGCATAAGAGAGATTTTCGGCTTAAGGCCCCACACAAGAAAGCCTTAGTCATTTAATAAGAATGAGCGATTAGAGCCAATCAAGAAGATGGTGTTTATGATTCACCGTATGGATCTTCGATTGCCAGAGGCAATTTCAGAGATTAATTGTGGTTTTTATATGATCGCCTGAGGCATTTTGAGAAGAGTGTCTTTTAATGTTCATCGGGTGGATTTTTGATTGCCGGAGGCATAAGAGAGATTTTCGGCTTAAGGCCCCACACAAGAAAGCCTTAGTCATTTAATAAGAATGAGCGATTAGAGCCAATCACGAAGATGGTGTTTATGATTCACCGTATGGATCTTCGATTGCCAGAGGCAATTTCAGAGATTAATTGTGGTTTTTATATGATCGCCTGAGGCATTTTGAGAAGAGTGTCTTTTAATGTTCATCGGGTGGATTTTTGATTGCCGGAGGCATAAGAGAGATTTTCGGCTTAAGGCCCCACACAAGAAAGCCTTAGTCATTTAATAAGAATGAGCGATTAGAGCCAATCAAGAAGATGGTGTTTATGATTCACCGTATGGATCTTCGATTGCCAGAGGCAATTTCAGAGATTAATTGTGGTTTTTATATGATCGCCTGAGGCATTTTGAGAAAAAGACATCCAGCAAAGTCTGTTTTGCTGAGATTTCGACTTAGCTGTATTGACTTTGTAGCCAATTTAGTGTCTTTTAATGTTCATCGGGTGGATTTTTGATTGCCGGAGGCATAAGAGAGATTTTCGGCTTAAGGCCCCACACAAGAAAGCCTTAGTCATTTAATAAGAATGAGCGATTAGAGCCAATCAAGAAGATGGTGTTTATGATTCACCGTATGGATCTTCGATTGCCAGAGGCAATTTCAGAGATTAATTGTGGTTTTTATATGATCGCCTGAGGCATTTTGAGAAGAGTGTCTTTTAATGTTCATCGGGTGGATTTTTGATTGCCGGAGGCATAAGAGAGATTTTCGGCTTAAGGCCCCACACAAGAAAGCCTTAGTCATTTAATAAGAATGAGCGATTAGAGCCAATCACGAAGATGGTGTTTATGATTCACCGTATGGATCTTCGATTGCCAGAGGCAATTTCAGAGATTAATTGTGGTTTTTATATGATCGCCTGAGGCATTTTGAGAAGAGTGTCTTTTAATGTACATCGGGTGGATTTTTGATTGCCGGAGGCATAAGAGAGATTTTCGGCTTAAGGCCCCACACAAGAAAGCCTTAGTCATTTAATAAGAATGAGCGATTAGAGCCAATCAAGAAGATGGTGTTTATGATTCACCGTATGGATCTTCGATTGCCAGAGGCAATTTCAGAGATTAATTGTGGTTTTTATATGATCGCCTGAGGCATTTTGAGAAAAAGACATCCAGCAAAGTCTGTTTTGCTGAGATTTCGACTTAGCTGTATTGACTTTGTAGCCAATTTAGTGTCTTTTAATGTTCATCGGGTGGATTTTTGATTGCCGGAGGCATAAGAGAGATTTTCGGCTTAAGGCCCCACACAAGAAAGCCTTAGTCATTTAATAAGAATGAGCGATTAGAGCCAATCAAGAAGATGGTGTTTATGATTCACCGTATGGATCTTCGATTGCCAGAGGCAATTTCAGAGATTAATTGTGGTTTTTATATGATCGCCTGAGGCATTTTGAGAAGAGTGTCTTTTAATGTTCATCGGGTGGATTTTTGATTGCCGGAGGCATAAGAGAGATTTTCGGCTTAAGGCCCCACACAAGAAAGCCTTAGTCATTTAATAAGAATGAGCGATTAGAGCCAATCAAGAAGATGGTGTTTATGATTCACCGTATGGATCTTCGATTGCCAGAGGCAATTTCAGAGATTAATTGTGGTTTTTATATGATCGCCTGAGGCATTTTGAGAAAAAGACATCCAGCAAAGTCTGTTTTGCTGAGATTTCGACTTAGCTGTATTGACTTTGTAGCCAATTTAGTGTCTTTTAATGTTCATCGGGTGGATTTTTGATTGCCGGAGGCATAAGAGAGATTTTCGGCTTAAGGCCCCACACAAGAAAGCCTTAGTCATTTAATAAGAATGAGCGATTAGAGCCAATCAAGAAGATGGTGTTTATGATTCACCGTATGGATCTTCGATTGCCAGAGGCAATTTCAGAGATTAATTGTGGTTTTTATATGATCGCCTGAGGCATTTTGAGAAAAAGACATCCAGCAAAGTCTGTTTTGCTGAGATTTCGACTTAGCTGTATTGACTTTGTAGCCAATTTAGTGTCTTTTAATGTTCATCGGGTGGATTTTTGATTGCCGGAGGCATAAGAGAGATTTTCGGCTTAAGGCCCCACACAAGAAAGCCTTAGTCATTTAATAAGAATGAGCGATTAGAGCCAATCAAGAAGATGGTGTTTATGATTCACCGTATGGATCTTCGATTGCCAGAGGCAATTTCAGAGATTAATTGTGGTTTTTATATGATCGCCTGAGGCATTTTGAGAAAAAGACATCCAGCAAAGTCTGTTTTGCTGAGATTTCGACTTAGCTGTATTGACTTTGTAGCCAATTTAGTGTCTTTTAATGTTCATCGGGTGGATTTTTGATTGCCGGAGGCATAAGAGAGATTTTCGGCTTAAGGCCCCACACAAGAAAGCCTTAGTCATTTAATAAGAATGAGCGATTAGAGCCAATCAAGAAGATGGTGTTTATGATTCACCGTATGGATCTTCGATTGCCAGAGGCAATTTCAGAGATTAATTGTGGTTTTTATATGATCGCCTGAGGCATTTTGAGAAAAAGACATCCAGCAAAGTCTGTTTTGCTGAGATTTCGACTTAGCTGTATTGACTTTGTAGCCAATTTAGTGTCTTTTAATGTTCATCGGGTGGATTTTTGATTGCCGGAGGCATAAGAGAGATTTTCGGCTTAAGGCCCCACACAAGAAAGCCTTAGTCATTTAATAAGAATGAGCGATTAGAGCCAATCAAGAAGATGGTGTTTATGATTCACCGTATGGATCTTCGATTGCCAGAGGCAATTTCAGAGATTAATTGTGGTTTTTATATGATCGCCTGAGGCATTTTGAGAAAAAGACATCCAGCAAAGTCTGTTTTGCTGAGATTTCGACTTAGCTGTATTGACTTTGTAGCCAATTTAGTGTCTTTTAATGTTCATCGGGTGGATTTTTGATTGCCGGAGGCATAAGAGAGATTTTCGGCTTAAGGCCCCACACAAGAAAGCCTTAGTCATTTAATAAGAATGAGCGATTAGAGCCAATCAAGAAGATGGTGTTTATGATTCACCGTATGGATCTTCGATTGCCAGAGGCAATTTCAGAGATTAATTGTGGTTTTTATATGATCGCCTGAGGCATTTTGAGAAGAGTGTCTTTTAATGTTCATCGGGTGGATTTTTGATTGCCGGAGGCATAAGAGAGATTTTCGGCTTAAGGCCCCACACAAGAAAGCCTTAGTCATTTAATAAGAATGAGCGATTAGAGCCAATCACGAAGATGGTGTTTATGATTCACCGTATGGATCTTCGATTGCCAGAGGCAATTTCAGAGATTAATTGTGGTTTTTATATGATCGCCTGAGGCATTTTGAGAAGAGTGTCTTTTAATGTTCATCGGGTGGATTTTTGATTGCCGGAGGCATAAGAGAGATTTTCGGCTTAAGGCCCCACACAAGAAAGCCTTAGTCATTTAATAAGAATGAGCGATTAGAGCCAATCAAGAAGATGGTGTTTATGATTCACCGTATGGATCTTCGATTGCCAGAGGCAATTTCAGAGATTAATTGTGGTTTTTATATGATCGCCTGAGGCATTTTGAGAAAAAGACATCCAGCAAAGTCTGTTTTGCTGAGATTTCGACTTAGCTGTATTGACTTTGTAGCCAATTTAGTGTCTTTTAATGTTCATCGGGTGGATTTTTGATTGCCGGAGGCATAAGAGAGATTTTCGGCTTAAGGCCCCACACAAGAAAGCCTTAGTCATTTAATAAGAATGAGCGATTAGAGCCAATCAAGAAGATGGTGTTTATGATTCACCGTATGGATCTTCGATTGCCAGAGGCAATTTCAGAGATTAATTGTGGTTTTTATATGATCGCCTGAGGCATTTTGAGAAGAGTGTCTTTTAATGTTCATCGGGTGGATTTTTGATTGCCGGAGGCATAAGAGAGATTTTCGGCTTAAGGCCCCACACAAGAAAGCCTTAGTCATTTAATAAGAATGAGCGATTAGAGCCAATCACGAAGATGGTGTTTATGATTCACCGTATGGATCTTCGATTGCCAGAGGCAATTTCAGAGATTAATTGTGGTTTTTATATGATCGCCTGAGGCATTTTGAGAAGAGTGTCTTTTAATGTACATCGGGTGGATTTTTGATTGCCGGAGGCATAAGAGAGATTTTCGGCTTAAGGCCCCACACAAGAAAGCCTTAGTCATTTAATAAGAATGAGCGATTAGAGCCAATCAAGAAGATGGTGTTTATGATTCACCGTATGGATCTTCGATTGCCAGAGGCAATTTCAGAGATTAATTGTGGTTTTTATATGATCGCCTGAGGCATTTTGAGAAAAAGACATCCAGCAAAGTCTGTTTTGCTGAGATTTCGACTTAGCTGTATTGACTTTGTAGCCAATTTAGTGTCTTTTAATGTTCATCGGGTGGATTTTTGATTGCCGGAGGCATAAGAGAGATTTTCGGCTTAAGGCCCCACACAAGAAAGCCTTAGTCATTTAATAAGAATGAGCGATTAGAGCCAATCAAGAAGATGGTGTTTATGATTCACCGTATGGATCTTCGATTGCCAGAGGCAATTTCAGAGATTAATTGTGGTTTTTATATGATCGCCTGAGGCATTTTGAGAAGAGTGTCTTTTAATGTTCATCGGGTGGATTTTTGATTGCCGGAGGCATAAGAGAGATTTTCGGCTTAAGGCCCCACACAAGAAAGCCTTAGTCATTTAATAAGAATGAGCGATTAGAGCCAATCAAGAAGATGGTGTTTATGATTCACCGTATGGATCTTCGATTGCCAGAGGCAATTTCAGAGATTAATTGTGGTTTTTATATGATCGCCTGAGGCATTTTGAGAAAAAGACATCCAGCAAAGTCTGTTTTGCTGAGATTTCGACTTAGCTGTATTGACTTTGTAGCCAATTTAGTGTCTTTTAATGTTCATCGGGTGGATTTTTGATTGCCGGAGGCATAAGAGAGATTTTCGGCTTAAGGCCCCACACAAGAAAGCCTTAGTCATTTAATAAGAATGAGCGATTAGAGCCAATCAAGAAGATGGTGTTTATGATTCACCGTATGGATCTTCGATTGCCAGAGGCAATTTCAGAGATTAATTGTGGTTTTTATATGATCGCCTGAGGCATTTTGAGAAGAGTGTCTTTTAATGTTCATCGGGTGGATTTTTGATTGCCGGAGGCATAAGAGAGATTTTCGGCTTAAGGCCCCACACAAGAAAGCCTTAGTCATTTAATAAGAATGAGCGATTAGAGCCAATCACGAAGATGGTGTTTATGATTCACCGTATGGATCTTCGATTGCCAGAGGCAATTTCAGAGATTAATTGTGGTTTTTATATGATCGCCTGAGGCATTTTGAGAAGAGTGTCTTTTAATGTACATCGGGTGGATTTTTGATTGCCGGAGGCATAAGAGAGATTTTCGGCTTAAGGCCCCACACAAGAAAGCCTTAGTCATTTAATAAGAATGAGCGATTAGAGCCAATCAAGAAGATGGTGTTTATGATTCACCGTATGGATCTTCGATTGCCAGAGGCAATTTCAGAGATTAATTGTGGTTTTTATATGATCGCCTGAGGCATTTTGAGAAAAAGACATCCAGCAAAGTCTGTTTTGCTGAGATTTCGACTTAGCTGTATTGACTTTGTAGCCAATTTAGTGTCTTTTAATGTTCATCGGGTGGATTTTTGATTGCCGGAGGCATAAGAGAGATTTTCGGCTTAAGGCCCCACACAAGAAAGCCTTAGTCATTTAATAAGAATGAGCGATTAGAGCCAATCAAGAAGATGGTGTTTATGATTCACCGTATGGATCTTCGATTGCCAGAGGCAATTTCAGAGATTAATTGTGGTTTTTATATGATCGCCTGAGGCATTTTGAGAAGAGTGTCTTTTAATGTTCATCGGGTGGATTTTTGATTGCCGGAGGCATAAGAGAGATTTTCGGCTTAAGGCCCCACACAAGAAAGCCTTAGTCATTTAATAAGAATGAGCGATTAGAGCCAATCAAGAAGATGGTGTTTATGATTCACCGTATGGATCTTCGATTGCCAGAGGCAATTTCAGAGATTAATTGTGGTTTTTATATGATCGCCTGAGGCATTTTGAGAAAAAGACATCCAGCAAAGTCTGTTTTGCTGAGATTTCGACTTAGCTGTATTGACTTTGTAGCCAATTTAGTGTCTTTTAATGTTCATCGGGTGGATTTTTGATTGCCGGAGGCATAAGAGAGATTTTCGGCTTAAGGCCCCACACAAGAAAGCCTTAGTCATTTAATAAGAATGAGCGATTAGAGCCAATCAAGAAGATGGTGTTTATGATTCACCGTATGGATCTTCGATTGCCAGAGGCAATTTCAGAGATTAATTGTGGTTTTTATATGATCGCCTGAGGCATTTTGAGAAGAGTGTCTTTTAATGTTCATCGGGTGGATTTTTGATTGCCGGAGGCATAAGAGAGATTTTCGGCTTAAGGCCCCACACAAGAAAGCCTTAGTCATTTAATAAGAATGAGCGATTAGAGCCAATCACGAAGATGGTGTTTATGATTCACCGTATGGATCTTCGATTGCCAGAGGCAATTTCAGAGATTAATTGTGGTTTTTATATGATCGCCTGAGGCATTTTGAGAAGAGTGTCTTTTAATGTACATCGGGTGGATTTTTGATTGCCGGAGGCATAAGAGAGATTTTCGGCTTAAGGCCCCACACAAGAAAGCCTTAGTCATTTAATAAGAATGAGCGATTAGAGCCAATCAAGAAGATGGTGTTTATGATTCACCGTATGGATCTTCGATTGCCAGAGGCAATTTCAGAGATTAATTGTGGTTTTTATATGATCGCCTGAGGCATTTTGAGAAAAAGACATCCAGCAAAGTCTGTTTTGCTGAGATTTCGACTTAGCTGTATTGACTTTGTAGCCAATTTAGTGTCTTTTAATGTTCATCGGGTGGATTTTTGATTGCCGGAGGCATAAGAGAGATTTTCGGCTTAAGGCCCCACACAAGAAAGCCTTAGTCATTTAATAAGAATGAGCGATTAGAGCCAATCAAGAAGATGGTGTTTATGATTCACCGTATGGATCTTCGATTGCCAGAGGCAATTTCAGAGATTAATTGTGGTTTTTATATGATCGCCTGAGGCATTTTGAGAAGAGTGTCTTTTAATGTTCATCGGGTGGATTTTTGATTGCCGGAGGCATAAGAGAGATTTTCGGCTTAAGGCCCCACACAAGAAAGCCTTAGTCATTTAATAAGAATGAGCGATTAGAGCCAATCAAGAAGATGGTGTTTATGATTCACCGTATGGATCTTCGATTGCCAGAGGCAATTTCAGAGATTAATTGTGGTTTTTATATGATCGCCTGAGGCATTTTGAGAAAAAGACATCCAGCAAAGTCTGTTTTGCTGAGATTTCGACTTAGCTGTATTGACTTTGTAGCCAATTTAGTGTCTTTTAATGTTCATCGGGTGGATTTTTGATTGCCGGAGGCATAAGAGAGATTTTCGGCTTAAGGCCCCACACAAGAAAGCCTTAGTCATTTAATAAGAATGAGCGATTAGAGCCAATCAAGAAGATGGTGTTTATGATTCACCGTATGGATCTTCGATTGCCAGAGGCAATTTCAGAGATTAATTGTGGTTTTTATATGATCGCCTGAGGCATTTTGAGAAAAAGACATCCAGCAAAGTCTGTTTTGCTGAGATTTCGACTTAGCTGTATTGACTTTGTAGCCAATTTAGTGTCTTTTAATGTTCATCGGGTGGATTTTTGATTGCCGGAGGCATAAGAGAGATTTTCGGCTTAAGGCCCCACACAAGAAAGCCTTAGTCATTTAATAAGAATGAGCGATTAGAGCCAATCAAGAAGATGGTGTTTATGATTCACCGTATGGATCTTCGATTGCCAGAGGCAATTTCAGAGATTAATTGTGGTTTTTATATGATCGCCTGAGGCATTTTGAGAAGAGTGTCTTTTAATGTTCATCGGGTGGATTTTTGATTGCCGGAGGCATAAGAGAGATTTTCGGCTTAAGGCCCCACACAAGAAAGCCTTAGTCATTTAATAAGAATGAGCGATTAGAGCCAATCAAGAAGATGGTGTTTATGATTCACCGTATGGATCTTCGATTGCCAGAGGCAATTTCAGAGATTAATTGTGGTTTTTATATGATCGCCTGAGGCATTTTGAGAAAAGACATCCAGCAAAGTCTGTTTTGCTGAGATTTCGACTTAGCTGTATTGACTTTGTAGCCAATTTAGTGTCTTTTAATGTTCATCGGGTGGATTTTTGATTGCCGGAGGCATAAGAGAGATTTTCGGCTTAAGGCCCCACACAAGAAAGCCTTAGTCATTTAATAAGAATGAGCGATTAGAGCCAATCAAGAAGATGGTGTTTATGATTCACCGTATGGATCTTCGATTGCCAGAGGCAATTTCAGAGATTAATTGTGGTTTTTATATGATCGCCTGAGGCATTTTGAGAAAAAGACATCCAGCAAAGTCTGTTTTGCTGAGATTTCGACTTAGCTGTATTGACTTTGTAGCCAATTTAGTGTCTTTTAATGTTCATCGGGTGGATTTTTGATTGCCGGAGGCATAAGAGAGATTTTCGGCTTAAGGCCCCACACAAGAAAGCCTTAGTCATTTAATAAGAATGAGCGATTAGAGCCAATCAAGAAGATGGTGTTTATGATTCACCGTATGGATCTTCGATTGCCAGAGGCAATTTCAGAGATTAATTGTGGTTTTTATATGATCGCCTGAGGCATTTTGAGAAAAAGACATCCAGCAAAGTCTGTTTTGCTGAGATTTCGACTTAGCTGTATTGACTTTGTAGCCAATTTAGTGTCTTTTAATGTTCATCGGGTGGATTTTTGATTGCCGGAGGCATAAGAGAGATTTTCGGCTTAAGGCCCCACACAAGAAAGCCTTAGTCATTTAATAAGAATGAGCGATTAGAGCCAATCAAGAAGATGGTGTTTATGATTCACCGTATGGATCTTCGATTGCCAGAGGCAATTTCAGAGATTAATTGTGGTTTTTATATGATCGCCTGAGGCATTTTGAGAAAAAGACATCCAGCAAAGTCTGTTTTGCTGAGATTTCGACTTAGCTGTATTGACTTTGTAGCCAATTTAGTGTCTTTTAATGTTCATCGGGTGGATTTTTGATTGCCGGAGGCATAAGAGAGATTTTCGGCTTAAGGCCCCACACAAGAAAGCCTTAGTCATTTAATAATAATGAGCGATTAGAGCCAATCAAGAAGATGGTGTTTATGATTCACCGTATGGATCTTCGATTGCCAGAGGCAATTTCAGAGATTAATTGTGGTTTTTATATGATCGCCTGAGGCATTTTGAGAAAAAGACATCCAGCAAAGTCTGTTTTGCTGAGATTTCGACTTAGCTGTATTGACTTTGTAGCCAATTTAGTGTCTTTTAATGTTCATCGGGTGGATTTTTGATTGCCGGAGGCATAAGAGAGATTTTCGGCTTAAGGCCCCACACAAGAAAGCCTTAGTCATTTAATAAGAATGAGCGATTAGAGCCAATCAAGAAGATGGTGTTTATGATTCACCGTATGGATCTTCGATTGCCAGAGGCAATTTCAGAGATTAATTGTGGTTTTTATATGATCGCCTGAGGCATTTTGAGAAGAGTGTCTTTTAATGTTCATCGGGTGGATTTTTGATTGCCGGAGGCATAAGAGAGATTTTCGGCTTAAGGCCCCACACAAGAAAGCCTTAGTCATTTAATAAGAATGAGCGATTAGAGCCAATCAAGAAGATGGTGTTTATGATTCACCGTATGGATCTTCGATTGCCAGAGGCAATTTCAGAGATTAATTGTGGTTTTTATATGATCGCCTGAGGCATTTTGAGAAAAAGACATCCAGCAAAGTCTGTTTTGCTGAGATTTCGACTTAGCTGTATTGACTTTGTAGCCAATTTAGTGTCTTTTAATGTTCATCGGGTGGATTTTTGATTGCCGGAGGCATAAGAGAGATTTTCGGCTTAAGGCCCCACACAAGAAAGCCTTAGTCATTTAATAAGAATGAGCGATTAGAGCCAATCAAGAAGATGGTGTTTATGATTCACCGTATGGATCTTCGATTGCCAGAGGCAATTTCAGAGATTAATTGTGGTTTTTATATGATCGCCTGAGGCATTTTGAGAAAAAGACATCCAGCAAAGTCTGTTTTGCTGAGATTTCGACTTAGCTGTATTGACTTTGTAGCCAATTTAGTGTCTTTTAATGTTCATCGGGTGGATTTTTGATTGCCGGAGGCATAAGAGAGATTTTCGGCTTAAGGCCCCACACAAGAAAGCCTTAGTCATTTAATAAGAATGAGCGATTAGAGCCAATCAAGAAGATGGTGTTTATGATTCACCGTATGGATCTTCGATTGCCAGAGGCAATTTCAGAGATTAATTGTGGTTTTTATATGATCGCCTGAGGCATTTTGAGAAAAAGACATCCAGCAAAGTCTGTTTTGCTGAGATTTCGACTTAGCTGTATTGACTTTGTAGCCAATTTAGTGTCTTTTAATGTTCATCGGGTGGATTTTTGATTGCCGGAGGCATAAGAGAGATTTTCGGCTTAAGGCCCCACACAAGAAAGCCTTAGTCATTTAATAAGAATGAGCGATTAGAGCCAATCAAGAAGATGGTGTTTATGATTCACCGTATGGATCTTCGATTGCCAGAGGCAATTTCAGAGATTAATTGTGGTTTTTATATGATCGCCTGAGGCATTTTGAGAAAAAGACATCCAGCAAAGTCTGTTTTGCTGAGATTTCGACTTAGCTGTATTGACTTTGTAGCCAATTTAGTGTCTTTTAATGTTCATCGGGTGGATTTTTGATTGCCGGAGGCATAAGAGAGATTTTCGGCTTAAGGCCCCACACAAGAAAGCCTTAGTCATTTAATAAGAATGAGCGATTAGAGCCAATCACGAAGATGGTGTTTATGATTCACCGTATGGATCTTCGATTGCCAGAGGCAATTTCAGAGATTAATTGTGGTTTTTATATGATCGCCTGAGGCATTTTGAGAAGAGTGTCTTTTAATGTACATCGGGTGGATTTTTGATTGCCGGAGGCATAAGAGAGATTTTCGGCTTAAGGCCCCACACAAGAAAGCCTTAGTCATTTAATAAGAATGAGCGATTAGAGCCAATCAAGAAGATGGTGTTTATGATTCACCGTATGGATCTTCGATTGCCAGAGGCAATTTCAGAGATTAATTGTGGTTTTTATATGATCGCCTGAGGCATTTTGAGAAAAAGACATCCAGCAAAGTCTGTTTTGCTGAGATTTCGACTTAGCTGTATTGACTTTGTAGCCAATTTAGTGTCTTTTAATGTTCATCGGGTGGATTTTTGATTGCCGGAGGCATAAGAGAGATTTTCGGCTTAAGGCCCCACACAAGAAAGCCTTAGTCATTTAATAAGAATGAGCGATTAGAGCCAATCAAGAAGATGGTGTTTATGATTCACCGTATGGATCTTCGATTGCCAGAGGCAATTTCAGAGATTAATTGTGGTTTTTATATGATCGCCTGAGGCATTTTGAGAAGAGTGTCTTTTAATGTTCATCGGGTGGATTTTTGATTGCCGGAGGCATAAGAGAGATTTTCGGCTTAAGGCCCCACACAAGAAAGCCTTAGTCATTTAATAAGAATGAGCGATTAGAGCCAATCAAGAAGATGGTGTTTATGATTCACCGTATGGATCTTCGATTGCCAGAGGCAATTTCAGAGATTAATTGTGGTTTTTATATGATCGCCTGAGGCATTTTGAGAAAAAGACATCCAGCAAAGTCTGTTTTGCTGAGATTTCGACTTAGCTGTATTGACTTTGTAGCCAATTTAGTGTCTTTTAATGTTCATCGGGTGGATTTTTGATTGCCGGAGGCATAAGAGAGATTTTCGGCTTAAGGCCCCACACAAGAAAGCCTTAGTCATTTAATAAGAATGAGCGATTAGAGCCAATCAAGAAGATGGTGTTTATGATTCACCGTATGGATCTTCGATTGCCAGAGGCAATTTCAGAGATTAATTGTGGTTTTTATATGATCGCCTGAGGCATTTTGAGAAGAGTGTCTTTTAATGTTCATCGGGTGGATTTTTGATTGCCGGAGGCATAAGAGAGATTTTCGGCTTAAGGCCCCACACAAGAAAGCCTTAGTCATTTAATAAGAATGAGCGATTAGAGCCAATCACGAAGATGGTGTTTATGATTCACCGTATGGATCTTCGATTGCCAGAGGCAATTTCAGAGATTAATTGTGGTTTTTATATGATCGCCTGAGGCATTTTGAGAAGAGTGTCTTTTAATGTACATCGGGTGGATTTTTGATTGCCGGAGGCATAAGAGAGATTTTCGGCTTAAGGCCCCACACAAGAAAGCCTTAGTCATTTAATAAGAATGAGCGATTAGAGCCAATCAAGAAGATGGTGTTTATGATTCACCGTATGGATCTTCGATTGCCAGAGGCAATTTCAGAGATTAATTGTGGTTTTTATATGATCGCCTGAGGCATTTTGAGAAAAAGACATCCAGCAAAGTCTGTTTTGCTGAGATTTCGACTTAGCTGTATTGACTTTGTAGCCAATTTAGTGTCTTTTAATGTTCATCGGGTGGATTTTTGATTGCCGGAGGCATAAGAGAGATTTTCGGCTTAAGGCCCCACACAAGAAAGCCTTAGTCATTTAATAAGAATGAGCGATTAGAGCCAATCAAGAAGATGGTGTTTATGATTCACCGTATGGATCTTCGATTGCCAGAGGCAATTTCAGAGATTAATTGTGGTTTTTATATGATCGCCTGAGGCATTTTGAGAAGAGTGTCTTTTAATGTTCATCGGGTGGATTTTTGATTGCCGGAGGCATAAGAGAGATTTTCGGCTTAAGGCCCCACACAAGAAAGCCTTAGTCATTTAATAAGAATGAGCGATTAGAGCCAATCAAGAAGATGGTGTTTATGATTCACCGTATGGATCTTCGATTGCCAGAGGCAATTTCAGAGATTAATTGTGGTTTTTATATGATCGCCTGAGGCATTTTGAGAAAAAGACATCCAGCAAAGTCTGTTTTGCTGAGATTTCGACTTAGCTGTATTGACTTTGTAGCCAATTTAGTGTCTTTTAATGTTCATCGGGTGGATTTTTGATTGCCGGAGGCATAAGAGAGATTTTCGGCTTAAGGCCCCACACAAGAAAGCCTTAGTCATTTAATAAGAATGAGCGATTAGAGCCAATCAAGAAGATGGTGTTTATGATTCACCGTATGGATCTTCGATTGCCAGAGGCAATTTCAGAGATTAATTGTGGTTTTTATATGATCGCCTGAGGCATTTTGAGAAAAAGACATCCAGCAAAGTCTGTTTTGCTGAGATTTCGACTTAGCTGTATTGACTTTGTAGCCAATTTAGTGTCTTTTAATGTTCATCGGGTGGATTTTTGATTGCCGGAGGCATAAGAGAGATTTTCGGCTTAAGGCCCCACACAAGAAAGCCTTAGTCATTTAATAAGAATGAGCGATTAGAGCCAATCAAGAAGATGGTGTTTATGATTCACCGTATGGATCTTCGATTGCCAGAGGCAATTTCAGAGATTAATTGTGGTTTTTATATGATCGCCTGAGGCATTTTGAGAAAAAGACATCCAGCAAAGTCTGTTTTGCTGAGATTTCGACTTAGCTGTATTGACTTTGTAGCCAATTTAGTGTCTTTTAATGTTCATCGGGTGGATTTTTGATTGCCGGAGGCATAAGAGAGATTTTCGGCTTAAGGCCCCACACAAGAAAGCCTTAGTCATTTAATAAGAATGAGCGATTAGAGCCAATCAAGAAGATGGTGTTTATGATTCACCGTATGGATCTTCGATTGCCAGAGGCAATTTCAGAGATTAATTGTGGTTTTTATATGATCGCCTGAGGCATTTTGAGAAAAAGACATCCAGCAAAGTCTGTTTTGCTGAGATTTCGACTTAGCTGTATTGACTTTGTAGCCAATTTAGTGTCTTTTAATGTTCATCGGGTGGATTTTTGATTGCCGGAGGCATAAGAGAGATTTTCGGCTTAAGGCCCCACACAAGAAAGCCTTAGTCATTTAATAAGAATGAGCGATTAGAGCCAATCAAGAAGATGGTGTTTATGATTCACCGTATGGATCTTCGATTGCCAGAGGCAATTTCAGAGATTAATTGTGGTTTTTATATGATCGCCTGAGGCATTTTGAGAAGAGTGTCTTTTAATGTTCATCGGGTGGATTTTTGATTGCCGGAGGCATAAGAGAGATTTTCGGCTTAAGGCCCCACACAAGAAAGCCTTAGTCATTTAATAAGAATGAGCGATTAGAGCCAATCAAGAAGATGGTGTTTATGATTCACCGTATGGATCTTCGATTGCCAGAGGCAATTTCAGAGATTAATTGTGGTTTTTATATGATCGCCTGAGGCATTTTGAGAAAAGACATCCAGCAAAGTCTGTTTTGCTGAGATTTCGACTTAGCTGTATTGACTTTGTAGCCAATTTAGTGTCTTTTAATGTTCATCGGGTGGATTTTTGATTGCCGGAGGCATAAGAGAGATTTTCGGCTTAAGGCCCCACACAAGAAAGCCTTAGTCATTTAATAAGAATGAGCGATTAGAGCCAATCAAGAAGATGGTGTTTATGATTCACCGTATGGATCTTCGATTGCCAGAGGCAATTTCAGAGATTAATTGTGGTTTTTATATGATCGCCTGAGGCATTTTGAGAAAAAGACATCCAGCAAAGTCTGTTTTGCTGAGATTTCGACTTAGCTGTATTGACTTTGTAGCCAATTTAGTGTCTTTTAATGTTCATCGGGTGGATTTTTGATTGCCGGAGGCATAAGAGAGATTTTCGGCTTAAGGCCCCACACAAGAAAGCCTTAGTCATTTAATAAGAATGAGCGATTAGAGCCAATCAAGAAGATGGTGTTTATGATTCACCGTATGGATCTTCGATTGCCAGAGGCAATTTCAGAGATTAATTGTGGTTTTTATATGATCGCCTGAGGCATTTTGAGAAGAGTGTCTTTTAATGTTCATCGGGTGGATTTTTGATTGCCGGAGGCATAAGAGAGATTTTCGGCTTAAGGCCCCACACAAGAAAGCCTTAGTCATTTAATAAGAATGAGCGATTAGAGCCAATCAAGAAGATGGTGTTTATGATTCACCGTATGGATCTTCGATTGCCAGAGGCAATTTCAGAGATTAATTGTGGTTTTTATATGATCGCCTGAGGCATTTTGAGAAAAAGACATCCAGCAAAGTCTGTTTTGCTGAGATTTCGACTTAGCTGTATTGACTTTGTAGCCAATTTAGTGTCTTTTAATGTTCATCGGGTGGATTTTTGATTGCCGGAGGCATAAGAGAGATTTTCGGCTTAAGGCCCCACACAAGAAAGCCTTAGTCATTTAATAAGAATGAGCGATTAGAGCCAATCAAGAAGATGGTGTTTATGATTCACCGTATGGATCTTCGATTGCCAGAGGCAATTTCAGAGATTAATTGTGGTTTTTATATGATCGCCTGAGGCATTTTGAGAAAAAGACATCCAGCAAAGTCTGTTTTGCTGAGATTTCGACTTAGCTGTATTGACTTTGTAGCCAATTTAGTGTCTTTTAATGTTCATCGGGTGGATTTTTGATTGCCGGAGGCATAAGAGAGATTTTCGGCTTAAGGCCCCACACAAGAAAGCCTTAGTCATTTAATAAGAATGAGCGATTAGAGCCAATCAAGAAGATGGTGTTTATGATTCACCGTATGGATCTTCGATTGCCAGAGGCAATTTCAGAGATTAATTGTGGTTTTTATATGATCGCCTGAGGCATTTTGAGAAGAGTGTCTTTTAATGTTCATCGGGTGGATTTTTGATTGCCGGAGGCATAAGAGAGATTTTCGGCTTAAGGCCCCACACAAGAAAGCCTTAGTCATTTAATAAGAATGAGCGATTAGAGCCAATCAAGAAGATGGTGTTTATGATTCACCGTATGGATCTTCGATTGCCAGAGGCAATTTCAGAGATTAATTGTGGTTTTTATATGATCGCCTGAGGCATTTTGAGAAAAAGTCATCCAGCAAAGTCTGTTTTGCTGAGATTTCGACTTAGCTGTATTGACTTTGTAGCCAATTTAGTGTCTTTTAATGTTCATCGGGTGGATTTTTGATTGCCGGAGGCATAAGAGAGATTTTCGGCTTAAGGCCCCACACAAGAAAGCCTTAGTCATTTAATAAGAATGAGCGATTAGAGCCAATCAAGAAGATGGTGTTTATGATTCACCGTATGGATCTTCGATTGCCAGAGGCAATTTCAGAGATTAATTGTGGTTTTTATATGATCGCCTGAGGCATTTTGAGAAAAAGACATCCAGCAAAGTCTGTTTTGCTGAGATTTCGACTTAGCTGTATTGACTTTGTAGCCAATTTAGTGTCTTTTAATGTTCATCGGGTGGATTTTTGATTGCCGGAGGCATAAGAGAGATGGTTAGGTTAGGTTAGGTTAGGTTAGGTTGTGGTTGATTAGGCCAGGCCAGGCCAGGCCAGGCCAGGCCAGGCCAGGCCAGGCCAGGCCAGGGCCAGGCCAGGCCAGGCCAGGCCAGGCCAGGCCAGGCCAGGCCAGGCCAGGCCAGGGCCAGGCCAGGCCAGGCCAGGCCAGGCCAGGCCAGGCCAGGCCAGGCCAGGCCAGGCCAGGCCAGGCCAGGCCAGGCCAGGCCAGGCCAGGCCAGGCCAGGCCAGGCCAGGCCAGGCCGGCCAGGCCAGGCCAGGCCAGGCCAGGCCAGGCCAGGCCAGGCCAGGCCAGGCCAGGCCAGGCCAGGCCAGGCCAGGCCAGGCCAGGCCAGGCCAGGCCAGGCCAGGCCAGGCCAGGCCAGGCCAGGCCAGGCCAGGCCAGGCCAGGCCAGGCCAGGCCAGGCCAGGCCAGGCCAGGCCAGGCCAGGCCAGGCCAGGCCAGGCCAGGCCAGGCCAGGCCAGGCCAGGCCAGGCCAGGCCAGGCCAGGCCAGGCCAGGCCAGGCCAGGCCAGGCCAGGCCAGGCCAGGCCAGGCCAGGCCAGGCCAGGCCAGGCCAGGCCAGGCCAGGCCAGGCCAGGCCAGGCCAGGCCAGGCCAGGCCAGGCCAGGCCAGGCCAGGCCAGGCCAGGCCAGGCCAGGCCAGGCCAGGCCAGGCCAGGCCAGGCCAGGCCAGGCCAGGCCAGGCCAGGCCAGGCCAGGCCAGGCCAGGCCAGGCCAGGCCAGGCCAGGCCAGGCCAGGCCAGGCCAGGCCAGGCCAGGCCAGGCCAGGCCAGGCCAGGCCAGGCCAGGCCAGGCCAGGCCAGGCCAGGCCAGGCCAGGCCAGGCCAGGCCAGGCCAGGCCAGGCCAGGCCAGGCCAGGCCAGGCCAGGCCAGGCCAGGCCAGGCCAGGCCAGGCCAGGCCAGGCCAGGCCAGGCCAGGCCAGGCCAGGCCAGGCCAGGCCAGGCCAGGCCAGGCCAGGCCAGGCCAGGGCCAGGCCAGGCCAGGCCAGGCCAGGCCAGGCCAGGCCAGGCCAGGCCAGGGCCAGGCCAGGCCAGGCCAGGCCAGGCCAGGCCAGGCCAGGCCAGGCCAGGCCAGGCCAGGCCAGGCCAGGCCAGGCCAGGCCAGGCCAGGCCAGGCCAGGCCAGGCCAGGCCAGGCCAGGCCAGGCCAGGCCAGGCCAGGCCAGGCCAGGCCAGGCCAGGCCAGGCCAGGCCAGGCCAGGCCAGGCCAGGCCAGGCCAGGCCAGGCCAGGCCAGGCCAGGCCAGGCCAGGCCAGGCCAGGCCAGGCCAGGCCAGGCCAGGCCAGGCCAGCC